>CM069241.1:23381802-23981802 GCA_035582765.1 Acer negundo | reverse complement strand
CTCAAGAACTCAATGTCAGATCAATAGGCATAACAAAGGACAAGTTCATATCCATTTATCCTAAAAATTTTGAAACATTGAAACCCTACATGTAAATACTTTGATCTTTCATGAATTAATGTTATTCATGTGCTAAGAACAGTTTCTAATCATTAGAAATAACATGCAAAGAATGGATTTGAAACTTGGGATTTCAAATCCCTAATAATTTTGAAAATCCCCAATTTAGGATTTCGGGATTTAAGCCTTAATTTGGAAAATTAATCATGCCAATATGGAATAATAAGCATGAATTAGGCATACCTAACATCAAAAAACAAAATCCCCATCATTCAATCCACATTTGAAACCCTAACCCTAACCCTGTACAAACGAACGAGAGAGAGAGAGAGAGAGAGAGAGCTACAGATTTTTAACAAATTTGAAAGATAAAAAAAGTTAGATTGATGATTTGTACCTTCGTGATGCTTGATTGAAACAAATTCGAGTGGATTCAGTGCTTGATTTCGTTTTTCAAAAAAGAGGAAAGTGAACAGTTAGGGTGCTACTGAAAGTGACATTTCAGCTTTATACTTGAGAAATGTTTCTCGAAGTGCAAGTACATGCTTGTAGATTTTGGTCTGACATCGTAGATTTCTGGTTGTAGATTTTTAGGGTTCATCACCTGGGCTAGCTGCGAGTTATTTTCTGCGAGTACATGCTCGCATCTTTGAACTCACGGGATGATCCTCATATTGCACTGCCACTAAGCTCCATTTTCAACTGCGAGTAAGTAATCACAGTCAGGAACTCGCAGGATCTTCTACAGAGCGAAATAAACTTAAAACTTTGGCGACTCAGATTTTTCATGTTATAAAACGATACGCAATTGATTTCTTCCATAAATACTTAACTTAGGAAACTAATATGTCAGGAAATTTGAACCCCCAAACCTATCTATGTTAAGGCTGTTGTCAAGAGGTAAACCACTTACCAAGGCCTAATTTAAGATAGATGAAGTGCTTCAAGCTCTAGACACTAACTCAAAAATTTTAACTAAGCACCTATATAACTATATATACAAAAAGTTATAAATTGAGAGGCCACTACTAGTAATTCTCATCACAAAAGAAATGTATTGCATGGTCTCAAAGCTTCTTGATCTGCACATTACAAACCAAACAATCAAACAGCTCACACATTCAATCCCCAACAAAAAGGGCTAGTTTTAACACCACATAACCCCCTCCTTTTTGTTTTACCCAAAAAATCTCTTGTCTTTCTATTCCTATGAGTTTGCTCTTTTCAACCCACCTAGCATTAAAATGGGTTGGGCATCCATCTAGTTTATCATTTGGAATGCTTGTCCTAGGGCCTGCACTTTTTAGCCTATTTTTTCTATTTAATTTGGCACAAGAAGGTTTGGAATGCCCTTTCTTGTGACAATAGCAACATGTAGGAATTTCACTAGGAATATTACCTCTTGAGATTTTTTTTGTCGGTAAGTGTGTTGGCTTCTCTATCCTTTGGATCATGTCCTTCTTTTATTGAGGTGGAGGCTTGCTTTTGATTGGAATTTGCCTCCCCTTCTCTATATTGTGATTAATAAAATGATCCACTCTCTTTCCCTTGCCCTTCTTTGCGATGTTCAACACTTCCTTATCTCTCATGAGTCGATCTATTTGCAAGGTTTCTTCCTCTATGTGAGATGTTTGAATTTTAATCCCATCTACCAAATCTTCTTATCCCTTCAAGGCTTCTTCCAACTTGGTAGCAAGCTCAAAATTCACTGCTTTTATTACTCTATTCTCCTCATTAAGTTGAGCGATAATCTCCTCATAATCGGGCAATTCATGCTTTATAAAAGGTGTTGTCATTGTGTCCAAAGGAAACTCAACAAGTCCTATCTACTCTCCTAATTCTAGCTTAGGGTTTGACTCCCTATCTTCTACTTGAATGCCAAAGCAATCAAGTGCACCCATTGGATGGGTCCATAATTCAAACACCTCGTATTCCACCATTTCTCTTAGGACGGTCAATGACAACTTCCTATTGTGGACGTCGATGATTTCCTTGGCGGTTGACATAAAAGGCTGCCCAAATAGCATAGGCATCTCTCTAACTTTTGCGGGATCATCCCCCATATCTAAAACTACAAAGTCCGCTGGAATAATTAATTTTCCAACATGCACCGTCACATCTTCTACTATGCCGCATGGGTGTCTAACGGACTTGTCGACTAGAATGAGCTCCATCTTGGTTAGTTTGAGCCCTTCTAAATCCATCTCCACAAAAACAAAGTACGTCATCAAATTGATAGATGCTCATAAATCCAACATTGTCATTTCCTTCTTGATCTACCCAATGGAGATATCTATGATGAAACTCTTCAGGTCTTCAATTTTTTTAGGTAATGTGCGTTGGATTCCCGCACTCACTTCCTTCGGTAACAAGATCACCTCCTTAAATTCCTTACTCCTCTTCCTAGAGTTGATGTCTTTGAAGAATTTGGCATAAGCCGGCATCTTCTCTATCACTTACAGCAAAGGCAAGCTCACATTGACCTTTGACATGATGTCATATATCTCCTTGAAAGCTTGGTTGATCTTTGTCTTCTCCAAACTTCCCGAAAAGGGAATTGGAGGTACATACCGATCTAGAGACTTAGGGAATTCATCCATTTCTCTCAACGTAGAATCCGACTTATCTTTTTCTTTGGGTTTTTCTTCACCCTTTTCTCCTTGTTGAATATCTCCTGAAATATTAACAGAAATATTAGAATGTTCAGTAATTATTTATTTTTAAGAACCTTACCACTCCTAAGAATTGCCAAAACATTGGCTTGTTCGGTGTGGCTCGGCAGCTTCCCCAGTTCTTGTCTTTGGTGGGCTTCGGCAAGATGTTCTATCTCTCTCTCCATCTTCATAATCATGTCTTCTATGTTTTCAATTTTGTCACGATTTTGGTTGATAGAGTTTTGGTGATGTTGCCTCCCACTATTGGCACTTTGCCAATATTTATTGTTGTTGGTGGTGGTGGTGTTCCATTGTTGGGCATTAGATGATTGGCCTTGCCATTGGCATCCTTGGTTTTGGCATCGTTGGTCTTCGGGAGGGTTCAAGAAATTGTTCGGGTTTGACCATGAACGATTTGGATGTCTCTCCCATCTTGGATTATAAGTATTTGAATATGGGTCATCTCCTGCCCTTTTTCCTCTCCAATTGGCTTCATCTATTCTAGCCATTCCTTGGCTTTGGTTTCCCATGATGCATGATTCCATAGGTTGTCTTTCATAAAAGGGTTGCATCATGATGCAAGGAGAAAATGTACACTTAAAATTTTTCTTCATTTTGTGTATATCACTAGTGAGGGTAGCCATACTCTTGGCCATTTTTTTTCTTTTGCACTCATGTTTAATCCTCTCTTACTCCTTTGTTGGGAGTTCGGCCCCAACATTTCAAACTTTACAAACACCTCTTTCACGGTAAATTCTCTCATAGCACCCTCGCAAGCATTATCCACTATGGCTTGAGTGAGCCCCGTAAGTCCATCATAAAACGACTGTACTTGACTAACCAAGGTGAACTCATGGTGAGGGCATTGAGCGAGTAGTAATTTGAAGTGTTCACATGCCTTATGGAAGGGTTCTTCTTCCTCTTCTTGGAATGTGGCAATGCTCCCTCTTATCTCCTTCGTCTTATTTGAGGGGAAATATTTGTCAAAGAATTTCCTCTCAACTTCTGACCAAGTTCTAAGAGATCCGGGTGCTAGTGCCGATAGCCACTGTTTGACATCATCCTTAAGACAATATGAGAAACACCTCATCCTCAATTGGTTTTCCGTAATACCTCCTAATGGTATGGTGGTCATCACATTGTAATACTCCTTCATAAATTGAAGGGAATCCTCATTAGGTTTCCCATAATAGGACAGAAGAGTGTTAAAATGCACCATCTTGAGCTCATAATTTCTTTAAGCTTTATTTAGCGGTATAGCCATTGGTTGTGCATCTAAAGTGGGTACCACATAATCCGTCATAAACCGTTATACTGTGGATGGGTTTGGTTCTTCTGTAGTCTTATCACTTTCGGAAGGAGATGAACCACTTCCTAACTCAAAAACTATTGGTTGAATAGTATTATCCCTCATTACCCTAGCAATCTGGTTGATGTAATCAATACTTGGAAGCAAAGGTCCACGTAGTGATCTCCGGCCTTGCATACAACTGTTTTGTACCTGAAATTAAAAAGGAATTTAAAAGTGAGTTCAATGAACAAGTACTTAAACTACAAGATCTTATTGCACTAAGAATTGTAAGATTGAATTTTACACTAAAACATAGTTCGCTACAACCTAATTAAGGCAGATTCCCAGGCAACGGCGCCAAGATTTTGACACACTCTAGGTGTACCTCTACGGAAAAGCCACTGACTAACTAGTAAAAGTACATATAACTAAGATGTGAGACGAGTGCACGAGTCTACAACCCTCTACAAGTGTATAGATTGCTGTCGAGTATAACGAACATAAGAAAGGGATATCGTTCCCACGAGGAAAGCTAACTGTATTAGAACTACTGAGTTGTAAAAATTGGTCTTAACAAATTGAGTCTAAGACTTATCGAATTTATAAGATTAATCTATTTAGGAAGATATTATAACACAAATAAGATACAAGGGAAAACAATAGATTACAAGTGTTAACTAAGATCATTCATCAATTATAATCTTAAGCACTATTCATCAATCTAGTATGAGACCCTAGTTTAATACATCTTTTAGAAAGATAACCAACATCTACTCATCCTAAGATATCAAGGGATGGTTAGAATAGGTTACTTAATTCCATGAGGGTTCATGAAATTAATGAACATAAATAAACACCACAAAGAAAAGTGAATGAGTACAATTATGTTTGGTCAACATATTTACTTCTATCCAACAACTTAATAACATGATAAATGTTAACATGCAAGGAAACTTGCATTGAATGCGTTGGTCACACATTAATTGCTCATACATAAACAAGATAGGATGAATATAAATAACTACTTGATTTAGAACATTAGTTAACAACTTGTAAACATCAATCCCTCATATCTCAAGAGATTTAGCTACACATCATGTAGTCTACAATAAAGGATAAAAGAATAGAGAAAGTGATACAACTCATACGCTTGGATGTCAACCCTTGTCTTCGATTACAAAACTTCTTCTTCAATCTCCTCCAAAAGAGTTTTAAGATCCACTCCAACACTAAGAAAATCTAGCACCCATCTACCCTCATGAATAAAATCTGAGACCCTTGCCCGGAGAGGATTAGCTAAATAATCTGGAATCCCTAAAAGCTCCAAAATGGGGACCCCTAACCAATTATCACGCCAAAAGTCTCGTTGAGAGTTCTCACTAATCAGCCAGATACCTTCCTTAAGAAGGGAACAAAAATTTTTTCGAAGAGAAGACCGAATTGAGGAGGTGACATACCCTCTATGAGGCTTCTGCAAATGCTTGAGATACCTCTCCCGCAGAAATGAGAAAGCAAAACCATCAGAGGTTATAAACTTCCAAGTGAATTTCCTCAACAATGAGTCATTCAACAACCTAAGATCTTTCAGACCAAAACCACCCTGTGAGTAAGGCCTACAACAACGATCCCAAGCAACCCGAACCAACTTAGTCTCCTCATAGGAACTAGTCCACAAAAAGTTCCTCAACTTGCGGTTAATCAATGACAGTAAAGAAGAAAGCCACTTGTAAATCATAAAAGAATGCACAAATGAACCAGTGATGACCGACCTGATCAAAGAAGCACGACTGGCCAGAGAGAAGGACTTGCCTTTCCATTTAGCGAATTTAGACAAGATCTTATCCGCAATAGGTCGTAAAACCACCTTTCGAGGCTTACCCCGAAACAAAGAGACTCCCAAATAAGAAAACAGGAGTTGCCCAATCTGCATACCAACCAGACACTACAAACTACCAATCCGAGAAGGGGAGATAGAAGATCCGAAATAAATCGAAGACTTACCCCAGTTAACCAACTGGCCTGAAATATCACCTTAATCCCTAAAAGCACCCATGATAGGCTTCAGATTCTTTTGAGTGCCTCTACAAAAGATCAGAACATCATCTGCATATAGCAAATGAGTTGGAGCCAAAAAAACCCTTGGGGAAGAAATTGGCAGAATCTGAGAAGAACCCACTAACCTCGTCAATAATCTACTAAGGAAGTCTTCTGCAATACCAAACAAAAGTGGAGAGAGCGGATCTCCCTGACGAACCCCTCTAGAGCAACAAAAATACCCCTCTAGGACCCCATTAAATAGAACTGAAAGCCTAGACGAACAACGAATGCCATATATCCAATCCATAAAAACAAAAGAAAACCCAAAAGCTTGAAGCACTCTGCAAAGGAAAGACCAATCCAAAGTGTCAAATGCCTTGCGGATATCAATCTTCATGGCTAAGTTACCCTTATAGCACTTCTTCTGCAACACATTCACACAGTTAGAAGCCAAAGCAATACAATCCTCAATATGCTTGTCTCGAATGAAGCCGAACTGTTGAGGAGAAATAATCCTAGCGGCAACCCGAGCTAAACGATCAGCCAAAATCTTCAAAGAAATTTTAAACATAAAGTTACTAAGAACAATTGGATGAAACTGATCAACTGAAATCGAGTCTCTCAGTTTCGGAAGAAGAACAATGAAGCTGGAATTGAGACCTGGGAAAATAACTCCAGTGATGAAAAAATCCTGAACATTATATATTATTGTTAAATGTGAGTTTATTTTAAATATATATGAGTTCATTTTAAATTATATAAAAAAAATTATTTAACTATATATATACATATATACATGTAAAATCAAGAAAAATAAAATTAGAAAGCAAAAGGAAAATAATTATTTTAAATCTATTAAAATTATGGAAAGAAACGGATTTTAAATTATTTTGTCAATTAAGCCTTAATATATATATACATATATGTTAACCAAAATTTACCAGCGAAGTGGATTTACAATTAATGACTTTAATGGACCATGATCAAGATTGACCACTGTCAGAGGGGTTTCACGTAGTTTAATACCTATGATTTCCATTAAGCACAATTCAATATAGGTGACGGTTAAAAAAAATAGGACAATTGATTGTATTATATTATGAAGGAGAGGAATACAATGAATGACTTTTGCATAACATAAATATAATCTTTAACAATATTCTCCACCGGTCACTGTAGGCGAAGTCTGAAATAGTCGACGGTGGAGATCTCGTGCATGTCGATAAGTAGAAAAACAGTTGTATCTTTAGGGTTTCTGAAAGAATCGATTCTTTCAAAGTTGAGTATAATATCATATATATATAGGTCTCATTACTTGATATGCACTCCTATAACTTCAGTTTAGGGTTTCAGCAATTATGGGACTTTCCTTGGCGATAAGCAAAGATATCGTGTGGAATCCAATCCCTAAAATTAAGTGATTCTTTCTCGGGCGGATTCTAGCAGAAACTGCTTTAAAATAGGACTCTTAAATGGCGGGAATGAGTCCTCCTCTTTAATGATAAAAACGATGGCGTTTTAATATTCTTCTTTGTAGCTTTAAACTTGGCGGCATCCTTACCTGATACTTGGATTGTTTGTTCAGCTAGTTTTACGCGATGTTAGGGTGTTTAGGTGTCAAGGTATCCCGGCACCCTTCTTCCTACTATATCATGATTACTGATGGTCCCCTGATCACTCCGGTTTTAGGATACCGGTTAATGTTGTGGCAAGGTATCAAGATGACATGGTGATGAGGTTCCTGATCTATGTAGAAACGGGATACCCGGTCCATGCAGAGGCTGGATAACCAGCCCACATGGGAGCGGGATACTAGGATGGTGTAGCATGGTTTGTAGGATTTTGATGCTTCTGTTCTTGCTTCAGCTTTTTCTGGGTATATATCCCGATATGTCAGTCTGGATTTTCTTCAAAAGGTAGCCGGATGCTACCTGCTAAAATACTTCCTCCTTGATTTCTGGGTGGAAAATTCTTGACATATTAAAAACGATGGCGTCTTAATATTCTTCTTTATAGCTTTAAACCTTGGCGGCATCCTTACCTGATACTTGGATTGTTTGGTGAGCTAGTTTTACGTGATGTTAGGGTGTTTAGGTGTCAAGGTATCCCGGCACCCTTTTTCCTACTGTATAATGATTACAGCTAGTCCCCTGATCACTCTGGTTTTAGGACACAGGTTAATGTTGGGGTATCAGAATGATATGGTGATGAGATTCCTAATCTATGTAGAAACGAGATACCCGGTCTATGCAGAGGCTAGATACCCAGCCCACACGGGAGCAGGATACTAGGATTGTGTAGCATGGTTTATAGGATTTTCATGCTTCTGATCTTGCTTCGGCTTTTTTTGGGTATATATCCCGATATGTCGGTTCGGATTTTCTTCAAGAGGTAGCGGATGCTACCTGCTAAAATACTTCCTTCTTGATTTTTGGGTGGAAAATTCTTCACCCTTTAAATAGTCTGTTCCCCTCTTCTCGAAATAGTCTCTTCCTAACTCACATCTCACGCCCTCTTTATATCGCTCCACCTGTATTTATTATAAATCTGCCTTCAATCTCCTGTTTCCATTCTTCACACCCAACAATTTTATTTGCCTCTACTCAACATGCTTCCTTTCAAACGTAATATACAGTGTTTTCTTCCATGCAACATTTCTTCCCAACTCACACCTTCCCTATATACCCCCACCCGTGTTTTATTTTTGGTTGTTGTTTAGATTGTTTGTTTTACCTTTAAATATTGAGTTAGACTCATCATATCTCATTTGATCCCACTCAAATGCTAGCAAAAGAATTCTACAACTTTAACAAGATAAAGGTGCCCAACCTTTAACTTAAGTTGTGAACAATATTCAAGACTAACTAAAGAATTGTGTCTACCACATACATATCCAGATGTACGAACAATTCTTCTTTTCCCATAGTCTTTAGACCTTATGATTATTTACTTTGACAATTATAATACAAACTATAAATGCTATACGATTTGTTAAACCAGAAATCACTTTATTAATATGAAAAAGATTGTTAATTACAACATTACACTCTTGCTATTGAGCATAATCCTAACACTTTTGATATGGAAAAGGTTGGTGACTCACAGACAAACGTAAAGAGGAAAGAACACATCAACCGCAATTCCGGGTTAAGCTCTATCCTGATCCGGTCTTATTGTTCTAGTAGGGAACTTCGTGTTGAGCTGGGTGTTCATATTAGGATAAGGCGCCTCACCCGAAGTTACCAGATGAAACCGAGATATTCCCCTCTTTCTGACCATTTGAAGATTTTTTGGGTCGGTGAATCCGCAGTCATCATGGTTAATGGTGCCATTCACAAGGGTACTCGAGGATATAGAGGCCGTGTTTGGGCTGTCTTCAAGCGCACTATCGGTGTCGAAGTCAACAAACAGGTTGGTGACTAGGTGATTATAACAACGACCCGTGAGTGGACGAAGCTGGTTCAGCCTTCAAGATGCACTGAGGGCTCGAAGCTAAAGAAGAAAGATGAAGAAGAAAGGTGAAGAACTCAAGGCTGAAGCAAAGGCAAGAGGCCTCCAATAGAGTTCTTCATTGATACCATTTCATCGAAATCAGATAAACCGATGCAACCGGTCTGAATCTAGAAGGTTGTAAAGGAGAAGGGTGCAAAATTTCTCTTGGTCTTCCTCTTGTTGTTGTTGTTGTTGTTTTTGTTTATTCACATCTTGTAGCCTAATTGTGGGGTTTGGGCACCCTGATTGATTAATTGAATGCTTCTTTCTTACAAATGTATTGTCTTCTTATTTTGTTGGGTCATGGTAGGATCTTTCATAATAATAATCCAAATAAATACTTACTTGGAATACTAGTGATTCTTTGTATGTGCTTGTTTCTAACAGTGTCTGAATAAGTCTGAATAATGATTTAGGATCTGTTTGGGATGTTGTCAACCTCATTTTCTTTATCTAGCTATGGAGTAAAATAGACCCTAATTTTCTCTGAGGATAACTTGGTCGGTAGTCCCCTTGTAAGACTCGGTGAAAATTTTGTAAAAAACTTCGAACCAGTGGCACTTCAGACCTAGTCTCAAGATATTATAAATTTTTTAGTATCTTCTGTATAGGGAATCTAGATATCCCGCTCAAGGATCCCAGTTCCTTGGCAATCCATATTGGCAAACCATTAAAGCCTTCTCAACATTAGGTCTTCATATGGTGAAATAAGATGTCAGTTTGTCCAACTAAAGGACATTGGCTCTTTGATTAAATATATCCCGGTGGAGGGTATTCCCAGACCTAGTTCTTCATATGGCGAATCAAGGTGCCAAATATCCCGCTAAGGGATTCTGGTCCTTTGATAAATCTATCCCGGTGGAGGATATTCCCTGACATGGTTCTTCACATGGCGAATCAAGGTGCCAATCATCCTGCTAAGGTATTCTGGTCATTTGATAAATTTTTCCTGGTGGAGGGTATTCTCCGATCGAGGCTTCAAGAATATAGTATAGGCTTTCTTGGTCTTGAGGACTGCAACGGGCAACCAAGGCCACGACTTCGCATCCTTAGTTTGTTAGGCAACTATGCCACTTAGGCACTCATGCACCAAATCCTTCCCGGAGGAAGGTATTCCCCTTCCAAGGCAGCAGGATCACCATGTAGCTTTTCTTGGTCTTAAGGCATTTTTAATTATAGCGATCCTCTAGGAAAGTTGGCCCGATCCAAGGCATCAGGAATGTTGTACAGCTTTCCTAGTCTTGAGGCAATTTAGTTATGGCGATCCTCCTAGAGGGGTTAACCCGGTCCAGGGCATCAAGATCGTTGTTCAACATCCTTAGTCTTAAGGAGATTTAGTTATGGCGATCCTCCTAGAGGGGTTGACCCGATCCAGGGCATCAAGATCGTTATTCAGCATCCCTGGTCTTGAGGCGATTTATTTGTGGCAAAATGTTCAAGATGAAAGTCGGAGAATCAGGTAGGAGAAGAAACTGACTTCTTTTATTGAACTTTCAAATTCATATAAAGCAAAGATTGGGGTATACATTTGAGGTCATACCAGTCGAAAAAAAAAAAAAAAAAAACTCTTTATTCCTGCTAACCATTAAGTGTAAAATCTCTTGAGGTGATCAGCGTTCCAAGTGTAATCAACCGGGTAACCATTCATGTCTTCTAACTTGTAAGCTCCACCTCGGATTATCATCTTGATCAAGTATGGACCCTCCCAGTTAGGAGCCAATACCTCATCTGACCTTTTTCGGGTGTTCTGGGTTACTTTTCTAAGAACTAGGTCTCCTTCTTTAAAATTTCGTGCCCTTACTTTTTTGTTAAAGTATCGGGTTATCTTGCTCTAGTAGGCTACTACCCTCTGTTCAACCTTGTCTTGCTTCTCTTCGAGGAGGTCCAAGTTAGCTTTTAACTTCATCTCATTTTCCTCAAGTTCATAGTGGTGGACCCTGAAAGATGTTAGTTTGTGCTAGATTTGTAGGACTGCTTCTGTCCTAAAAGCTAGTAAGGTGTTTCCCTGGTTGCAGTCCTTTTAGTTGTCTGGTATGCCTATAGCACGTTCGGAAGTTCTCTAGCCCATTTCCCTTTCTTATATTGGAGTTTCTTCTTCAGGAGTTTATTGATGGTCTTGTTGGTAGCTTTCACCAATCCATTGGTCTGAGGATGGGCTACTAAGGCAAAACGAAGGTTAATTTTCCTTTCCTCGCAAAACTGTCGAAATTTGGCATTGTCGAACTGTTTACCGAGATAAGTTATTATGGCCATCGAGGTACCAAAATAGCAAACAATGTTTTCTTTGACAAAGTTGGTGGTGTTTGCCTCTATTATCCGGGTAAGTGAGTCTCCCTCCACCCACCGGGTAAAGTAATCTATTGCTACCACGGCATGTTTGGCTTGACTAGAAGCAGTCGGGAGTGGCCAGATTAGGTCAAGTCCCAAAATGGCAAATGGGTACGGTGTACTGATCGAAAAAAGCCTCTCCGAAGAAAGGTGGTGGAGGTTTGCTGTCCTCTGGCATGGTTCACAAGACTGTGCGAACTGTTTCGCATCTAGGTGGAAAGTAGGCCAGAAGTAACCCATTCTGAGTACTTGGTAAACAAGAGTCTCGCCTGATACGTGGTTACCACATTCTCCTGAATGTACGTCATTGAGTGCCCATTGTACATCATCTGGGTGTAGACATCTTAATAGTGGAAGTGATTTTCCTTTGTGGTAAAGAAACCCATCTACCAAACAGTACCAGATGGTGATCCTTTTGAGTTTGCGTGCTTGATCCGGCTCAGTAGGAAGGGTGTCATTTTGGAGGTACTCTGCTATAGGATCCATCTAACAGGGGAGTCGTTCGACCGGGTTGACTTCTGCCCCTATAGCTATGCTTGATCGGGGTACCAATTGAATTGGTACTCCTCTTGGCAATGCTTGCCCTCTAGTAATTTTGGCTAAGATATCTGCTCGATGATTCTTCTCTTGAGGAATCTGCTCCATCTTCACACCTTTGAACCTTGTCATAGCTTCCCAGACCCTAGCTAGATATGTTACCATGTTATCACCTTTGGCTTGGTATAATCCCGATACTTGGTTGGTTACCAATTGAGAATCACTCTTAACCAGGAGAAAATCTGCTCCTAGCTCTTCTGCTACTTTCATCCCTGCTAGTAAGGCTTCATACTCTGTTTCATTATTTGTGTCTCTAAACTCAAATCTGAAACATTGGCTGCACTCGACCCCCTTTGGGTAGGTTAGGATAATCCTTGCCCCGCAGCCTGATTGGTTCGATGCCTCATCCATGTACAGTATCCAAGCCTTGCAGTTATCGGGCCATTCTGGGTTCTCCGGAACCAGGTCTGGGGTTGCATTTGTATCCGGGTTTAGAGTCATGTTGAATTCTACTATGAAATCAGCTAAAGCCTGAGCTTTAATTGTGGTCATTGGCTTGTATTTGATGTCATACTGGGTGAGCTCTAAAGCCCACAAGACCAATATGCCGAATACATCGGGCCTTTGGAGGAATTGTCTCAATGATTGATTAGTGACCACCACAATGGTATGAGCTTGGAAATATGGCCAGAGCTTTCTGGCTACAGTTACCAATGCATAAGCGAATTTCTCTATAAGGGAATAATTTTTCTCTTACTTAGTCAGAGCACGGCTCACATAATAGACTGGTCTCTAGACCCTGTCATTAAACTTTTTAACCAAAGCCCCACTTGTAGCAGTCTCTAATACTACCAAGTAAAATTGCAGCTCTTCTTTTGGGATAGATTTTTTTAGCAATGGCGGGCTAGCCAGATATTCCTTCAAAGAATGGAAGGCTCTTTCACTTTCTTGACCCCACTTCATCTTCTTACCCTGTTTGATAATTTTAAAGAAAAGAAGGAACTTATCTGTAGATCAAGATATGAAACGGTTCAATGCTGCTACCCTGCCAGTCAGTCCTTGCGCCTGTTTCAGGGTAGTGGGGGATTCAAGGTCTAAAATGACCTTCATCTTCTCTGGGTTGGCTTCTATTACCAGAAAATCGTCACCGGGATGAGTTTTCAAATAACATCTTTTAAAGGGACCACGATCATGATAGACCTCGGCCCGGAGGGGTATCACATAGCTCGATACCTATATAATGTCAGTAAAACAAACTAGACACAATGGTGATTACAAGTAAGGAGAAACCAACGTCTATACTCATATATTTGCAAGAAGTGAAATACAACTCTTTAATCGATTCAAACTAGACATCAATACAATGGTGATTTGTGATCTATTCTATAGGAGGATTCTAACACTGTTGGAGATGGCGAAATCATACGAGTTGATCAGTAGAGAAGCTATAGATCTTTCTTTTTCAAAATTCCGATTCTATTCTCTGGACATGGTCGTCCTCTTTTATTTCATCCTTCTTGCCAATCAAATTCCCCTAATTTAGACCAAATTGGCCGTGTTAGAGGAATTAACAGGTGTTAATGGAGGGTATCAATTTACACGGGAATGAATCCCTTTAATGATGTCGTGTTTCCGTTTATATTTGAAATGCGAATCAATTGTTTTATTAGGTCTCATTTATGGCGCTTTAACCGGTGAAGGAGTCGAGCTTTTCCTTCCATGTTACTTGAAGGAGAATTATAGTCTTATACTTGTGTGGTATCCCTCTTCTTGTTTAATATTGGAACCCGGGTATAGTATCCCTTTCTGGTAGTTTATTCTTCTGATCTTCTCATCGCTTGGCAGATTGGTTCTATAAGGGATCGAGGTACCAAGGGAGTACAACAGCGGGGTACCAAGATGGTACACTAGTGGAATACTAAGATGGTGTAGAAACAGAGTTCCTTGGATCTTACAGCAGCAAGATACCCAGATGATGAAAGTAACAGGATACCTAGATACAGTAGCTGGGTACCGGGACACTAATACGGCGGGGTACTTAGGCGTTGTGGCAATGCACCCGGACCAAGTAGGACATCCGGGTGTGGTAATAGGGTACCCTGATGTGGTAGTAATGTATCTGGTTGGGGTAGTGGTAGGATGCCCAGGTGTGGTAGTAGTGTACCCAACGGGATACCTGAATTTAGAAACTAGGTACCTTGTCATAGGAGTGAGGTACCCAGACCATCTGGTATCGAGGTACCCAAATGTCGTAGTGGGGTACCCTAGATCTTGTAGTAGCATAGTATATCATTCTAGCCTTCTCCTTTAAGGTAGCGGGATACTTCTTGCTGCCTCTCTCTACTTCTCATCTTGGTGGAAAATTCTTCTTTGGACCTTTGCCATTTTTGGAGGTTAACAGCTTTGATCCCCCTCTCGTGAACTATGAACCCTAGGAACTTTCCTGCAGCTACTCCGAAGGCGCACTTGGCGAGGTTCAATCTCATTTAGTTATTCCTTATTACTTGAAATGTTTGTTGTAAATCCTTTGGATGTTGCTCAGACTGCTGAGATTTGGTGATCATGTCATCTATGTACACCTCCATATATCTTCCTATTTGTTCTTTGAATAGCTTGTTCACCAGATACTGATAGGTGGTGCCTGCATTTTTTAGCCCAAAAGGCATTGCCTTGTAATAGTAGAGGCCTTGTCCAGTGATAAAACGGGTTTTGTCATGATCGGCGCGGGGTGCATCATGATCTGGTTGTACCCCGAGAAAGCATTCATGAAGCTAAGAAGCTTGTTTCCTGCAATGGAGTCAATCAGCTAATCGATCTTGGGTAGAGGGAAGTTATCCTTTAGATAGGCCCAGTTGAGGTCGGTGTAGTCCACACACATACACCATTTCCTATTGGATTTGGTAACCATGACTACGTTGGCGATCCACTCAGTATATCGAGATTCCCTGATGAATTTGGCTTTCATGAGCTTGTTTACTTCTTCTTGAACCGCGGCGTTTCGCTCAGTGTTGAGATGCCTTCGTTTCTGTTTGACTAGTTTGAAAGTTGCATCTACTGCCAACCTGTGAGTAGCTAGAGTGAGAGGGATACCTGGCATTTCGTCGTGGGATAGACAACACTCCCATAATTCCTGATAGGAAGGGTCTTCCAAGTATGACATTGTAGACGGAAGGGGTATCTACCACGATGAATTTTGTCATTATGTTCTATTGGAGAGTGTCTTCTCCAATTATTACAAGTAACCTATAAGACCCAACTAGCATCAATGAGTCCCCTGTAAATCCATACAGAGGCATGGTACAACTGTTGTAATAGTGGTTCTTCAAGTTAAGCTTATCATGAGCCTCTTTGAAAAGGATGTCTACACTGCTTCCGGTATCAATCAGCACGCGGTAGACTTTGCAATTAGTTATCTGTACCGTAATCACTATGGGATCGTCATGTGGTTGAACTGTGTTATAGACGTCATTTTCTGTGAAAATGATCAGGGCAGAGCTAAGGTATTCTTGGGATCCCCGGGTGACCTGGAATACATCTTAATTGGCGGTAATCCTCGGGATCTTCCTAGCATGGTTCTTCCTTGAATTATTGAAAGTTCCTGCTTAAGTAGAACCTCCACTGATGGTATGGATGATCTAGACTTGTTGCATCAGATATTTCCCATTATCCTTTCATTTTTCCTTTACTTCCCACATCTCTCCCTACACCTCATTCCCCATCTTGATGTTATCCCGAACCTATTGCAAAAATTCAATTAAATGTCTTTCCCTTACCAATCCTTCAATCTGGTTGTGGAGGCTATAGCATTCTGATGTGTTGTCCCCCACGTCTTTATGAAGTCACAGTATTTGTAACGATTTCTTTGGTCATTCGGGATCTTAATAGGACCCGGCTTCCTAAGCAGACCCTTGTTACGGATGGCGAGGTATATGGTCTCTCGGGATGCATTGAGGGGGGTGTAATGGTTGTACTTATCTTCCTCTCTTTCCACCCATGTTACCTCCCTTGGCGAGGCGTTGCACTTAGAGGGGCTCTTCTTAAGAGATACCTATCCCGATGTGGGGTAGGAGGCGGTGGCCGGTAGGTAGATCGGTTTGAAGGATGATTGTGTTATTTCTTTATAGATGTGAGTTTTAGAACTTCTTTTTTTTTATGCTTGACTGATCGGGCTTCATCGTGTTCAACCTTGACTCGGAGTTGTTCATCTATGTCCACCTGTTCTAGTGCCCTATCATAGGCCTCCTGGTAAGTTTCAGGTGGGTGTTTGGCGAATGATCGGAATAATTTGTTTGCCCATAGATTTCTTCTGAAGTTGGCCAAAGTTTCCTTCTCAGCAAACACTCCCATCTGGATCACCTCCTTATGGAACTTTTCTATATAGAACCTAAGTGTCTCACCCCGCTTCTGGATCACGTACTGAAGTAGGATAGGGTCTATAGGTCGAGGTTTGATCCCCTGAAACTGAGCACAAAAATTTGTGGTGAGTTTTGTAAAAGAATCCACACTACCTGGGGGAAGTTTTCTAAACCAAGTCTTGGCATAATCCGTCAAAGTGGAAAGGAACATCTTGCAGATTGCTGATCAGGTGGCATTCTGAACTTCCATCTGAAGGACAAAACTCTTCATGTGGCTTACAAGATCTTCCAAACCAAAGTACTTCTCAGTAGGGGGCAATTCCGCTTCCCGGATTCTCCTTGAGAATGGTGCATTCATTTCTCCTAGGGGGTTCTTCCGGATACCTCGATGTTTTCCCTTCATTAGCTCTTCGAGTTCCTTTGCCATCTTGGCCTTCCATCTTCAAGGCATCGGGTGCTATATGTCTGGATCGGGCTACGATTATTTCATTATCCGAGGTTTCCGACCCTGCAGTTACCTCTTGGCACTCCTCTTTTCTAGATCGTCTACCTTGCAGATTCCTTCTGGGTCCGGTACTACCACCTGTATCGGGCTGTGAAGTCCTCCCCCTTCCTGTTGGTCTGATTGTTGGTTGATTTCTCCTAGGAGGGATGTCGAATGTTGATCTCACATGTCGGGGTCTAAAACCTGTAGGGTGATCCGGGATTAGAGGTGGAGGTCCGAGCCTGTCGAAAATTGGCACCCGGTCCACCTGCGTCCTTGATAGCTTTGAAAGGTATCCCATGGGCTATCATCCGAAGGTGGACACTTTCTATATAGACAGCAGCCTGCTGTTCCAGGATATCCTGATTGACTCCCTAGATAGCCAAATCTAGAGGAATACGGCTTGGCTCTAGTAGAGGGACCGGTGCCGGGTTGTTATTTCTGGCTCCCTTCTCCTGTTTCTGGACTCTTTGAGTAGAAGCAAGGAAGCGAGGTCCCGAATGGTCGGGCGGTCCTATGGAGAATCTAAGTCTTATCTTTCTACTAGCGGGGTGGTGCTAAGTTGCTCTTGATAATGGGGTGGAAGTAAGTTTCCCATAGACGATGCCAAAAAGTGTTAACCGAAATTTACTAGCAAGGTGGATTTACAATTAACGACTTTAATAGACCACGATCAAGATTTACCACGGTCAGAGGGGTATCATATAGTTTGATACCTATGATTTCCAGTAAGCACAATTCAATATAGGTGACGGTTAAAAACAAGGACAGTCGTTTGTATTATATTATGAAGGGAAGGAATACAATGAATGGCTTTTGCATAACATAAATATAATCTTTAACAATATTCTGCACCGATCTCTGTAGGCGAAGTCTGACACAGTTAGCGATGGAGATCTCGTGCATGTCGATAAGTAGAAAAAAAGTTGTATCTTTAGGGTTTCCGAAAGAATCGATCATTTCATAGTTGAGTATAATGTCATATATATAGGTCTCATTACTTGTTATACACTTCTATAACTTTGGTCTAAGGTTTCAGCAATTATAGGACTTTCCTTGGTGATAAGCGAAGATATCGTGTGGAATCCAATCCCTAGAATTAAGTGATTCTTTCTCAGGCAGATTCTGGCAGAAACTACTTTAAAATAAGACTCGTAAATGGCGGGAATGAGTCCTCCTCTTTAATGATAAAAACAATGGCGTTTTAATATTCTTCTGTGTAGCTTTAAACCTTGGCGACATCCTTACCTGATACTTGGATTGTTTAGTGAGCTAGTTCTTCGCGATGTCAAAGTGTTTAGGTGTCAGGGTACCCCAATACCCTTCTTCTTGTTGTATCATGATTTCCACAGGTCCCCTGATCACCCCGGTTTTAGGACACCAATTAATGCTGTGGTGAGGTATCAGGATGACATGGTGGCGAGGTTCCTGATCTATGTAGAAATGGGATACCCGGTCCATGCAAAGGCGGGATACCCAGCCCACACAAGAACGGGTACTAGGATGGTGTAGCGTGGTTTGTAGGATTTTCAAGCTTCTGATCTTGCTTCGGCTTTTTCTAGGTATATATCCCGATATGTCGGTCCGGATTTTCTTCAAGAGGTAGCCGGATTCTACCTGCTAAAATACTTCCTCTTTTCTAGGTGAAAAATTCTTTTTTGGTCCTTGGCCAATTTTAGCGGTTAACAATATATATACACACAAATACAAATACAAATACATATATATGTTATATAACTACATATATACATTTAAATCAACAAACTTTTGACAATGAGCTCCATCAGCTTAGATAGTTAGGACTTATGGCTTCTAACCATAAGGTTGATGGTTCAATTCTTGATGAGAGCAATTAATTTTTTTTAATTAGAGGTCAAAGGTTTTCAGGGGTTGACCTTCTATTAAAGAAAATAGAAGGACTAGTTTATCTAATATGACAAAGCTCATGGGAGAATTGATAATTCTCGTCATTCCTTTTTGGTCAATGTTTGGTCAATGTTTTACAGGGGTGTTTGTGCAATAAACGGAAAGGTTGCATAAAAAACACAGTTTCGTCTAAACTTATGGGATGTTTCTTCAACTAAGCCTAAAATCTATTTAATTTTAGGGTTTGATTTGGCTACTGTTCAAACTAGTAAGTATAGGGATATTTACAATTCTCCCTTAAATAAATTGTAATATGATTATATTTTCTCTGTTTATGTGCAAATTTATCAATATAGAACCTTTGTGTGTCGATATATGTTATAAAAGCATGTTTCCTAATGTTGTCGAAAAACTAAAAATCGATAAATACAGCTATAGATACGAAGTTGATAGCCAAGAACTGCTTAAAGCATACGTTAAGATCGATCTTAGTATTGACTATGAACTCAATACCGAAGTGTTTTGGGGTAAACTTTCAAACAACAAAAAGGAATCTGAGCAAGATGTAGCTAAAGAAATAATTGATTATCTACAAAGGCATTACAAATTTGAAGTTTGTAATGTCAACTTCTCGAACGACCAATACTATAAATGGTGTTATCACAGCATGAATAGAGGATAAGATGAGACAGCTAAATAGAATAAAGTTTTGAAAGGTAAACTTCTCGAACGACCAATACTATAAATGGTGTTATCACAGCATGAATAGAGGATAAGATGAGACAGCTAAGATGTAGTTGCTATTATGTCTATTTGCACTCCAACTTCTATTGCAACATTAGAAGCACTAACAATTTTTTATTGTAAATATGTTATAAATAGGTTTTTTTTTTTTTGTAAAAAAAAAATATTGGACTGATTTAAGGGGAAAAAACATATATACAGTATTTCTATTGTCAGTTCGTATAAAATATATTAGGACAAAAAATGCGGACCACAGATTATGGAGAAGTTTTAACAAGTGCATACACTTTGAATCAAAGTATGTAAATCTAATGGTCAATATTTTTCGTTCTGATATATTTTATATCAAAATAAACCGATAATAAAAAAATCGTGCATATATATATATATATTATATTTAAAGTATATTATATTTAAAGTTTAATATAATAAATTTTGCACGTGCAATGAACGTGCCTCTCCACTAGTATTATATACACGTCATACAAAGAAAAGTCTTTGATAAATGTTGTGAATAAATTTACAGGGGGGAGTCGTCTTCATCGAAATCAATGGCGTCATCCACTCAGCGACTCCTCTTCGGGTTCACGATCATCATCGGCATTCTCTCAATCTCCGCCGCCGCTCGACCTTGCAAGACCCTCTTCATCTCCTCCTACTCCTACTACTCCTTCAATCCTCGTAACCCTAACCCTAACCCTAATCCTAATCTGAACAACCCTTCCTCCACCACCGGTTTCGTCACTATTTTCACCGAAATCCGCCAATTTAACCCCCGCCGCCCCGAATTCTTGTTCGATGGCCCCGGTTTCCCCTCCGTCGCCGTCGAAATCGAGGAGGAGCAGCAGCCTCGGATCCGACCCTCGCAGCAGAGCTCCATATTTGGGTACGGTGGGTACGACTTCTCGTCGCTCCGCGATCGCACAAAGGACATACTCAGTGTCGTCGTCGCCTTGCTTTTCGGGGTGGGCTGCGGTGCTCTCACTGCTGTGACCATGTACTTGGTGTGGACTCTCTTTGCCAGCCGCTACGATTACCGCAATTACGGTGAATTCAGCGATGGTGATGATGACGATAACGATGAGGATGATCTGTTTAGTCCCAAGAAGATGGGATACGAGAAGATTCCGGCGAAGGATGCAGCGTAAGGAGATTTTATGTCTATGTGATTACATGTGTATTGATTTCCTCTTTTCTAAAGATAAATGATCATCTCCGTGTCTGTTAATGTGGATTATTATGATTTGTGGACTGTAATTTATCAAGATATCGTGTCTTGACTGACTGTTTAATGTGATCTATGTCTAATACGTTACGTTCAGTTCTATTCTGTTGCTTTCTTATTTTAATTACAGCATATTTATGGTGGGCATGTTTATATTAATTGGATATGTAATGGGTGTTTTTGTCCTCTTTAAAGTCTTGTTTTATGGCATTTTCTAGGTGGAAGGTATAATTTGAATTGGTTTTAGTATTGGACTGGTTTGAGGTCCATAGATGCACCATTCTTTCATTTGATTAAATGTATGAATAACCATGAAGAACAGTGATTGAGTTTAGTATTGCAACCGATGCATTTTTTGTAAGGCGGATAGAAAGTTTTAATGCTCAATGTGTACATCATACATCCATACCTTCCTGGTTCTGTGGCAAATAGTTATATATGGTTAGATGACCTAAACTTCTCCGGTTAATTTTGTTTCCTCAATTAAGAAATAGATTATAGATTCAAGTATGATTAAAATTGTTTTTCACTACTGCAATCATTCTTGCATTTAGAGACCTTTAATATTATATATTGAATTCTATATATAATTAATCAGCATATGTGCATGCACATATGTTGTATGAACCCGCTTACATGTTGGGAGGATTTCATCTTTTTTAAGAGAAGTTGGAGTTGGTCAGTCTTGATTCTTGCAGAGTCTTTGCTCAAGTACCTACTAACAGATTTTGATCATGGTCGAGTCCTTAGAACCCTACTGCAGAGCTTCCTGATACAGGATTTTGGGTTTGGGGTGGGGCAGTTGTGTCCTATCCTATCAAATGACGTGTCCTATCCTATCAAATGACAAACAGTTTATTTACCATTTCCTAGTTCATCTCTCCTTTACCTTAGGTTGTGGGTTTGAATGTATGGGTGAGGAATGACCGATCATTAATTATGCAAACATTTAGTGGGTGTGGAACAACTAGGTGTTTGCAAGGCTAGTCATTAATTCATGAAGCACACTGATACTTAACTAAATTGGTTGTTTTGAGTGGTTCTGTTTGCACTTCTAATGTTTTTGGTTCTATTTGCCTTTCCAATTATGATCTAGGAAGTGTAAAAGAATGAGAAAACTTTATGGATGTTAAGATATCATCTAGTGTGCATTTAGACTTGTTCGTTTTCTTACTGTTGTTGGGTATTAATCTATATTGGATGAAATTGTAGTATTGCAGCATGGAAATACGTGGATTTGGGTTTTGCTTCTGCCTCCTTTTCACATTGTTGTTGAATTTTTGTTTAGATTCAAAGCTTTCATCAAGTACAAGAGAGAGTTCCCTAACTCCTTGTGAGATTTGATAAAAATAAGCATTTGGCTATGGGGTCTTGTGTATGGATGTTCCAATTAGCCTGGGATGGCAATGGGGTGGGTTTGGGCCGGGGTGACCCTCCTTGCACCTCGGTCCATTTATCTTTTGAAAACTCATCCCCTCATAAAACCCAACAATAGATGGAGCGGGCTGGGGTATGCTTTCCCCATCCCTACACATTTAACCAATTTATCAAATTTATTTATTAAATGTTTGTCAAAAAAATATTATTTATCAAAATAATAAATATATAACTCAATGAATATGATATAATGCAGGGATAATTATGATGTTGGCCACTTATTTGGTTAAACATTATTAAAATGGCCATTAAATAGAAAATTCGTTTTTAAATGACCATTTTAGATAAAGCAGTGCGATACTAATAGTCATTTCAATATACTTCGTTAAATGGATAGTATTTTAGTAAATAAGAGGATAGTATTGCTAGTATTAGGGATGAGAATTCCCCTCACGGGGCCCCGCCCTAATTTGGTGGTGAATTTTGCCCACAAATGGGGTTTTGGGGCGGGGGTAGGGGAAAATTTTGCCCCTAAAACCTAAATGGGGGTGGGGGTAGGGGTAGGGGTAGGGGGTGGAGTGGGGTGGGGCCCCAATTCTCCCATATATTTTTATTTATATATTTTTTTATTAGTTAATTAATCATATACTTAAAAAAAAAAAAAAAAAAAAAAAAAAAGAAAAAAACTCTATTAGTTAATTAATCATATACTTGATTACATTCTGCACAGTTAAATTTATTTAGACTTTTGTGTGTAATACACTAATACTATATTATTATAGTTATTTGTATTAATTTTGGATTAAATTAAATCAATTATATATTTTGTTAATTATTGGATTGGATATTGAAATAGGTTGAAACAAAAGTTTGGTTCGATCGAATTCCGAATTTTGAATTCTAAATTCCAGATTGGAAAATTTTAGGATTAGAAATGAGGGAAATGGGGGACGGGGGGTGGGGGCAGGGGAACCGCCCTCCAAACACCACCATCCCCATACCCATCCCCAGTACCCCTAAATGGGGTTTGGAGGTGGGGGTGGGGGGACCCTCCTCCGCCCCGTTGGGCCCCCAGTCCCATCCCTAGCCATTATGCACCATACCAATCGTTTTCAAGCATACAAATCATCAATGATTTTTTGTTCAAAGTTCATACAAACAACTGACGCAGCTTCAATTTTTTGTTATAAAAATCCTTCATTACATATCATCACCATTAAATCAACATTTCTGGAAAATCCACATCAAAAATATATATAAACTAAAAATAAAAATAAAACTACATGATAAACTGCAAATGGAATTTTAATCAGATACCCAAGAAGCTAAATGAGGTCGTCAACGGAGTGGAGGTTGGCGGCGGAGGGGGCGAGAGGGCGGTCCTTGGACGACTCCTCATCGACTTCTATTGTCAAGGGCAAATTTCTTGCTCTTGAAGCCATATTTACTTCTTCAATAAACTCCCACCCAGAATCCCTTTCACAGTTGAAATCATCTAGAATTCTCAAAATGTAATGTCAAGGTAAAAGTCCATTGGTTTTTATCACTGAATATTGCTATTTTAAATGTACCATAATAATAAAACATTTACATTGTTTGTCAATTTCTCAGATTCAGCTTGTTTTTTTTTTTTTTTCCTATTCGATTAATGGATGAATTCATAATTCCGTTTGCGGTTTTCATGTATTTATATATATATATATAGAGGAAATCGCAGGAAATGATCAAAAAGTTTATTGACTTATTGTTTTTAGCTAAAAGTTTATTTTTTATTATCCTTGTCATATTTGTGCTTGTATTGCCAAAATTGCCCTGAATTTTGGTTTACTTGCACCAAAATTTCCCTCCCAAAATTTCTCTCTCTCTTCACCTGATATAACAAAAAGTATGTGTTCCATCTCTCTCTCTCTCTCTCTCTCTCTCTCTCTCTCTCACAACCTGATAACAAAAGTTCTCTCCCATTCCGTTTCTCTTTATTTCGTCGACCTCCAAATCATCTCTTCCACTCCATTTCGTTTCTTCCGTCGAAACCGAAACCCGTTTCTTCAACGATGAACAGAAGCCTAGCAACAATTTGTGTCTCTCTCGCTTTGTGATGACGTAGATCTGAAACCTTACAACATTGCATGATCTCTTCTCTCTATTGAAGTAGATTCGGAGCTGAACGACCTTCGAAAAGGTATGTATCCCTTTCCTAATTTTATTTTACAATTATCATTA
The DNA here is from genome assembly GCA_035582765.1 of Acer negundo. NCBI lineage: Eukaryota > Viridiplantae > Streptophyta > Magnoliopsida > Sapindales > Sapindaceae > Acer > Acer negundo. The sequence continues at coordinate 23,957,132 of CM069241.1, read as the reverse complement.
TGTTTGATATTAAGATTAAAAGAGTGGTTTCGATATTTAGTAAAACCCATATTTTTTTTATTTTCTGTACCGAAGTTACATGCTAGCTTATTTTAATGTTACATGCCAGTTTGTTTTAAAGTTACATGCATGTTATTGTAAACTTTACATGCTAGTTTATTTCTAACTTACATGTGATTTGGTAATTTTGATTTATAGTGAAATCAATCTCCTGTTTTTTTTTTTTATAATTATCATTATGTTTGATATGAAGATTAAGAGAGTGGTTTCGATTTTTAATGAAACCCAGATTTTTATTTTTTGTACCGAAGTTACATGCCAGTTTATTTTAATGTTACATGCCAGTTCCAATTTGTTTTAATGTTACATGCCAATTTGTTTTACTGTTACATGCCAGTTTGTTTTAAAGTTACATGCATATTGTTGTAAGCTTTACATGCTAGTTTATTTCTAATTTACATGTGATTTGGTAATTTTGATTTATAGTGAAATCAATCTCCTGTTGTTTTTTGTACCCATGTTACATGCTAGTTTGTTTTAAAGTTACATGTATGTTATTGTAGACTTTACATGCTAGTTTATTTCTAACTTACATGTCATTTGGTTTGGTGAACCTTTCTAAAAAGACTTATAATTGTATGAAATTTCAAGTTGATAAACTGTCATGTCGCGACGCATTAACTGCAATAAGGTTATTATCCTCTTGTTCCATTGTATCTTATCTTCTTACCAAATGTGATTCAATTACTCATACGTTTTAATTTCGTAGGTTCGTGAAGAAGCCTTTTGCAGATTTTTGCGGGGATTGCTATAAAACTACTAACTGGGTTAAAGCATATTCCAAGAACACCTTCCCTGTTGGCCATCCTAGTGAATGGACTATTTCTAAAGATGTGAGATTAAGGGTTGTTTATCCGCCTCCTTTTCGTGTGCAAGCTAGAAGGCCAAAAAAGAAGAGATTTAAATCCACAGGGGAACATAGAAATGAAAAGACCAGAAATTGCAGGATTTGTGGTAAATCTGATCACAACCGACAAAATTGTCGTAATGCTTAACCATGTTAGATTCTTGTACCATGTCCATCTGCAACATCGAAGTGACCACATAGACCGTACAGGTACATGAAATGTAGAGAAGAAGGCCACAATTCACAAAAATGTCTATTGATACCGAAAGTTGGTGGTACAACTTAGTTATTAGCAATAATGTTTTAATTCTTATATGTTTGGGTGAAATACTACATTTTGTATAGCAGACTTTTTGAAGTTACATAACAGTATTGAATTCATGTATTTTTCAGATCAAATTCCAGTATTGTTACATGCTAGTGTCTTTTAACAAGTTACATGTCAGTTTATTTTAAGTTACATGCCAGTCTATACTTATTTCCTTACTTGGGCCACACTTAGTTAAAAGATCAAATTCCAATATTTTTACATGCCAGTATCTGTTAAGAAGTTACATGCTAGTATGTTCTGAAGTTACAAACCAGTTTATTTTTAAGTTACATGTCAGGCCATACTTATTTCCCTACTTGAAAGACACTTATTTCAAAAATCAAATTCTAGTATTGTTACATGTCAATATCTGTTAACAAGTTACATGCCAATTGGTTCTGAAGTTACATACCAGTTTATTTTTAAGTTACATGACAGACCATACTTGTTGGTCATAATTCAACTTACCATTTTTTTGATTTTGTTTTGATTTCTCATATCAGGATTTGATTTCACATCAATAATCCTAGATTTATTTAATTTAACAGGATTACTTGTGCCCATTGGATTTGTTAGAAAAAATTTATAAAATAGGTCAAGCTCGAACTGGTGTGATGGATGATGTAGGCATGCAGCAGCTTTTGACTAAAATTAGAGAGAGTGTGGTGATGTTAACAAAATTAAATCAAGATGAAGACTTTTGACAATTGGGCTGTCACACTCACAGGTACTGACTTAACTTGGTAATGCAAGCCAGCTATTGAGAAAAAGTTATATCTAATGGTGTCATAAGGTAAATGGTAAATTGGTTTAAGATTAACTGTTGAATACTATTGAGACACATATCACATGAGTCAAAGAGTTAAAGTGCAAGCAAACAATTTAAGTTGTCATTTGTTATCTTCTTAATTGTCATCAATATCCACATTATCCATTAACAATATTAAACATTAAAAACTTCCATGTACCAACAAAGATGATGCATGTACATGACAGTACATGACAGTACATTCCAGTTGATAGTTGTAATCATTTCATGTACACTACAGTTTGTAAACTTCAAAAACAAAGATGATACACCAATAAAGTTATAAATCTGCCAGTACACTGTTTACAAAACTCTCTCTATGTGTGAATTTCACCAGTTTTCCACCAACGGAGAAGTGTAACTCATTCTCTCCAGTTACACTGGGTACATGTATTTGCCGCAATAAAAGATTATGAAGTACGCCGGCAGAAAAAGTTAAAACCTTAGGGATAGCAACTAGGTGCCCGAAACAGGTGGTCTGAATCTCATCTAATTCTCCAAACTTTGCGGAGCACTTTTACAATGTCTAAAAGGCTATTCAAATTACAGTAGACGTTGGTGGTGGATTTTTTAATCCACGAATCCTTCGGTTTTATGAGGAAATCCTCATAATTTATATTTTCCATCTACAAAATCACCTATAAAAAAACGCATTAGTGTCTATGAAAGTTACATGCCAATACAACAGTCAACTTACATGCCAATAGAAAAATGATACATGTCAATACAAACAAGTTACATGCCAACACAAGTAGGTCATTTCGTTTTATGTGATACTGCAGAGACCACAACAAGATAATTGTCTCAAGCTTAAGGCCTTACTGATTTCTTTATTTGAAAGGTCATTCTGTCATTATCAAGGGGACTAAACATGTAAACAAAAGACAATGTAACAACTTTACGATCCTGATTAAAAGGAATAAAATTCACATTTAGACATTTAGACATCTGCTTCACATTAAAGCTTACTTTAAGGAACAATTTCAAGACAAGGAAAACAAATCATACTGATAAAGAATTATTTTGAAGCATAAAACACTACATCAAGGAACCCAACTGAAAAATATTAAAATTTAGATAGAATTTGGAGCTATATGATTAAGACAAGTTGGCTGCTAAAATCATCAACAAGAGAAATCTCTGAATTTAGTTTTCTTCTTTTGACAGGAACAGAGATCAACCCATATATAAACTTTCTCTACCCAAATTTATACATCTTAAATTAACTTCATACTTAAATATTCTTATAAAGTTGTTACAGGAATTAAATTTTTTTTTTATTTCAATTTTTGTCAACTCTTTCCACTTTTCTGGAAGTTTTGTTAATTTAAATTTGTGAGAAAAGAAGCAAGTGAGAAAAACAAGTGGAAATTCAAAATCGCCAAATTTCCAGATACAATTATACAATATTGCATTTCTCAACTCAACCCTAATTTCCCAATTTCTCTAATGCGCCTCTTCCCCATGCTATATGTTTCAATCTGGTAGAAAACTCGATTTCACAGCAAAGCAATAAGAAATTTATTAACTCAGAACCAAAATGGAAATATAAATTAAAGTGAACAGTAAACAAAAACAGGAGAAGAGAGAAGTAGAGCTAAATCCCGATAAGAACAAAGACAATCAAACAAAAAACTAAGGCCATGTCTGGTACTCTTTTTCAAAGGCTATTTTCATTTTTGTTTTTAAAAAATAGTTCAAATGTTCGCTTGGTGCCATTTTTAAAATCATTTTTAAAATCATTTTCAACTTTAATGACTTAAACATTAAAAAAAATAGAAAACAAGTATTTGGTGTTTTTGGTTTTGTTTTCCAATTTTTTTTTTCAATTCGTGATTTTGTTTTAAGCTCAAACCAAAACAAATCACACTTTCATCTGCTCATCATCAACCTAATCTCAAAAAACAACACTGCTATGAAATCGTATCACTAACAACCACAACTTCAACATCATGAAACACATATTATATCTAATTAATGGTAAAAAAAATCATGGAATTAGAGGAGATGAAGAAAAAGGATTAGAACAAGATATAGAGAAGTGAAGATGATGGATAGATGTGGGGGAGAAGACGAAGAGATCGAGCAAGTTGAAGAAGTGATCGATCAAGTTCAAGAAGAGATCAAAACCCCTGTTTTATGCTTTGTTTTGGTTGGTTTTATTGTCTTCCCTCTTTCCTAGTTCTCCTTGATTTTCTGGGTGGTCCCATGGGCTGTGCGGCTTTGCCTATGTGTCTTCTCTTTGATGTGCTTCAATTAATCAAAAAAAAAAAAAAGAGAGAGAAAATGAAGGGAGGTAGCAGAGTAATGAAAGGGAGAAAAACAATGAAATAAAGTTAGGGTTTTAAGCATTATATATATATATATATATATATTATGATTATGCGTGGTAAGTCTATTGTAACACTATAGAACAATCCAATAATGTACTGCCATGTGAGTAAAATTATAGGTATCGGTGTTTTGTTAATTATTACTACCAGACGCATTTTTACCATTTTCATTTTCAAAATACAGCTTTCAAAATATATTACCAGACACGTTTTTCAATTTCGAAATTGAAACAAGAAACACTGTTTTCATTTTCATTTTTATTTTCGAAAAACAACACATGAAAAACATTACCGGACGCACCCTAATATGCATGACAACACAAATTCAAAAATTGAACTGAAATGTGATTAAAAGGAATAAAATTCACATAAAATTAAAAAACAACGCAAAAATCACAAAAAAAGATTCGACATTTTCAACACATTTTAGGAGAGAGATAACAAGCAAACCTGAGGAATAGAAGGGTGGATTCGGCGACAGCGGCAACGATGGGGAGAAGGGTGGCAAGGCGACGGCGACCTCTTCTCTTCCTTTCTCTCTCTACAGGTGCAGCGATTGGAGTCGACGACGACCTCTTTCTTCTCTTCCCTTCTCCCTCTTTCTTCTTTTTTACTTTTGATCGTTTTTACTGGAGGATGGTTTCAACCCTAACAAAAAAAAATACCTTGTTTTTACCACCCACCCACTGAAATCTTTTTTTTTTTTTTTTAATTTCAAATTTATGGGTATTTTTGTCCAAAAGTGGTCAAACGTGATAAAAACAATAAAAAATAAATGACTCAATAGCATTGGACCCCCCTGAAGTGTACGCGAAATTGCAAATTGCTCCCTAAATGTTTTTTTTTTTGGACGGTAAACCTCTCGAACTCTCATTTTCTTTGCACCACCCTTATGGAGATGCCCCCTCCTCAAGGGGCAATAAAACAAGCTGGTGTAAAGAAAATGAGAGTTCAAGGGGTTTACCGTCGAAAAAAAACATTTAGAGGGCAATTTACAATTTCGCGTACATTTCAGGGAGGTCCAATGCTATTAAGTCAAAATAAATTTGTGGTTAAAAGTAATAAACCCATAAATTTTTTGGCTCATTATGATTTCACCCCATATATATATATATATATATATATATGTGTGTGTGGATTTTCCAGATATATTGATCTAATGATGATAATATGTAGTAAAGGATTTTTATAACAAAAAATTGAAGCTGCGTCTGTTGTTGGTGTGAACTTTTTATTTATTTTGTGTGTGTTTGTAAATGGAAAATTTTGTATTGGGGGATTTTTGCTCTGACTCATTGATGATTTGCTTGAAAACAATTGCTATGGTGTTAACGGACACAATGGCAATGTCATCTTCTTATTTATTAAAACGTCACTCATTTAACGGAAAGTTAACGGATTGTGATGAAATAACCATTAATGTCACACTATTCATCTAAAATGGTCATTTTAAAATAAATTTCACATCTAATGGCTATTTTGATAGTGCTCAACCAAATGGGTGGCCACCAGGGTAATTATCCCGGTAATATATAAAATAATTCCATAAAACTATTGAAATAAACATAAATCACAAAGCTAAAAAAATAAATTCAATCATTTTAAAACATAAACATTGAAATGGATAATAAAAATAAAAATAAAGATTATAGTTTAAGCGGAGCGGAGCAGGGATTATAAAACTCATCACCGTCTCATACACATTGCGGGTTTTACTATCTATCCCCATCCCGCTCCATTCCCACCAAATTGAAAAACATCCCCACCCCATAACCATAAGTGTGAGTCCCCATGGGGCCCTGTCCCCGTGGGTTATTTTGTCATCCCTAAATTAACCGATCCAATAAGGTAACATAGATTGGTAAATGACTTTTACTTCCAACTTCAATGTCATAAGCTCAAATCTTTTTAAGAGGGTCATGCTAACAAAGAAAGGGTACATAAAAATGATATCTGCCAACAACCTTCAAATTTTATAAAATTTGATACTTAATTTATTGATTTTATGGTGTTATTTACTACCTTTCTCACAGAGAGAGCCTATAGTATATGCATGCCTTGGAATTTTGAATTTTAATGAATAACCAAACCAGCTTGCACACCTTCAATTCCCATACAAGTATACTTTATTGCATAAGGTAGTTACGTTCCAGCCCAAGATTTCATCAAGACAAAGGGAGCCAGGAATATCATTAACAATGCAAAACTTCAATAACAATTTAGTTCTTGTTTGGTTGGGCTTTCTACTATCTCAAAAGCTCTACTAACCTTTATTTGAGTTTTTTAAAGTTGTTTTGTTGGGCTTTTGAGATTGTATATTTTAAATTCAGTAGATGTTAGTAAAGTTTAAACCTCTACTAGAGAAAAACTTATGGGGAGGAGATTCTCCAAATAGATTTTATATTTTTTAAGTCTACCAACCAAACAACTATATATATATATATATATATTTTTTCAAAAACTCAATTTCTAATATATCTACTATAAGTAGATCTTTTACAAATAGAGATCGTTTTTTAAAAGCCAAACCAAACAAGCTCTTAATAGACTTCCTCTCTTGATGGTCATATCATCATCGAGACATGGAGACTTCAAGTGCTTGTCAATCCTAATTAACAATGACTCCGTCTCCTCCAAAAGCACATGAGGTTGAGACGAAGCACATGAACCCCTCCACGGTCAAGACTCCTCTCAACGAATCTCTCAACCGTTTCCTTCCCCAACTCAAAATCGCCATGTACTCTACAAGCATTAACCAATGCACCCAATACATATGAGTCTGGCTCATAGGCAACTCTCACACCACATTTACGCCTCTTTTAACATCCCAGCTCTCCCCAAGAAATCCACCAAACAACCATAATGTTGCATGCCAGGTTCAATCCCATACATCTCACTCATGCTCTCAACCCTTGATCCACCAAACCCATTCAACTATACACGCTTAGGATACATATAAAAGTCACTTCATTCAGTACAACTCATTCATTCAACATCCTCACAAACAAATCGATTGCACTCCCACTATGACTATGATTTGCTAAGCCTGAAACCAAAGAAGTAAAAGCAAAAACATCCATGTTCGACAGGTTATTAAACACACTTCTCGCAGTTTCAATGTAGCCACACTTGGCATACATGTCAATAAGCGTTGTTCCCAACACTCTATCCATTTCCATTTTATTTCTCTTGAAAATACACGAAGTGTGTCTAATACAACCTAGAAGGGGTGAATGGGTTGTTAATCAATTAATCACTAACTTTTTCGATTAGTCAATATTTATCACAATTAGCCCAAACAAACAAACAACAAAAAATCAAATGTAAAGTATGGAATTAAAAGGACACTTGATTTTTGCATGGGAAATCATCAATAAAGAAAAAACTCATGGGACTAGCCTCGCTAGCCACTTAGTCACAGAACTCCACTACTTGAATAATTGCTTACAACCTAAGTTAATAACCTAGTCACACTTCAAGGTTCGTAACACTATCTATCATACCTATAAGCCTTTAATAGTGAGCCTTGACAAATGTTTGCCAACCAACCCTTAGTTGCAAAACTTCACTTGCTTGTGCAACTACCACATGTAGACACAAGACTTTTGACTCATTGAAGAGAATAAAAGTCTAAGTGAATATATGACAATGCAATAATGTGTAAGACCACATACAAAAGGCCTAACTAGATGTTATGATGCAATTTAACAATCTAATTATCTATAGTGCCTACATGCCCATACATGAGGACTTAATTAGATGTATAGAGTAAATCTAACAACCTAATTGTTAAATAAAAACACATGAATATTTAAGAGAGCTTGACTATATAAATAAATAAGAATCTATCAACTTAGTCATCAAACAATCTCACAAGAACATTCAAGGTTTAGCTATTTAGGAAAAACAACCTAATCATGAAAGCTATCACAAACAAACCCCAAACATGTCATAACTTCACTAGATATGCAATAAATGTGGAGATTTGCTAACCTAAGCAATAAAGGACATGTCTTGATGTAATAAAACAATAAATGAGATGAGATGTTTGTTCTACTTACCAAGTGAAGACATTAATGAAAACACATGCTTGAATGATGTTAGAGATGCAAGATGAAGATGGATTTTAGGGTTTGGAGAGTTAAAAATGGTTTCTTGAACCTTCTCTCCTTAGGGGAACTCTTCCTTTTTCTAAAATGTGAATTTTAGAGCTTTAGAAGAAGAAGAAGAAGAAGAAGAAGAGAAAGAGAGGTATAAATAGGTGCCCTAAGTGAAACTAGATTGTTTTGAGTGAAGCTAGTTCGTCAGGCTACTTCAATCTCACCTGGAAAGTCTCTTAGGTTTTTGGAGACGAATTGCACAATTTTCCAATGACTGGGCCAAGTTTCAAGGCGAGTTTGCTGAAGTCACCTAGGAAGCCTCTAAGACACTAGAGCAAAAACGCCAAAGCGCATCAATTCGATATTCGATCACCATAAAACATGACCAAACAACATTGAAACCTATTGTATAATATACTGTTGGAAAGGTATAGATGTCTATTTTCTACTCCTTTTTACAAAACAAGATTTTGGTGTATTCAGAAAGTTTTATGGTCATTTGAGTAACCAAATGTCAGATTTAGACAACAACAAGATTGTCCAAACTTATGGGATAAGACCATGTGACCCAAAACCAATCCAAAAGAGGAAAGAAGAGACCTCTCTAGTGGTCACATATCGCGCTAAAATAAGCACACCATCGTGCAAGCGCTGACAGTTTCGAACACACAACCGGAAACGAATTACTCCACATAAAACCATAATTAAGTCTAAGAATGAAATGCAAGAGTGATTGTGAATGAATGCACACAATTAAACAATAAGACACAGATGCAAGACAATTAAGAATGCAGGAGTGTGTGTATGTACGTGTGTGTGTGTGTGTGTGCAACTAATCTTTTCAAGAATCAAGTCAAGTGATATACCATTTGCTCTTACTCTTGAAGTCACAGAGATGCTTAGAAGCTTGCATATGCTTGACTTCGAGACCCTAAGTCATGCAGGAGTGTGTGTGTGTGTGTGTGTGTGTGTGTGTGTGTGTATGTGCGTGTGTGTGTGTGCAACTAATCTCTTCAAGAATCAAGTCAAGTGATATACCATTTGCCCTTACTCTTGAAGTCACAGAGATGCTTGGAAGCTTGCCTATGCTTGACTTCGAGACCCTAAGCTATCCATTACAAAATCATCCCCAATGTCGTGTGTTATGAAATAAGTCAATCATAAAATAGAGGTCATTACATCTCTTAACATAGGAATGTATCCACCTTCCTTGATCCAAAGAACCTATAGAAGCACATGAGGTAATGGCACCAATAATCCCAGCTTGATTAGGCCGAACCCTACAAATCTGCATACCATTAAAAAGCTTCAACGCCTCCCCAAACATCCCAACCTACACGTACCTATTAATCATCGTGCTCTATAAAACTACATTCTTCTCTAGCATTTGATTGAATAGTTATCGTGCGATCGTAACTTGGCGAGACTTGACATACCCACAAATCAAAGATGTCCATGTTATAACATCCCGATTAATGACACCCATATCAAAAATGTTAAAATCCATACAATTACAAGTAGCATACAAATGTACCAACCTATTTAATACAAAATCATAGGATTCCTAACCATACTTGATCACTTGACCATGACATTGCAATCCAATGAACAAATCAGAGAGGTTAGCGTAAGCTTTGAGAAGGAATAAGAATGTGTAATTGTTAGGCGGGAAGTAAGTGTCAAGCATGTTCTTGTAGAGTGTTATGGCTCTAAAAGATTGACTATTTTCAGCGAAGCCTTTGATCATGGTGTTCCCAATGTAGGTGGTTCAATTTGGGAGACGAAAGAAAAAGGAGCCATGAGAGAGAGCGTTATGTGTAGGTGGGATGTTGCGCAAAAGGAGATGATTTTGCCAAAGATGTAAGGGTCCAAAAGGGTGCCTAAAACTGTAAGATGGGATTGGATTTGATTCATTTGTCTAATGTGCTGGCATTGCTCCAACAGAGACAGCCTTCTCTGGCTTGCTTTCAAAAATTTGGAGGTAAATGTACAAGAAGGAAACATTGGGTACATTTGATTTTTCAATTTTTTTTTTTAGTGTCCTTAAATTTGAGTAATTATATACCGTGAATCTCTCGTGAGAATCCCTCATTTTAACAATCCATTGGTTTTAATGAGTTTTGATTTGGATTTTTTTGTGGATGATATTTTCAATAAAATCTACTTGTAAATAAAATTTGAAATTTTTGTAAGAACTACAACTATTTTTCCCGATTTTATTGAAAAACAAGCATCGAAAAATGAGACGAAAAATATATAAAATAGTTGTAGTTCTCGAAATATTTTGAAATTTTGTTTACAAGTAGATTTCATTGAACTTATCATCCACAAAAAAAAATATAGATCAAAATTCATTAAAATCAATGGATTTTAAGATGGTCCTTACTTTATGTTAAAACGAGGCATCTCTTAGAAGAGATTCACTCATATATTTCAGACCTTTTATTTTTCAAGTCTGTTTGAATCATTTTTCTTTTGGCTGCCCAAAAAATATTTGATAATTATATATATATATATATATATATATATTTGTATGTTTAAAAACCATTCACTACTCCATTTTTTTTTCTCTCTATTTATTATCTTTTCGCTTTTCATTTCCATTGTTGTGGGATTTGAATTTAGTTTGTTACATGCATTTTTTTTTTCGATTATCCATGAGATTTTATTGAGTTTGAGATATTGATTTTTGTATATTTTCTGGATTTGAAGAAGTGGCCAGGAACGAGAGAAAAGGCTAAAGGCTTGGGTTGACTTAGACCTGTAATAATTAGATGCTTTTTTAATTCGTTTCTTGATCCATTTTGCCAACAAAAATAACAAAAAACAAACAAACAAAATGTTTAGTGAAGGTCGCATGCTCACTGGGTCAGCTCAACTAAGTCACCCTGGTATACTTCTTCTTCTAGGCTTGGCTACTATACCCATATAGGTATGGTAGCACCAAAATATGGGAACCATTCATGGTTAAATTTGGAAACTACTTCGATTATTGGAAACCACTCTCATGTTAAAATCAAACAAAAAGTGGCCAAAAAGTGGTTATATTATGTGCACATTTAAAAAAAAAAAAAAAAAAAAGGAGATAAAAGTATTTTATTATTTTTTTTACATCGATAAAAGTATTTTATTTTCTATATTTGAATTAGTTGATAAATGTCAACTTGAATAAGATTGGATTGAAGTTATTCAATCAAATCACTTATTAGTTTCTATCTAGTTAGCTTGTTATCTTTTCAATTTACTATATAAATTACGACTTGCTATAATGAAATAATATGATTAGAGTTTATTCTGACATTTTGGAGATTTTGGCTTCTCTATAAGTAAATCGGTACCATTTATTATTTGACCCACTTGTGCATGTTACAGTTGGTATCAGAGTTAGGTTATGGATCAAAGGCTAGAGCATTTGACGATTAATTTGGTAGCACCTCGAAAGGAGATAAGAACAATGTTCTTTGCCTTGAATGCACACTTTGAACAACTCCTTGATTCTCATATTCAGGTTCATAAACAAGAAGATCTACAAGTTGATGGCTTTGCAATCAAACATTTTGTTCAAGTTTGCAAAGCATCTGTGACAGATGTTCAACATTCAAAACCAACAATGATGGATGTACCAGCATCCAAGTCAACAACACTTTCAACTCCAAGTGGTTCAATTTAAATGGATGCAAAGAGGCTCGTTTTGGACAACCAAACAATTCACAAGAACAACTATTTATTGGTTAATAGATTGAGTCTATATGAATTGAAGAACAAGAAGGAGAAAGACTTCTGCTTTAACCCCAATAAGAAATTTTGACCAAATCACCATTGCAAGAACCTTGAAGTAAATGAGTCAGATGGGAGAAGATGAAGTAAACAAAGACATCACCTTTGATAAATTGGCTAAAGGAGTTGGATGATAAAAAATCAAATCAATATCAATGAGGACAAGGATGTTTTAAGGGGAGGGGGAGAAACGTATGTACAGATTTAAAAAAAAAAAAAAAACAATAAAAAAAATAGATAAAAGCATTTTATTTTCTGGATTTGAATTAGTTGATAAATGTCAATTTGAAAAAGATTGGACCGAAGATATTCAATCTAATCACTTACTAGTTTTTATCTAGTTAGGTTGTTATCTTTTCAATTTGCTATATAAATTAGGACTTGCTATAATGAAATAATATGATTAGAGTTTATTCCTGAAACTAAGTGTTAGTTGTTAGGATGTATGCCCTAAACTAAGGGTTTTTCTGTAACAAATCATTTGATATCAATAAAAGTCTTTTGTTTATAAATAAATAATGTAATATGTATAAATCGTTTATTATATATGTCAAAAGCAAAATATTCTAAGGATCCAAGACTAAAAGAAATATAAATAATTATTCACATAAAGAAGTTTATGTGTGGTAGACAAAATTCTTTATTCAATCTAAAAATGTTCAAAACTTAAGATACAACCTTATTTTGATTAAAGTTGTGGGTATTTTATTTTCAATTGGGAAGTGATAAGTCTAGAATCACCGAGTGAAAGACTTTGAACAAAAGACCTAGTACATATGATGTATTAATCGGATCAAGTGAATAATATATTTCGATTTTACCGTTAATGGAATAATACATTCACAATAGAGCAATTGAAATATCTATCTTAATCTTGAAATAAATAATGTACCATATGTATTATGAGTTGTAACGTTTGAGCTATCAATGGGTACAACCACAGAATAACGGTTTAATCCCGATAGTTTGGCGTTATTGATTCAAATGTCATAGCGGACATATATTTATAGATATGGACATCATAGCTCTTATAATAAAATAAGAGTAAATACCAACTTATGGGTCTTACGAGGACTTGTATAATAAATCTTGATACTGAGTATTCAATAAGGAGTTATTGAATCATGATTTATGATAAATCAAAATTATCCTTTAGACGTAAGGACGATCCTAAGAAATAAAAGAATTAATAATGCAATAGTCAAAAGGCATTTTAATAATGGTATTTTTCATGAGGATACATATTTCACACAATTGTTTATGGTAAAAATATTTAATATATTTTATTTTAATTTAAGAGTGCAATTTCAGTTTTTTAATGGACTAAACTGAAATTAATATATATTTGGCTCAATTAATTAAGAATTAATTGGTATTTGGGCCAAATATATTGTAGTTTGTAATTAAAATAACACGTGAATTTCCAAACTTCACAAGTTAAATTGGATCATCTAAAAGGAACCTATTGTGCTCAAATGTTGGGTTTTGACAATGACCCATCATACTTTTTTTATTTTATTTCCCATTAGGAATAGAAAATAAATCAAAACAGGATTTTGATGAAAAATAAAATAAAATAAAATAATAAGGAAAAGACATTTAATAAGATTAGACTTACTAAATCACAATAGGATTTATGATTATTGTGTCTTATGAGAAAACAAATTATTCTTTTCTAAACCTATAAACAGGTGGCATAAGAGAAAGAATAGTTTATATACACCAAGCTTGTTATTCTCTTTAGTGTTGACACAAGCTTGCTTGAAAGTAAGTTGTAAGTTTTAAATTCGATTTGAGCTTTTAATCTTTTTATTTAAAGTCTTGTAGGTGGATTTACACCTTGATTCAAAGAAAAAGGAGCCCACACTCCTATATAATTCAATCTTGTGCTAAGTGCGAAAGATTTGCAGAAACTAAACTACAAAGGTAATTTCTAAATTAATTCAACTTGCATTACGTTTAGAATATGATCTTACGATGTTTCGAATTTTTTTTTAAAAGTTTCGCAAATACATTTATTTTCAAAATAGTTATTTTTCAATGCAATTGGTATCAGAGACTTGTTGTTATATTCCAAACTAGTGCGTCCTGAATTAAATTTTCCTACGAATATTTAATTTTTTTTTATAAACATGTTATGTTAGAAGAGATGGCATTCCGGTGTTTATTGTATATATGTGATAATTAATATGTATGTGATGCATGAGATTAATTATTATTTCAATTTGGATCTTATCTATGGTCTAAAGTTTTATGTGTATATTTTCGCTATCAATTGTAACAAGAACTGTAGCCTATCATCGCCATGTTTCCTATTTGATAGATTTAAGTTTTTTTTTTTTTTCGTTAAGTTTTTGTATTTCAATTATTGATGTAATCGAATAAGAGTCTGAGACGAATCCAACGGTGAAAACGGAGAAGGAATTCATCCCGGAAATGCACGTACGAGCCTTTAGAAGATTGTTGTGTAGCACCTACATGTTGCTGCGCGCCAAAGGTGTTGGGGCACATGTGGCATGGTTTCGGGTCGATTATGGGCATGTGGAACTCCTAGAAGATATGGGAAAACATGCGGTGAGTTGGTTTTCTTGTTGGGGAAGTTTTTGTTTCAGGGATACTTATTTAAGAAAGACTTGTTAGGTGGTTTCCAACTACTTATGGGAGTTTGATTCCATAATGAAAGAATTTTTTTTTTACTAATTTTCAAGTAATTGATTTCCTGAACTCACAAGAGTTGTGAATTGGTGGAAATATTTTTTGAAAATAAAGTTTTATTTTTATAAAAAATAATTAACAAAAATTGAGTTTCCTAATTACACAAAAGTCGTGGAATAGTTGGAAACCTATTTTGATAAGGATTCTTCTCCAACAAGTTTTAATTAACAAGAGTTGTTTATATAATTCATTAATTCACTAGAGTTGTGGATTAGATTGAATTATTAAATACCTAGAGTATGCGGATACAAGTTCAAAACGAAGATGAAGACGAAGACATGAAGATTCAAGTTTTGTAATCTTTGTAATTTTTATTTTATATTTTTTTTAGGGATGATCATAGATAAAATTATTATTTATTTGTTTATTTAGCAATTGTTTTATTATTTGGATGATTATATGAATATTAAGCATAAAATAACATATCATATAGAATAGTGAGTGCCACTCATATCTCTTTTCTGCCATGACATGCATCAAATGGTTTAGGTTTCTAAAGGCATCTAGAAACTTGGTAAATCATTTGAGTGTAAATCCACAAAAGCCAAAAATTGAGTGGGAGAAGGTATAGGATACTTGTGGCCTCCAAGTTGATTGATCGGTCATTATTTGTATATGTTTTTTGCTCCTCATTCCCTCTATCAATTGCTTGTTTCTTGAGACATTTAGGTATTTAATTTGTTTCTTTGAGTATTTTCAGGTTGTTGGTTCCAAATGGTGTGTTTAGAGTATTTCAGAGGCTAAAAATGATTTTAGAAGATTCAATGGACTTATTTGCAATTTGCTGCAACCGTCGTGGAAACCGATGTGCCTTGCACAACGGTGAAATGTCAGAGATTCCCGCTACACAAACCACTGTCCAAATTGCCACCAAAGGCACATCGATTCAATTCTAGAGAAATCTGATATGTCAAACGCTCCCTATCTCGCTGTCCAAATTACACAGCGTTGCTATGTTAGGGACTTCCACTGTCCAAACCGATGTGCCTCACACAGCGGTTTGGCAAATCCTTTTCGAAGAAAGATTTCTGAATTCAATCAACTTCCCTGATTCATATAAATACATCAATATTTTAGGGTTTCGAGAAATGGAGACTACCATACCATACTCCTACACACAACACAATTCTCTCATCCATCTTTACACATAGAAGATTTGAAGACGAAGAAGATTTCATCATTTAAGATTTAAAGAACTCATTGAAAGCAAAGATGGGTTTTATCTTTTCTCTCTTATCTTGTTATTTTCATCAAGTGTAACTAACTCCATACTAGGGAATCGATGTGAACCTATGTGATGCTCTTGTTATGATTCAAATTCCATAATTTTTATTTATCAGTTCAAGTTTAGATTTGTTCAATTCATTATATGTCTTTATTCTTGGCTTGTGTTAATCTATGGAAATTAATTGATGCTTGTCTAGGGTTTCGATAATTTACAAATTGAGATTGCGTTATAAGAGTATAGGTAGTCTTAATTACTTTTCAATTGAAAGAATAAAATTTACTTTCGACATAGGAATATGCGAGAGGTTTTGGTTCACAAATTCTTGCACATAATGGGTTTTTAATTATCGCTCACACCTTGAAAAATGGTGAGTAGTAATTGAGAACATGTGGTTAAGCCCGAGTCAGAATAACGATAATACCTTAATTAAGATGAGAATGGCCCCTTAATTTGAATTGAATCTTGTTAATGAAATTAATTGATGAACATTGAGTATTACAAATGGGGAGCATCGATTACCTGATCTTTCATCCCTTGATCACAAACATCACATTATTTTTAATTGCTTACTTAGTTTAATTTAATTTAGTTTTAGTTTAATCAAACTTTCAACAATCTTTGGTTACTTTTTATTTAACTTTAATTAGAATTTGTTTTAGTTGATAAATTACTTTTCCTTGTGGAACGATATCTAGTTGCCGCTATACTTATCTCACGTTTCGTGCACTTGCGAGTTTAGTTTTTATAACACGATTTCCTAGGGGAATATAATCTTGATCAAATAAGATTTTACATATGAATGGAATCTTAGGAGATTTAATAAAATGATAGACTAGATATTGACTTGATCAAGATTATATTCCTCTAAGAAATAATTCTTGTGATAGAAAATTAAGGGTCAAAACTTTTGGCTATACACTCAATATGGATTTATTAATATACTCCTTAGAGTTCTTGTTAATAAAATCCATAAGGCTAAATTGACGGTGATAATCAATATTGAATATCAGATATTCAAGATATATTAATAATAAAAGATTTCAAATCCAATTAGTAAATGCAAAGTTGAAACATAAGTGTCTATGATATTTTTGGCAAGGAAAGGCCTGGTTCTTAAGTGGACCGTCGTGTCCCACATTCCTTTTCCTGGGAACTACCAGATGTGTTGTTACTGATGAGCATTTATAAAAAGGATATATGAAATCTTCAACTAATAAAGAAAACGTGTAATCCCCTAGGTTGCATGTTGTTTATTGAGTTAGATCATAGTTGAGTCATAATTATCATAAACTGTGGTATGTATTCAAGATAAATATATTATTCTAAAGAAAGTTATGAATGTTTTTGCTTATATGTAGTTTATTTGTTCTCAGCAAAATGAGTAAGTCATCCCTATTTAACATCATCAAAGATAACTATTTAAATGGAAATAACTATGTGCAATGGAAACGTAAGATTGGTATTGTGCTACAAGCTGATGAACTCACTTTGGTGTTAAACACTCCTTTCTAGCATGCTCCTAATGAAAACTCTACTGATGTAGATAGGGAAGCATATAGTAAGTGCTAGAGACACAATGAAATTGCCAAATGCTATATTCTGGTTACCAAGAACGACGTGTTGCAACAGCAACATGAAGATACTGGTACTGCAGCTGAAATTATGCTATCTCTTAAAGAGATGTTTGTTGTGAGGTCTAGGAATGCTAGGAGAGAAGTTATAGTGGCTTTTATGAGTCTTAGAAAGAAACCTGGACATGTCGTTAAAGATCATATGATGAATGTCATAGCACATCTCAATATAGCAAAGATCCATGGCGTTAAGATAGATGGTGAAACATAGATCGACATGGTCGTGAATTCACTGTCAGAATCCTTTGATCAATTCAAGTTAGACTATACCTTGAATAATAAGGATTACACCTTGCAAGGATTAATTCAAGATGTGCATAGCGTTGAGAAGATTTTTGTTAAGAACAAGGATAAGGAGGTCCATACTTTTGACAAGCAAGAATATAGGTCTTCAACTAAGCCCAATCCCAAAAGAAAAGGTAAGAAGCAAAAGAAGGATAAGGTTCATGGGCCTGTCAAAAAGTTGACCAAGAAGGATAGGAAAGACAAACGAAAGTGTTTTCATTGTGGGATGAAGGGGGATTGGAATAGAAATTGCCTTAAGTACTTAGCGAGCATGTAGGATTTTGGTTTGTGTTAGCGTGTATTCCATATCAAAATGGTGTTTATCTTGTAATGTTTAATTGTCTTAGATTGATGATGATTGAAGCTTCAAGGAGTACTCGACAACTCTTCATGCAAAATGGTGTCTTCAAGAGGAAATGAGCTACATTGCTCATCTAAGGTATAATAGACCCCTTTCCTCTTACAAGGTATAGGCACACACACACACACATGATATTCATTTTTGTTCCTGCATAGTTGTACACCATTGATATAACACTTCCACACACTTGGTAATGTATGCACATGCATTAAATTCAATTTGATAAATTTTGTGATTTGCGTGTTCTAGAACTATGTCTAGGAAATGGCATACGTGTACGACTTTATGTTTATTTGTTTTAGTTTAATTGTTTTTGGACTTGAACATGATCTCATTTGATTCCTTTTTGAGTCCCGGTCATTTCGGTTACTCACTCATTAGGTTTCAAGTCTAAACTAGGATCTATGCTACTTTGCATTATCATACGTTGTGTTGTGTTTACTCTAGTATTCCGAGTCGAATTCTCAACCATTTGTCAAAGGTTCATAGTCTTCCTTGTGCATAAATGAGTCACAATTTGTAATCCAAAAACAAATTCAAAATCAGAGTTTGGAGGCCCGAATACAGTCTCTCTACCCTGTAAGAGGAACGTGAGGGAAGTAAGCTTGGCCAACGGCCAAGCAAGGAGAGGCACGTGAGAAGGCCATGACCCTCACGGCCAGCTGAGGTAGCAGCCTCTGATTTGTTGGTCCTTTCCCTCTCCCTATTTCATTTAAATATCTTTCTTTTCCCTCCCACTCATTTTAAAAAGAAAAGCTTGAAAAACACTAAGTGCAAAATTTTTCTCTAAAACTTTCTTATCTTCCAAACATCATAACTTTCTCATACGAAATCGGAATTGAGTGATTCAAGTTGGAGAATATTTATAATTTAGTCATATACTTTTTCCAAGTGGTTTGGTAGCTATTTGATTGCGTTTTTTGGTGACTTCACCTTCAAAACAGAACCAGCTCGTGAATCTTAGGTAGTTGACCTATCTTTGTGTTTTCTTCTTTTATAAGCTTCAATTACCTTGTGTTTTCTTCTTCTATATGTGTATGTATGTATGATGAATGCTATTCAGAAATATATCTTCATAATCAAACTTAATCAAGTCTAATTAGAGACAAATGTGAACTAGTTTTCTAGGATTCTAGTTTCTCACATATTTGAGTGTTGTATTGTGATTAGTTTGATATCTAGAGTTATTTGTGATTGTATTGATATATTTTATGATCAATAACCTTGAAATGTGTTTTGATCCTTGATTGAAAAAATCTAGGATTAGTACATGTGTATTTGTTTTTACAGCTATCTAGGATTTAATTGATTTATCATTTTATCTTTACTATAAATCTTTGGCTAGAATATTCATTGAATACATTTTGTAATTCTAGCATTTTTGTGTATGTTTATAAAATCTTGAATTTGTGTTTCATGAATATGATTTATTCAAGTATTAGATTTGTGAATGAAACTAGGAGCCACA
Organism: Acer negundo; assembly: GCA_035582765.1. Lineage (NCBI taxonomy): Eukaryota > Viridiplantae > Streptophyta > Magnoliopsida > Sapindales > Sapindaceae > Acer > Acer negundo. The sequence goes on along the minus strand of CM069241.1, from coordinate 23,937,209 downwards.
TATGTTAGGTGTTTTCACATGCTCTAGGTTTTAATTCAAATTGTATGACTAGACTATTTTGACTTGTGTTCTCACATGACTAAGTCCAGTTTTCATGGAATGTATTGATCACATATTCTATGTTGAATTTGCTTGTTTGCATCATATGCATTCATTGATCACACTAGAAAGTCCTTGTAAAAGGCAAGAAGTCTAGACTATGACAAGAGATCCAGATAGTCAAGTGAGGAAGTCTTGGTTATGACAAGAAGTTCAGATAACCAAGCAAGAAGTCATGGCTAGGATCGGGAAGGTCCGGATAGCTATGCATGAGAGGCTCTCTAGAGGCATGAATATCTTAGATAAGGAGTTAGCTACATTATTGGTAGGCTCGGGCATTTGGTTAGATATAGACTCTAACAGAGAATGTTGCATGGAATGTGCATTGGCTCTTGAGGAATTTATAATCTTCCAACGATGTTGGCTAGAGATGGACTCCAATATATGGTGGTTCCACATCATTGAGGGATTTCATATCTACCAATAGGGATTGGGTAGACATAGACTCCAATAAGAAGTAAATCATAGGATTGGTCACTTTTAAGGAATTTCTAATCTATCATCCAATATATATATAGTACCCAATGATTATAGTTTAACTCGTGGATGTTTCCTCCTTGGAGGTTTTACCATGTTAAAAAATCTCATATGTCAATTCTTTTTATCTCTCTCTTTTATATTTGTATATGTGTATGTTTATATCTTGTTGCATAATATTCACTTGTGATATTTCTTGAGACAAGATTTTGTTAAGTGTGATTTGTAAGCAATTCATTTTGCTCATAGTTATATATATGATTCTTTTGTTCATTGATTCTTTTGTATAGTTATATTTTGATTGATACTTGTAGCACATTGAACATTATTGGAAATACAAGTATTCTTTGCTATTGTATTTTAATGTTATTCTTCCTCTTGTTACATGTTGATATATAGACAATGCTTTAATAATCACATGATTATCTTGTCTATACATGTATGTATAGTTTATGTGTTATTATGAAAGCTATCTTGAGGGACAAATTTAAGTTTATTTCAAGGGATTGAAAAATGTGTAAAAACCTATTCATCCCCCCCCCCCTCTAGGTATGCTTTAGGCAATTTAACTACGATTGTATATTTCAGAGCAAGAATGGCAGATTCTACGGAATCCTGGATTGTAGATTCTAGAGCCATTAATTATGTCTGTAATTACTTATAGATGTTCTAGGAAACGAGAAAGCTAAGTAATGAAGAAATTAGTTTTTGCTTGGCCACTGGAGCACAAGTGTTGGCAGAAGCAATGGGAGAAGTCGTTCTTTATTTTGATAGTTTTAGAAGTTTGATTTTAATAAACGTTTATTATGTACCGAAGTTTAGGAAAAATTTGATTTCTGTCTCTAGCTTGATTAGACTTGATAAAGAAGTTATTTTTAGCAAGAAGGACAAAGTCTTATGCAAAGGTACATTACAAACAAAAACTATCTAACTGCTTAACACTAAACAAGATGAACCTAATTCAAAGAGAATAAAATTATCTAAAGATGAAACTTACTTATGGCACTTGAGATTAGGACATATTAATCTAAATAGGATCAAAAGGTTGGTAAGCAATGGAATTTTAAGCAAGTTAAAAATCCAAAAGCTTCTAACATATGAATCTTGTTTAGAAGGTAAGATGTCCAAAAGGTTGTTTACGGCAAAAGAGTAAGGGTCACTAAATATCTAGGACTCGTACATATAGATGTATGTGGTCTGATAAACATCCAAGCAAGGGGAGGATACGAGTACTTCATCACTTTCACAGATGATTTCTTGAGATTTGGATATGTGTATCTCATGCGACATAAGTCGGATGCTTTTGAAATATTCAAAGCATTTAAAGCTAAAACTGAAAATCAACTTGAGAAACGCATTAAAATCTTGAGATTTGATCATGGCAGAGAGTATCTTGCTAGTAATTTTCAGCAATATCTTATAGACAATGGAATTCTAAGACTCAAAGATATGGATTCACACTTAAAGATTGAGGAATCTCTACCTGATCAACATGGGGTCCTTCTTTATTTTCTCTTCTTGTTTATTTCTTGGAGTCTTGTGTAACTAAACCCCATTCTAGGGGATCACAGTGAGGATTGTATGAATATTGGGTGTTGTCAATGACTTATCTTTAGAATATTTTTTCAACTTAGTTTCATTCATGTTTTAACTGTTTTCAATCTTGGTTTGTTATTAAATTGAATGCAACTCTTTATTTCAAATTGGGTGAGAGAATTAATTGAGGATTTGATTAAGTAGATGTTATGCTTTATTGACTCATGCTCTAATTGAATGGAAAAGATTAATGAAGAGAATGCCACTCTAAATTGATTTTGGCATTTTAAATCTTTGTGTTTAAAATATATCTTTATTCCAAAACTCTTACTGTTGGTTGCCAAATAGGCAAACAAAAATAATAAAAACCTTGCAAGTGCACAAATCGTAAACGATAATACAACAGAAAAGCAAGGATCGTTCCTAAAGAGAATTAATTACCTATTAAAATATTGAGTTTATAATTATGACACTCTAGGACTTTAATCTAACCATAAATATAAAACAAAGACTCTAACTCATAAACACAAATGGGGGGTTTTGAATTGATTATTTAAACTAAAGAAACACAATAATAAAAGCGCAATAGAAAAATAGCGGAAGAAATAAATAAAGAAAAATACTAATTATCCACCACTAAACAATCATCCAATCTATAGACAATAATGAAGTTACAAATAATCAAACATGATGAAAATATTCACGACAAGGTGATGGTGTCTCACTCAAGCCGTATGATTTTCTCTTAGTTGGCATGTAAATTGCACGGTGTCAATATAAATACTTATATTCCGAATTATAACCTAGCATGGTGTCTACTTAGATTTAATAATTGAAATTCATTAAGAACAAAGAGAATATGAATATTATATGAACCCTAAAACATGGTATATATTATAGGTTATTCATGAATCAACTTCCTTTAATTGGGTTGTAATTCAATTAATTGTTACAACCAAGGATAGATTCGTATGGTGTCTGACATGTATCCTTGCAACATAGATCCTAAAAGTATGCTCCTAAGATGGCCAATCAAAGAAACAAAAGTAATAGATAAACAATTCTTATGGAGAAATTAAACTCATCATGTAAGAAAAATAATACTTCATTAAAACAAAACTTGTTTATGTAATTGAAATCATGTTTAGGGCTTCAAGTTAGCCCTAACTAATAAGAAAATTAGCTAGAAATAAAAACTAAAAAAATAAATAAAAATATATAATCTAAAGAAAGGTATAAGAAAAGAATGTTTATGGAGTCTTCAATCTTCAATCTTCAACTCTCCACTTGACTTTGTAGAAAACTCTTAGTATTTATATGTGTCTCGTTGTGAACTCTCAATTCTTCTTAGGTTTAAGAAATCCACCAAGTGAGAAGTTTTGGAAGAGGTTTGGACCAATTCAGAGTGGAAACCCACGGTGGGTTCGCTTTGGGGTTACAGGGCTTGGCAAATCGAGATTCTCTACTATTGGACCACTGTGATTGCATAGCGGTTTGCCATTTCAGCTTTGACCTTCAATTACTAAATCGACCATAACTTTCTCTAGAAAACTTGGATTGATGAACCGTAAAGTATGTCAGAAACTAGACATCCGGGGCTTTCTAAAAACATGTAAATCTCAATCTAGTTCGATCTGAAGAGGAGATATGGTATTCACAAGTTGGATGTGCTACAAAGGTATTTCTCTAAACTTTCTCTAAAATCACCTTTTTACCTTCAAACTCAATACAAGAGCTATTTTCTACACAAACTCAACAAACATGTTAAAATATTCAATTATACTCAAGAACATAATATAAAACACAGGAATTATAGGTCTCAAATATCAACATTTATCGACCTAACACTTACTAAATGCCTTAAAGGAGTGAAGGTTTGAGGTAACTGATTTTAATCATACTAAAGAAAAGATTTGGTCCTAACTTGAATAATTAAGCATTAATGAGGTCAAAATTGATGATATCTGATTGTTTATAGCTTGACTCTATTAATTCCCTAGTCTCATCATCATCCATATTTATTTTCAATTGATTCTAGCCATGGTTTGAGATATAATTAGGTCTTTTACTTTTGAGATATTTTAATTTTGCAATCCACCATGAGTAATTTGATTTGGTTTAATTTTCATGCACGTAGATTAGATTTTACACTAGAGTATTAGTTTTAACCAATAACCCACTCAATCCCGTGAATGATCTTTCAAAAAAATACTTCAATAAATAGCTCACTCTTAATCCCCAAACATAAAATCCAAACTCAAAAGCAAACCTAAAACCCTACTCAACCCCATCAACCCATAACACCCACACCCACAGTAAACCAAATTGAACATTCAACCGGAACAAATCAACCGAACTAAACCCTAGAAACACACCACCTCTACCCCCAAATTAGAAACCCCAAACTATCAATCTAGAATTCATAAGTGTCCAAAACGTGCAACTATTTGTGCATCTCATCCAATGTTGCACGACAGTTCATCGAATTTCTCCAAGGTCGCGCACAATCCGTGATCTTCTTTAAGGTCGCACGATCGTTTGTTGATCTCCTCCATTATCGTGCGGCCATCCTTTAATCTCCTCCAACCACCACCACGTAGCCGGAAAGAAAAAAGAAAGCGTCCGTCTCCTCTCATTGAAGATCGGCACTCCTCGCCGAGGGATTTCAATTACAGATTAGGAGAGAAACAAAGTCTATTGGGTTTAGATAGCGTAAAAAGAGGTTGGAGTTTTTTTTTTTTTTTTTTGTTATATTACTTTTAAGGGAAATTATTATTTCCCTTATAACTTTTGAGGTATTGGTCATTTTACAACCTCTTGTTTCAGTATTGGCCATTTTCCACCCTGCCATTAGTTTTGGATGGAAAGTGTTCTTCTGACATGAGCAGAATGTAAAATGACGTTGTTGCCATTGGAATCTTTTGCTTTTTTAAAGGGATAGTTTTGCCCTTCCATTAAAAATACAAAATAAAAAATAAAAAACCAAAATAATGAAAATAAAATAAAATAAAATAAAAGAAAGTGGAGATCCATATTGGATCTCCACCGTCCCTCTCTCAAGATTGACAATGGAGATCCAATATGGATTTCCACCAAAACCAAAACCAGATCCATCAAAAACAAAACTGAAAAAAAGAAAAAGATAAAAAGATAAGCATCATCTTCTCTAAAAACAAATAATCTTCTGTAGAAATCTATTCTCCAAATACTGAAAAGCATCATCTTCTTGTCCAAAAACATCGTCCTTTCCAATATAAAAAATCACCAACCTAACACACAAACCAAACCCACCAAACACAAACCAACCCGATTTCGACAACCACAAACACAAACTGAGCCCAAAAACACCAAAATCTTCATCACCATCATCAATCTCCACCAAATCATCACCATAAAAATAAGAAAAAAACCCAACCACCAAACACATACCCAACCTCACACCAAAAAGACCACCACTAGTGTTGGCAAAGAGGGAGAGAGCCAAAGAGGGAGAGAGGGAGAGAGAGAGAGTCGATCTCCTCGCCAGCGGCTAAGAGACAAAAGCAAGAAAGGAATAAGAGAGAGATTGTTGTTGGGAGAGAGTTTAATTGGATTTGAAATGGGATATGATGGGTTTTGAAGATTGGATCTAGTTTTTGGTGAAGATGAGATTTTTTTTTTTACAAATTTTGAAATCAGTTTATTTTTTTTAATATTAATTTTTAATTAATTTTTTAAATATGGAATTAATAAAATTTATATAATTAACAACTACAAAAATACTATAAAAGAAAATATTTATTGTCTCTGTTAATCAATGCAAGGTAGAAAAATTATTGTTTTCATTTTATAGTATTTTTGTAGGGATTCAAATCACCCGTCAAAAAATGATGTTCTAATTTGTGTCTAACCAACCAAATTGGGCCATATGTACACAATCATTTTTATTTAATTATTATTTTTTAATGCATGTACATATGGCCCAATTTGGTTGGTTAGACACAAATTAGAACACCATTTTTTGATGGGAGATTTGAATCCCTACAAAAATACTATAAAAGGAAAACAATAAATGTTTCTACCTTTGTTAGGATTTAGATTTGTATTGGCTTGATTACATTGCAAAACTCTCTTTATTTGTAATGGTTAGTTGCTTAAGTAGTTCTTGGTGAAAAAGGACTTCAAAAGAGAAAAGCAATTTCTCATGCAAATATCACCTTCAAGAGGAAAAGCACTTTCTTAGATGTTAAGGTATCAAGATACTTTTTCCTCTTGCAAGGCATAAGCGCACACACACAAAATTCATACATGTGTGTCCTTGCATCGTTGAGAAAACCGCACACACATACATTGCAATCATATGTGTCCCTGCATAGTAGTGCTCATTTGGTAATAACACATTTCACACACATATTTTAGTATGCTCATGCATTGAACACACATTGTCATACATTGTAGAAATGCATGTATTAGGACTATGTCTAGGAAATTACATACTCATGTGATCTTGTGTTTATTTGTTTAAGTGTAAGTGATTTGAACTTGAATATATTCTTAAATGATTCCTTGTTGAGTTCAAATGAGGAAGTTACGTCTCTTTACATTCTTTTACAATGCATTGTCTTCGTCATCGTATCATATCGATTTCATATCCAATTGTCAAAGTTTCATAGTCTTCCTTGTGTGTCATTGAGTTACAGTTAGTAATCCAAAGACGGATTCAAATTCTGAGTTCAGAGGCCGGAGAACGGTCGAAGAACGAGCAAGTTGCGCGATAGGGAGCGAAGGAGAGGAGAAGTGGCAAAAGGCCACCACCCTTCCTTCCCGTGGAGGCGTATGGCCACCACAAGAAGGCCTCTCCACCTCCCAATGGTGGCCACACGCCTCCAAAGGGTTCAAGGGTGGTGAGGCTGAATTCCCACTTTGCCCCTCTTCCTTTTTCAAATGTTTTTTCTCCATATATAATTCAAAATCCCGTGTAGAACTCAACACAATTTCTGCATTTTTGTTTTCATCATATCTCTCTCATTTCAACTCCAAATGAAGTGATTCAAAAATGAAAATCATTGATCTTGAAGAGAGAAACAAGTCCCAATCATTTTTAAGGTCAAAAAATGTCCTGATTATTCGTAGAAATCTGATCTTCAATTCATGGTTCATCTTTTATATATGAATCATCTTCTCTCTATTTTTCTTATGATCAACTTGATGGATCTTATTACTTGATTGATGAAAAATGTTTAGAATGATATTGATTCTAATTTTATACTTGTTTGAATGATTTTTGAGTTATAGTTTTTTTGTGATTTTGATTGAACATATTTGAAAGCTTAACTTGATTCACATGAAATTGATTCTAGAAATATTTTGTGTTGAGCTTGATTGTTGATTTCTAGTTTTTGATTTCATAATCTAAGAATTTGTGATTGCAATACTGAATATTATAATCTAGTTCTTATTGATTCACATGCTTAGACTTCTAGATAACTTTGTGATTGAGTGTTAAAAACATATTCTAGTTATCTCTTACATATTCATAGAGTTTGTGTGATCCACTTTCTCTATTTGATTGTGTTTGCATCATTTGCATCACCTAGATCTTTTGCCTTGTAAAAGGTGGAAGTCTCTTGTTGTTGAGTGATTCTTTAACATTGAGCAAGGAAGTTTTGGCTAAGGGTGTGACGTTCTAAGTACGTCCAAGCAATGGAAGTCTTGTCTAAGAGGTTTGATGCCTTTAAGTAAGTCCGAGCAAAGTCTCGTCTAGGAGTGTGAGGCTCCGGTTATACAAGCAAGGGAAAACTTGGTAAGGAGCTAGGCTTCAAGTAAGACCGAGCAAGGAAATCTTCCTAGAGACTTGAAGATAGTCTCAGTTAGGGAGTGGCTTTCTAGAGGCAAGTGATTTGTCTCGGTTAGAAAGCTAATGGTAAAGTGTTTTCACTAGGCCCGATGGTGGAGTAGGAGTTGATAGCTTGAGGAGTATATCATTGATTGATTGCCTTGAATGTGTATCTCTTTTTCGTCATAGTGGATTTGCTTGTCAATGGTTATGGATTCAACCCGTGGATGTTTCCTCTTAGGAGGTTTTACCAGGTAAAAATACTCGTGTCAAGTTTTGTTTTACTTTTCATTACTTCTATATCTTTCATTGATTGCATCACCTGTGAATTGTATTTTGAATTGTGTTGACTAAAGCAATCCATTTATTAGACATAACATGTGTGCACATCATTGTTTCGCAAAAAGAAGTTTGGAAGAATTTGGAGCCTATACCTATTACTTATTCACCCACCCCCCATCTAGGTATATTTACACTATAATTGCTTAAGGGAATTTCATTTGGTGTCAAATCGGGTGTTTAGAAGCAATTAGATAAATCCATATTATAGTGTTCGTGTTTTATTTTGTTGTATTTTTAAGCCATGGGTGATTTGATGCCAGAAGGTGCCTTTAGTGCTAGACCTTCACTCTTGAATAATGGTAACTACATCTTTTGGAAAAATACAATGAAAGCCTACATTATAGCCATCAATGATAAACCATGGATGAGTGTGAGTGATGTAGTAGAGGAAGAGGAGTCCTCGGATGATCAAGATTATACTAGCAATTACATTGCTCACTCAGCTATATGTGAAGGAAGATTTGAGGATAGTAGTGAAGACTCCTCAAGTAATGAGGAAAGTGAATACTCTTCAAGTAGTGAAGATAGTGAAATCTCCTCCAATCATGAAGAGTTTGAAGCTTCCTCAAATCAAGATTATATAAGCTTCAATGACAAGATCCTTCAATAAAAGAATGAAGAAAACAACAAGTTAAAGTTGATCAATGCTAATTTGGTGGTGATAATTATGAAAAGAAGATGTCTTTGGAGAATATGAGCAAACAAAGTGAAGTCATTAAGGATCATGAAAAATACCATTGAAAAGTAATTTTCAAAGATAAAAGAAAGTGCTCAAGAGATAAATGATCTAAACGAAGACTTTACTATGAAGTTGTTTGCCATGGAAGGAGAAATCAAGAAAAAGGAGAACTCTTTGACTATCATGAAGATATTGGAGTGTGAGCTTAAAGATGAAGTCAAAGCTCTCAAAGAGTCTATTAATGGCATGAAGATTGGAGCCATTAAGCTTGATGAAGTAATTAAACTTGGAAAGTATCATGGAGATAAGAGTGGATTGGGTTTTGTAGAAGAAGTTAAGAAGACTTCTACAACCTAGAACAAGTCATAAAAGTCCAAGAAGAAGAAAGACTCATCTACTATTCCTTCTAAAGTCAAAGACAAAGACAAGAAGAGCTATGGAACTTCTCAACCGACTTCTTAACAAAAGCATGCACACCAAAAAGATAATTTTTCTCAATTCATTTCGGTTTGTCATTATTGTAATGTGGTTGGTCACATTAGGCCTAGGTGTTATGAATACATTAGGCAATGCAAACTAGGAAATGTGAAATGTGTCAAAGATGTGGAAAAGTTACCTTATCATTCTCCTAAGCATGATTTTAAGTCTATAGCTAGACATAACATCTCTAAGTTTATCCCGGTCTATCATTTTTGTAATGTTGTTGGGCATATCAAACCTAAATGTTACGAGTATATTAAACAATGCAAACTATGGAATGAGATGCATGCTAGAGAGATGAAAAGACTTTATTTGATTGTTTCTAAACAGTTAAGGCATTAGAGACTATGCATGAGGAACATGTTAATGAAAAGAAATCAACAAGGAAAGTTTGGGTTAAGAAGAATAATGTGCATACTTGTGAAATGAATAAATCTTCTTTGAAAGTTTTTAAACGCGATAATAGCTTTGATGCTTTGAGAAATGTGCATATTGATCATTTTCATGTGAAGAAACCTAATAAGAAGATTTGGATTGAAAAGAATGACATGCATGTTAATGATAAGCATGTTAAGAAAAATGTATAGAAAAAGTTGGTTAAGAAGAGTGTTAACCATGATCATTTAAAAAGTCTTGATGATATATTTGTGTGTGGCAACAATGATGAGTTTAATATGAGTGATATTTTCATGAAGAAGATAGTTGATGACTTATCATCTAGATTTCATATTGCCAAGCGTAATGATCATGATGTTGTTTGTGTTGGTTCACCTAAGACCAATATGGTCAAAGGTGAGTGCTCTCATACTTGATTGAGTAGAACATATGAGAATTTTTTTTTATATATAAGAGTTCTAAGTTTGATGCTTGACTAAGCTATTTGTAATATGTTAGGAATAGTATTCAAACTTGATATCTCTAGTCAATATATGAACTTAATATTCTTATACATTCATTATGATAGTCAAAATTTGTTGATTAACTTTAAAGAAATTGAATTTTGAAATCTATTTGGTGAAATTTTTTGTTAATACTTTTAGAGAAAGTTATTTTGATGTGATTGTTTGAGTTGAAAGTGTTTTAGTGAAATTTTTTGTTTGGTCTTTATTCTCTTGAGATGACACACCAACAACTTGTTGTCATGAGGACAAACAAGCCAAGAGAGCTCATAAAAAAAAAAACAGAGACTTTCATTGGTGAAAAAGCTTGCTAAGGTATTTCTCTATTTTAAAAGCTTGCTTTCTATTTCATCGTTTCAACTCTTTGTATGCATGGCACAAAGCATATAGTCATTAGGCATCATTTCATTAGAGACCTAGTTGAACATTCTATTGTTTCTCTAGAGCATATGCCTACTAAAAATCAACTTGCGGATTTGATCACTAAGCCCTGGACATAAGAGGTTTAAAACTCTTCAAAGATCCATTGACATAATTTGTGTTGATTATTGTCTATGTGTGATTATGAATGGCTTGATAAGCAAAACTTTATTTCAATTTATATCAATATATTTGAGAGCTATTCACTTGAGAAGTATTGATCTTAAACAAATAACTTTTATTGTTTCTAGATCATGCACTTGAGCCTTAAAAATATTGTTTTTAAAAGTGCACTAATGCTTCTCTTATATGTTTATGTTTGAGTAGTTGAGTTTGAAAATGTGTAGATTATGGATGCATCGAGAAGTTTATTGCTTAGTACATGATAAAAGACCTACGGTTAGTATCTATTTTGCTTCGGCAACTACATAGAACTCAACAAACACCTTCATGGAAAGGGCTACACACCTTGGTTGTATAGCCACCCAATGTAGGAAAGAAATACACCATTGTGATGAGTGAAAGCCGCCATGAAACGTATATGTTTATGTTAGAAAAATCAAAGAAGTGTTGAAAAGAATCATTAAAAAAATATCTTTGATTCAAAGCCTAAAAGAAATGAAAAATAAAAGGCTTAATGAAGTATAGTTGAAGATTATAAAATGCTCGGATTGTCAAATAGAAATAAGTAAATGAGTCACATGCACACACATACTCATATGTTGAAATCTATTCTCTTTAAAGCAAAAATCAGGATGATAATCGGTTTGACCTAAATTGGAAATGCTTTAGTTGGATAGATGTGGATATAGGTTGCATGTTAATATCACAATTACTCCATTTGTATATGCTAGAAGCATTCTCACACACACACATTTTGCTTATAGTGTTTTAATTTAGGGTGTACTTTAAAGTGAATATTCATTGTTTGAGATATATGGCATTTGTGTTTGAGATAAGGGAAGTCATTGTTTTGATTTTGGTAAAATATCTCACTATTCTTCTTTGAAAGAAGATCTCTTGTTTGATTTGCTATTTGTCTCATAGGTACCTTTATGATCAAAGAGGGATTCTTGAAGACCTTTTAGTCTAGGGATCTCCTTGTAATGTGAGGGTGAGAATATGCAATCAACTATGAGTTTATTGGAGTGTATATTGTATGGTAAGGATGAGGTTTTGCCAATGGAATAGTCAAAAGAGGAGATTGTTAGGATTTAGATTTGTATTGGCTTGATTCCATTGCTAAACTCTCTTTATTTGTAATGGTTAGTTGCTTAAGTGGTTCTAGGTGAAGAGGAGCTTCAAAGGAGAAAAGCAACTTCTCATGCAAATATCGTCTTCAAGAGGAAAAATGTTTTCTTAGATGCTAAAGTATCAAGTTACATCTTTTTCTTGCAAGGCGTAAGTGCACACACAAAAAATTCATACATATGTGTCCCTACATCATTGAGAAAACTGCACACACATACATTGCAATCATATGTGTCCCTGCATAGTAGTTCTCATTTGGTAATAACACATTCACACACATGTTTTAGTATGTTCATGCATTGAACTCATATTGACATATATTTTAGAAATGCATGTATTAGGACTATGTCTAGGAAATTGCATAATCATGTGATCTTGTGTTTATTTGTTTAAGTGTAAGTGATTTGAACTTGAATATGTTCTTAAACGATTCCTTGTAAATTCTGGTCGTTTCAGTTACTCACTCATTTGATTTCGAGTTCAAACGAGGAAGTTACGTCTCTTTACATTCTTTTACAATGGATTGTCTTTGTCATCGTATCATGCTGATTTCATATCCAATTGTCAAAGTTTCATAGTCTTCCTTGTGTGTCGTTGAGTTATGGTTCGTAATCCGAAGACGGATTCAAATTCCGAGTTTAGAGGCCAAAGAACGATCAAAGAACGCGCAAGGTGCGGGATAAGGAGCGAAGGAGATGAGAAGTGGAAAAAGGCCACCACCCTTCCTTCCCGTGGAGGCGAGGCGCATGGCCACCACTGGAAAAAGGCCATCGCCCCCCCCCCCCCCCCCCTCCCCCGTGATGGCCACGCACCTCCATGAGGATCAAGGGTGGTGAGGTCGAATTCCCACTTTGCCCCTCTTCCTTCCTCAAATATTTTTCCACCTTATATAATTCAAAATCCCGTGTAGAACTCAACACAGTATTTGCATTTTTGTTTTCATCATATCTCCCTCATTTCAACTCCGAGTTAAGTGATTCAAAAGCCAAAATCATTGGTCTTGAAGAGAGAAATGAGTACCAAGGATTTTTAAGGTCAAAGTATGTCCAAATTATTTGCAGCAAACTGATCTTCAGTTCGTGGTTCATCTTTTGTATATGAATCATCTTCTCTCCATTTTTCTTATGATCAACTTGATAGATCTTATTACTTGATTGATGAAAAATGTTTAGAATGATTTTGATTCTAATTTTAGACTTGTCTGAATGATTTTCGAGTTATAGGAAATTGATTCTAGAAATATTTTGTGATAAGCTTGATTGTTGATTTCTAGTTTTTGATTTCATAATCTAAGAACTAAGATTTTTGATTGCAATATTGAAAGAACTAGGATTTGTGATTACAATATTGAATATTCTAATCTAATTCTCTATTGATTCACATGCTTTGATTTTTGGATAACTTTGTGACTGGGTGTTGAAAGCATATTCTAGTTATCTCTTGCATGTTCATAGAGTTTGTGTGATTGGCTTTCTCTATTTGATTGTGTTTGCATCATTTGTATCACCTAGATCTTTTGCCTTGTAAAAAGTGGAAGTCTATTGTTGTTGAGTGATTTTTCAACATAGAGCAAAGAAGTCTTGGCTAAGGGTGTGAGGTTCTAAGTAAGTCCAAGCAATGGAATTCTTGGCTAAGAGGTGTGATACCTCTAAGTAAGTCCTAGCAAAGTCTTGTTTATGAGTGTAAGGCTCCGGTTAGTCAAGTAAAGGAAGAATTGGCAAGAAGCTAGGCTTCAAGTAGGACCGAGCAAGGAAATCTTCCTAGACACTTGAGGATAGTCTCGGTTAGGGAGTGGCTTTCTAGAGGCAAACGATTTGTCTCGGTTTGAAAGCTTGTGGTAAAATGTTTTCACTAGGCCCGATGGTAGACTAGGAGTTGATAGCTTGATGAGTATATCATTGGTTGATTGCATTGAGTGTGTATCTCCTTTTCATCATAGTGGATTTGCTTGCCAGTGGTTGTAGATTCAACCCGTGGATGTTTTACCACGTAAAAATACTTGTATCAAGTTTTGTTTTACTTTTCATTAATTCCATATCTTTCATTGATTGCATCACTTGTGAATTGTATTTTGAATTGTGTTGACTAAAGCAATCCATTTGTTAGACACACCAAGTGTGCACATCATTGTTCCGCAAAAAGAAGTTTGGAAGAATTTGAAGCCTATACCTATTCATCCCCATCCCCCCCCCCCCCCCCGGTATATTTACACTATAATAGTTTAAGGGAATTTCAACCTTGCATTGATTAACAGAGACAATAAGTATTTCCTTTTATAGTATTTATGTAGTTGTTAATTATATAAATTTTATTAATTATATATTTAATTAAAAAAATTAAAAACTAATATTAAAAAAAAAAAAAAAACTGATTTCAAAATCTGTAAAATATATATATATATATATCATCTTCTCCAAAAATTATATCCCATCTTCAAAACCCATCATATCCCATTTCAAATCCAATTAAACTCTCCCAACAGTAATCTCTCGCTTTCATCTCTTGGTCGCCGACTAGGAGATCAACTCTCTCTCTCTCTCTCTCTCTCTCTCTGGCTCTCTCCTTCTTCGCCAACACTAGTGGTGGTCTTTTAGGTGTGAGGCACATCTAGTGGTGGTTTTTTAAAGCATATACATATGGCCCAATTTGGTTGATTTTCACAAATTTAGACACTATTTTTGGACAAATGATTTGAATCCTTTTTATAGTACTTTTAAATTATTATTTTTAATTCAATTCTCTAGAATACATTCAAGTGATGTGGATGAATCTTACCCATGCACATATTCGTTGAATTTTTAATTTCATTAATTAACTTTAAATAAAAGTCCATTTACTATATTGCCCTTTTTCAAATTTGTTTTAATTAATAAATGCCGCTACTTTACGTCAAATAACGATTCTGTTCAAAAAAAAGAAAAAAAGATGGATATTGACTATTAATTGAAATGTCAAGGTAGAAATGGTCGATACAAAAACAAGAGGGTGCAAAAATGTCTAATAACTCAAATGACAGTGGGGAAAATAATAATATATATATTTATTTTTTGTTTTAATAATTTGTTAAATAATTTTAATTTAAGATTTTTGTCAATTTATTTTTTTACCCTCATCTATTTTAAATCTTTAACGATAGTTAACGGTTGAGGGCATTTTAGGTATTTTTAACGGTAGGGGAGGAAATAACAAATAGTCACTACACGAGAAAAATGACCATTATTGGAACTAGATGGGGCAGTTTGACCAATATGCCAAACTTTAGGGCTTGAAATGGTAATATCCCTAAAAAATTCATATTAATTTGTATATTTTATTATTATTAATAAAAAATATAATATTTTGTTAATTAAAAGAAATATCTTAATTTTTTATTGATTTAATATTAATATTATTAATAAATAAATATTAAGTGAGTTCGAGATAGGGTTCGGGACTGGGTGGGGACAACAAATCCCAACCCCATCCCGTTTCTAAAACAGGGTGTATAACCCCAAACCTGTCCCGACCCCATTTACTTTTATTAAACCCCACCTTGTATGGGTCGAGGTCCCTATGAATTCACTTTTTTTTACATCCCTAGATATTTGAATAGTGTTTTTAATTCTAAAAATACTTTAAAAGTAAAATAACTGAAAATAACCAAAAAGTAATAGACTTTTCTATTTTTATCCACCTCTCAAAAGTTTTATTGTTTTTGTCACACTTAGCTACCGGAGTGATAAAAATACCTTCAATTTAATTTCTCTTTCTTTAAAAAATGTTGTGATTGGAGGTGTGTGCAAACCTCGTAGAGGTCAAATACAAAGTACAAACCTCTATCAAAGATCCAATATATCTCTAATGGAGGTTTGCACACCTCCATGTGACCTAAAAAAAATGGTATGTATGGTAATTTTTTTGATGTGTTTAATCCAATTTTGGATTAACGTGGTTTATTTAATCCAAATTTTGGTGTATTTAATCTAAAATTTGGATTAAACATACTAACAATTAATTTAGGTGTGTATAATTTAAAAAAATTTAAATTAAACACTTGATAATAAATAAAAGAGAAAAAAAAGAGGTTGATGTTCAATAGAACTCAAATTGTTTTCGTGATGATATTATATACGCCAAAAAAGAGTTTCTTTTTATTTTTTAAAAAAGCTAAAAAAACAATTTGATGGTAAATAAAATTCCAAAAAAGAAATTATACAATTAAAATTTTTAACTCTTTGCATGTACAATTCAAAATTCTTTGGATTAAACACTCCAAAAAAATAAAAAATACTTATCGTACACATAACTTTTTTTCTTTTTCTGAAGGTAATATAAATCTCCATTAATAGAGTTGTACAAATCTCCATTGTTGGAGGTCTGCAACCTTTGTTAATAGAGGTACGTTGACCTCCATTTAGAGGTCGACCTCTATTATAAAAAAAAAATTACATTTTAAAAAAAAAAAAATTAAAGGTCTGTCCAAACCTCTATCTAAGGTTAGTTGGACCAATGGAGGTTGTTTGTAAAAGAATTTTTTTTAATTATTATTATTATTTTTTTTAATTCATCAAGGTTATTTTTGTCCAAAAATTGGAAAATTTAATAAAAACAACAAAATTATGAGAGATTGATAAATTTAGAAAGCCGTATAATTATAAGGTTATTTATGAAAAGACCCCTATTTTAAACTTTACAATACCATAATACGGTCAAACATCATTAAAACCCTATCACTTTTTTGTAATTGTCAAACCAAACATAGTGTTACATTATATTTAGGTTGAAGGAATCAGAGAGAAAAGAAAGGAAAAGAAAGGAAAAGAAAGGATTTGGAGGGATTTCTAACTTCTTCTTTGGATGGTTAAATGAGAGGGAAAGGAAGGGAAATTGAAGGAAATTGAAGGAAATTGAAGGAAATTAGTGGAATAATTTCTTTCTATTTTAAACACTTTGGTTTCCATCCAAATTTGGGAGGAAAATGAAGGAAAGGAAAGGAAAAGAAAGGAAAGGAGTCCACTATTAATAATTTTTTTAAAATCCCAAAAATAACTCTATATTTATTTTTTGTATTCATATTGTTAAAATAAATGTATTTTCGTAAATAAAATAAAACTACTATATTTTCCTTTCATTTCCATTTATAACCATTCAAACCACTATCTTCTCATTTTCTTTCCTTTCCTTTCCTCACTATCATTGCATTTCCTTTCCTTTCCATCAAACCAAACATAGTGTTTATAAAAGTAAATATAACAAGTTAATAAGTAGATTTGGGCTCCTAATGTATCCATCGAAACATATATTATATATAGCAGTGAGTTTTAGATGCAATATGCGGCACGTTTTTTCATGCAAAATTTTAGACCGTTCCACTTGATAATCAATTGTTAAATGTGATAAATTAAGATTCCACATGATATTTAAGTGTGGGAATCGACTTACAAAAAGTTATGTAACGTTACAAAATTACTTGATCACCGTGTCAAAAAGGACAATATCATTATATGACATTATAGAGAGTAGATTTTGTAAAAAGAAAAAAAGCGCGCTGCAACCACATATTTAAGTGCTTGATTATTTAGAATGAATACCCAACTTTTGACTACTCATAAATGGGTCTTAATGGGCCTTTAAAATATCCATTTAAGAAAATAAGTAATACGGTGTATAATCCGTACTCTCTGACAAGGACCACTGAAGGATGGTGGCACATGCCTGCTGTCAAATCAATAAAAAAAACGGACGGTCAGCGTAGTCCCGTACGGATCCGTCAACGGTCCAGATCCCACTTTCTCCACAACTCATATTCTCTCTCTCCTCTGCAACTCAGGTCCAGCTTGGTCGGCTCTCTTATAAGAGAGAACACTTACTACTGACATCACTCTCTCTCTCTCTACACTCAAACAGTAGAACAACACTTCGATTACCCGAAAACAAAGAAACCCAGAAACAATACCTCTTTAATTTCTCTCTCAAGTGAAAGTGAAAGTGAAAGAGAAAGAGAGAAACTTTGATTGATAGGTTAAAAATACTTTCTAAGAGAAGCAATAGCTTTCATGGCGATCTCCAAGAGGGTGTGGTTTTTGTTTTTGAATTTTATTTAGTTTGCCTTGCTACTGTGTTTCTTAGAGATTAAAGAAGAAAAAAAAAAGAAAAGGTCATGGATTTGGGTTTGGTCTGAGTCTTTAATGATGGTTTGAGCTTGTGTTTAATGGACTTGAAGATGCGGGATTCGCATTTTATTGAGTAAATATTTTATGTTCTCATTTTAAGTGATTTTTTATAAATTAAATAAAAAGTGTGAATGAAGCTTTCAACATCAGGGTTGGGTCAACAGGGTCATGAAGGTATCTTCTTTTCTATTGCTCTTCTTTATTTATTATATTTTATTTATTTATTCTTCTGTTCTTCCATTCAGTTCTATTTTTTATTATTGTTGCTGTTATTATTTTTAAACAATGCTTGTGTTAGTCATTGCATTAGTTCTGAGATATATTTTGAAGAAAAATTGCATTAAATTTGTAGCGGTGATGGATCATTTATTGGTTGTATAATTAATTCATGTAAAAATGATGATGATGATGGTGGTGGTGCTAGGGGAGAAGAAGTGCTTGAATTCAGAACTATGGCATGCCTGCGCTGGGCCGTTGGTGTCCCTGCCCACAGTGGGTACCCGTGTGGTCTACTTCCCTCAGGGACATAGCGAGCAGGTTCTCTTGTTCTTGTTTTCTTAGTTAAACTTTAAGTGGTTTTGTTTATCACATGAAGAGAATTTTTGTACATGCAATTTTAATTTAAGATGAAAATGAACTTGTAGGTAGCGGCCACAACTAATAAGGAGGTTGATTGCCACATTCCTAATTACCCCAGCTTGCCGCCCCAGTTGATATGCCAACTCCACAATGTCACTATGCATGTAGGTTCCTTTTTTCTCTTTGTCATGGTTCTTTGTTTGTTTTCTTCAACTCTAGTTCCTTATTCTTTTCGAGATGTTATAGATGCCAAAGTGAATTATAAATCATATAGACTATGTGGGAATACAGGCTGATGTTGAAACAGATGAAGTGTATGCTCAAATGACATTGCAGCCCTTAACACCGGTAACTCTAAATTCATCATTCTTGCAGTGTGTCTTGATAGAAATTGCTTGTAATTGTTTTTCATGTTTGTAATTTCTTTCAAGGTAGTATTCTTTTTCTTTGTTTTCATTTTACACACAGCAAGAACAAAAGGATACATTTATTCCCATGGAACTGGGTATTCCCAGCAAGCAGCCTACCAACTATTTTTGCAAGACATTGACAGCAAGTGATACTAGTACACATGGAGGGTTTTCTGTTCCCCGTCGTGCTGCTGAGAAAGTCTTCCCTTCATTGGTAATTCTCTTTCTTGGGTTGTGCTGCTTTAGGCTAATTGGCTAATGCATATGATCTTTTCTTCCCCTGTTATGGTTTTGCTTCTGCAGGATTTCACTCAACAGCCGCCAGCTCAGGAACTCATTGCAAGGGATCTCCATGATGTCGAGTGGAAGTTCAGGCACATCTTTCGAGGTAAGAGTTTTTAATCAGTTTTAAGAGAACTTGCTGATAAAATATCAGCAGTGTAATATCTGCAGCGTAGTACCCCATTCTGATTACAAGATGGCCCTTTTTAGGAATTTTAGTAAATATCCAATGTTCTAATCTAGGGATTTAATTGCAGGACATTAAGATTTTTGCCTTTGGCTGACTGTAATGTCAGGTGGTGCTATGGTTATCTTTCTCTCTTGCTGCTTTTCTAACTAGAAATGGTGTCATGATCACATGTGACCTGAACCTGTTAATTATACTTTTAAGACAGATATTTACTACTGTACATTTTCCATGTTAGTTTCTCTTACGGGGTTGGGAAGAACAAACCTTTATGTCTGTTCTTGTCACTCATTCTATGGAAGATTGTGCTTGTGTGTTCGCTTTTGTAAGAACTTTGTTATTCGGATTGAAGTGGGTTTAGTCTACTTATAATCTGTTATATTCTTTCTAAAGTTTATGCTCAAGTGACAATCATGCATCTAGTCGGAATGCCTAAATAGTATTATATTGTGAGTGTTTTAAAAATTAGGCCTGAAAGATGATAGAAATTGGCATCCAATTTTTCTTGAGGTTAGTTGAAGTTTTTGCATGAATTGACATGTTAGTTTACATTAGAGGCCACCCATATGGATTTTGTCCTTACCAGCCTTTAGTGATATGTAGTGCTTAGTAACAGCATGCATGTAACATACATTCATCTCATTTGGAAATATTTATGAAAAACGAGTGGGCAAATTCACTAGTTTAACATGGATGATGGATATATGATTTAGCTGAAATATTAGTCTTTTTATCTGCCTATTATTTATTTATTTTATCAAAATTTTAATTGCTGTCTGGACTGATGATTTGTTTTTCCTCTTCTAGGATTATGATATATTAATAGATACCCCTAAGATCTGAAGGTTTACATGGCTAGAAATTAACACAAGCTAGAATATTTAGGCTGCATGATATATACCTGGGGTTTGATTTCTTGGGATTTTTGCTGGGACAGTCGGAAAAGAAATTAAAATCACCTATGACAAATTCTCAAATTCCTTATGTTTTCTCTCTTTCCCCCTCAGTTCTCACAGCTTGTTTTATCTACTTTTCTCAGTTTTTTCCTTGTTGAAACACCATTAACCCGAGAAGCTGAAATTTATAGGAATGGAATCAGTTATGGATTTGAAGTTTGACACATCTCTTCATGTGCAAGGTTGTATTTAATCAGCAGTTTGTCACTTGGATCAAGTACAAAATCAAACACCGTTGAATTAATGGTATGATAGATTTTTGAGGATTCAGTAATGAAGCCTTTTGGTCCAATAGGCTTTGGTTCTATGATGAGTGACCAGACCACTAATCCCAATTACTTAAGTGTATATAAAAGGGTTCAATAGTAGCATAAGTTAAAACACTTATCTACATACCTTTGCTAGATGCCCCACTCCAGTTTTCCCCGTTCTATTTATCTTTACCTCTTTATGTTTTGTTCTTGACTCATGGACTAAGCCCCTTTGTTATTTCATATATCTTCCTTCAATAACCAACTATCAGCCATCCAAATTTGTTGGCATTAGTTGTTTTGGCCTTTAGCTAGATGTTTTTCATTGTTTGTGGTGATTGCTTGCAAGATTTAACAATTTTTTTAATTCCTTTATGATGAAAATGGTCCTGCAAGATTCGGTCTATGCTTGAAGGTGGGTGAAGTGTGTGAATAGGTTAGTTCTCTAAATTTAATTTGTGGAAAATAATTAAAATATAAACGAATTCAAGCGGCATTAAACTCAATTGTGTAAATCTGCCTTGATTAAAACTTGCTTGTGAAAAAGAAACATTAATCATGGCAAGAAAGCAAATTGACAAAGAGAACGCTGTGGCAACGTTCCCACTGATGGTTATAACCAAAAAATGATGAAAGCGAAAAAGAAAAAAGTATGTCAAATAAAGCTAAAATGAACTGGATGTGGATGCTACTGGTGATCAAATTACAGATTAATCAGAGTCCTCTCCGATATAAACTGACCTAACATTTGATTTTATCATTTAGGCCCTATTTGTTGCTTGGCTCCATTCCCATTCCCGTGTTTTGGTGCACGTAAATGAGATGGGAATCCCAATTTGAATGGGAAATCCTGCTAGAGGGTTTTTCTTTACATTTGCAACATCATGTGTTATGATTGGATGAAACATTTATAAACTCTCTCTCTCTCCTTGATTATGCCTTGTCTTGTGATCTGTATCTAATCTCTCTCTCCTTTATTTTGGATCAAGAACAAAAGCAAATACTGTTGTATTTTTAGATTTAATATATGAAGTGTTATTTTGTCAACTTTTACACCATCTCTTTCATTTATTTGAAATATCCTTACAAGTAGTTACTCTTTGAATCTTTGGTTACATACGTTTTATTCCTGTTCATAGTTGGTATCACACTTATTTGTCGTTACTAAAAAATATTGATGTTCAACTTTCAGATGCTCTGTTTCTAGAATTACATTTTAGAAAAATTATCGGACTATTATGTCAAACCCATTAGGATCGTATAGTGATCACAGCCTCAATTAAAAGAATAATAATAATAAATAATAAATAATAATAATAATAATAATAATAATAATAATAATAATAATAATAATAATAAGAGATGATCCTCACTAAATCGAGCTGTTAAAGAACATATTAGGATATATTCTATTTTAGAACTTTTTGGTATTACTTGTATTAGTAGGATTTTATTTTCTTATACGAATAGAATTATTGTTCCTATTTAAGTTAAATTTGATTTTTAGACTATTAATAAGCTTTGATGTATTTGTTCTATTAGAGAATGAGTTGATGAGTTTAATATTATTAGAAACCGTATTCCTTTATTCTTCACTATATCTCCTATTTTTCTCCTTTTCAGTTATCCTGTTCTCCTTTTCTGTTCGACTTCTATAGTTCTATGTTCTCACTGTTTTATATCTTCCATCTCATCTTTCTCTCTAATATTTTTAAACCTATGTGATCTCAACTCTTTCCTCTAGATAAGTGGTACTGAATCACCATACACTACCTTAAATGCAGCTTGTTTTATAAAACCTCCCACATATTGGTGGCTGAAATTACAATTTATAACATGGTATCGACCATAAGAATATAATTGATAATTAGACCTAATGAATTTTAATATATCTCATAGGTATACAGGATACACAACCATTAAAGGTAAGTCAACTATACAGCTATATGACAACTATTACATAACTCCTAGCTAAATAAGTAAACTTACATGTACACGCTAACTCTCCTCTCAAGTTAGTGCATAGATATCGTAGATGCCCAACTTGGATAGTGATGTATAGAATGAACCACTAGTAATGGCATGAGTCATCATATCAGCCAGTTGATCCACACACTTAATTAAAGGAACCTCTATCACACCAGAATCTAGGTTATCCTTGATTCTAGTCAAGTTCAACATGATTGGTTCGATCGTGCTAGACCAGATTATTATCAATCTCAATAGCCGTTATGTTATCACAAAAGAGCACCATGGGTTTTTGAGGACTATACCCAAGTTCACCTAAGAGGATTTTGAGCCAAGTAAGGTCTGTAGTCGCATTATGAAGGGCACAGTATTCAACTTCCGCACTAGACAGTGATACCACCAATGTTTTGAAATTCAGATTGAGGCGGCTGCCTAAGTTTCCTCGTCGGGAAAAACACCCTGGTGCGGCCACACTGGGCCTGTTCTTTGAAAAACCTGCCTCGCAGACCTAACTCAACCCCCTCAAGACTGAGTCAACTCGACTGGGTTTGAGGCGACTTAGAGGAGTTAACAAATTTTTTAAAAATAACGTTAAAACAATAATATATATATAAATAAAAGAGGTTGAAACTTGAAAGTCGGCCCTTTAGCACCCTTTAAACCCAAAAAAAATTGAAGACTTCATCTTCTCTAAAGAAGAACCAAAAGAAAACCAAAAGAAAGAAGTCAACGACATAGAGGTTACGTAAAAAGAAAGAACTGAAAAAAAAAAAAAAAAAATTAGAACAAGTTGCACCAAATCCCTTTAGGTTTGTTCTTTTACACCTAGAAACAACTTTATCATCAATACTCACCTCTCCTGCCATTAGTCAAATGTGGTCAAACTTATTAGTTGACCAAGTTTGACCGTCAAAATCAAGGGTGTTTTTGTCATAGCGAGATATTTGTTTTAACAAAAGTAAAAATTGAATAAAATTTCTTAAAAAGAAATTAACATGTTTGGTTTAAAGGAATTGGAGAGAAAGGAAAGGAAAGGAAAGATTTGGGGGGGTTTTTAATTTCTTATTTGAATGGTTAAATGAGAGGGAAAGGAAAGGAAATTGAGGGAAATGGAAGGAATAATTTCTTCCTATTTTACACACTTTGGTTTTCATCCAAATTTGGGAGGAAAGGGAGGGAAAGGAGTCCACCATTAATAATTTTTTCAAAATCCCAAAAATAACCCTATATATTGTTGGTATTCATATCGTTAAAAGAAGGGTATTTTTGTAAATAAATTAAAACCACTATCCTTTCCTCTTCTTTTCATCCATAACCATCCAAACAACAATCATTTAAACCACTATCCTCTCCTTTCCTTTCCTTTCATTTCCTTTCCATCAAACCAAACAGTGTAAAATATATTAAAAAAATTACAAATTAAAAAAGAATTTTTTTTTTAAATAGATGGATTGATCTCCACCATCCATATCCAAGATGGACAGTGGATATCAAATTACAAATTGAAAAAGAAACGAAAAGAAAAAAGAAACGAAAGAAGTTGAACATCTGGATCTCCATCGTCCATCAAAGGAGATGGACAGTGGGATCTCCTCTAGTTCAACTGATCTCCATTAATGTAGACCTAAACAATGGTCTCTATCGTCCCTATTGCTGCGGATGGAGATCCCGTAGTCCCCACGGTTGGCGATGGAGACCCTATCTCTATCATCAGCTAGTGGTTGGGATCTCCATCAAAGGCGAGTGGTTGGGTCTCCATCGTCTCCATTGATAGAGACCCATTGATCTAGTCTCCATCGAGGGAGATAGCTCTCCATCGATATTCAACTTCTTTTTTCGTTTTCTTTTTTTAAATTGTTTTTTGTAATTTGATCTCCTTGACGGTGGAGATCAACCTATTTTTTTTTTTTAAATATATTTTTTTCTTTTTCAATAAACTATTTTATTAAATTATTGATTTCAAGTTTTTTTTGTTTTGTTAAAAAAGTGGTTCTTTTAAAAAAGAGTTTTCAATTTTTTTAATTAAGAATTTTCAGGGGTATTTTGGTATTTTGACAGTCAAACTTGGTCAATGGTTAAGTTTGACCAAGTTTGACCAAGTTTGACTTATGATAGAGGAGGTGAGTGTCAATTAACTATAAAGTTGTTTCTGGGTGTAAAAGATGAGGTTGGTGCAATTTGCTCAAAAATTTATAAGGGTTATTTTTTTTTTAATGATTTATGTTGGATGAAAGGATTAGCTGTACAGATGCATGAAGGAGATCAAAAGTCTTCCTAGATTAAAGTGGATATAGTTGTATCTACTATTATATTAATTATATGTTGTATTTAGTTTATTACAGTGGATAGGTTATAGTTGTATTTATTAGTTTAGTTGTAATTAAAGAGGTTAACCTCCTTCCTCTTGTATGAGTTCCAGATGTTTTCCTTAAACAAAGTAAGAGATTTTTTTCTCTCAGAAAAACCACAATTGAAAAGAAAAGAAAAAAAAAAAAAAAAAAAAAAAAAAACAAAAAAAAAAAAGAGGGTACCTAGCCGTGTATCCAGGTATATACATTCCCAGAATCCCAAACCAGTACACAGCTTTATTTTCCCAATTCAAAAACAGGCCCTCTAACTTTCTAAGTCCACTCCAAGGCTCCCTAAAATCCAACACTCTAAAGTTCAAACTTCTTCTCTAATACACCAAGTTCATTTAAACATTTATTTTGTAGTGTTTATTAATTTTGGATCTTTATTTTATTATTATTTTTTTAATTTTAATTTTTTTTTTTTTTATCACTTTCAAATTGATGCCACCGCCTCGAGGGCATAACCACCTTGCCTCGCCTTTTGCTTTTTAAAACATTGGATACCACATTTTGTTTCTTTCTCTAAGTCACCAAATTACCTCCAACGAATGACCCATCCCCTTAAGTAGACTTTCTATCCAATCTGGATCCACCAAAGATAGAATCAGTATACCTTTACTTGGAGAGGACTTCAGATAGGCAAAGATACGATTCATTGCATTCATGTGTCGGTCACTAGGATTATGCATGTATTGACTCACAACACTAACTACATATGATAGGTCATGCGTAGTTTAAGCTAGATAGATCAACTTGCCCACTAGCCTCTGATATCTCTCCTTGTTCGTTGGAACCTGATCAGGACAGATAATCAAACCATTGTTCACCTCAATCAGAGGAGTATCCACAAGTTCGTAGGCAGAGTTATCAGTTTCAACCAAGAGATTTAATGTATACTTAGGAGGAAAATTCTGTGCTTGGACCGAGATACTTAAATGCCAAAGAAGTATTTTAGAACTCCCAAATCCTTCATTTCAAACTCCTTGGCCAAATAGTTCTGAAGCTTCACTATCTCACTTATGTTACTACCTTTAACAATCATGTCATCGACATAAACAATAAGCAAGGTAATATCATCACCATCCCTTTTATAGAACAGGGTGTGATCTGCCAATGCTTGCTTAAAACCATACTAATTTGGCTCTGAAGCTTCTCTATTTCACTTATGTTACTACCTGTAACAATCATGTCATCAACATCAACAATAAGCTAAGGTAATATCATCACCATCCCTTTTATAGAACAAGGTGTGATCTGCCAATGCTTGCTTAAAACCATACTCTTTCACTGAGTAGCTCAACCTACCAAACAAAGCTCTTGGTGACTATTTCAATCCATACAATGCCTTCTTCAGTTTGCATACCTTACCTTTTTCTGGTGTACCCCCGAAGGATGGTCCATATACACCTCCTCTATCGGATCACCATGAAGAAAGGCATTTTACACATCAAATTGTTGTAATGGCCTGTCCAGATTAACTACAAGAGAGAGTATGACTCTAACAGTGTTCATCTTGGCCACAGTAACAAAAGTCTCTCAATAGTCAATCCCATAAGTTTGGGTGTAACCCTTGGCAATCAATCTAGCCTTGTACCTATCAACTATCCCATCCGACTTATACTTCACTATAAACACCCACTTACACCCCATTGTCTTCTTTTTATAAGGTAACTCGACCATCTCCCAAGTAGAGTTCTTCTAGAGGGCCTTCATTTCTTCTACCATTGTAGACTTCCACTTGGGATCTCCAAGAGCTTCCTAAAAACAACTAGGTACAGACACAAGACAATTGGAGGGCAAAAGCTAGGTGAATCTTAGACAGATGATAAGAGACAAAATCAGAAATGGGATAAACAATATTAGAAAGATGATTTGGAGAAACCCAACCTATCAGCCTATTTACGATCACAAAGGGGATTTCTCATATCTTGACCACCAACTTGTGGATTCAAGTCAAACAGTTTATGAAGCTACAGGGTTAGGATCCAAATCAATATTTGAAGTTGAAACTATAGGGAAGAAACATGTACCTTAGAGTCAATCGTGGAAGAGTCATCCGATGGAAAAGTAGCATCATCTAGAGGATTACCGGAGTCAGGAGGAGGCACGATAGTAGCATTCTTGTTCCTTCTTGTATAACCTTTTTGTAACAACTGGGCTAGTCTTTCACCCCTTCTCTCTTCAGGTTTGGATTCAACCTCCATAGGATCAAGAGCGTCTAAAGGCTTCCGCCTCCCCCTTACCCAAAACAGTTGAATCCTCCCCCTTACCCAAAATCCACAACCTCTTCTCTTCCAACCATAACTGTTCCTTTTTCTTACTACTAATCTGCCCTGAAGAGGAACCCAAGATACATCCCCAGAAAAGTAAGACGCTCAATCACAGAACTGAACATCCATGGACACATAGTATTTACTCGTAGGTGGATGAAAACATTTAGTCTTTTGGGAATTAGAGTAACCAAGAAAGACACAACTATACAGCAATATGACAGCTATTACATTAACTCCTGGCTAAATAAGGAAACTTCTATATACATGCTAACTAATACAATTGCCAACTTTGTTTGCAGTTCATGACCTTGGTTGGAAATGCTTCCCTCATGCAGAATACTTCTTACACATGCCTATTAAACTATTACATTAATGATTCAAGTGGGCATCATGGGCCTAGAACTCAAGTTGATGTAATTTAGCTCATAGAGATTTCTTTTATTTAATTACATTTTTGGAACTGGGTTTGTTTTATTTTATTTTCTACTTTTGGATGAAATATAAGTGGTTTTATTTAACTTTGTTGGAGGAAAGGGAAATAAAGCCAAAGCTCTTTGGAAATGTGTGGCTTTGGTGATATTTTAAGTAGTGGTAGGAAAGAAAATAAAAAAGAAGAGAATTTTTGAAGATTCAAGAGAAAAGAGGTTAATTGCTAATGGGATAGAGTTCAATTCTTAACATCCATTTGGATCTCTCTTACAAAAGAATTCAAAGACAACTCTTTCTTTTTTGTTCACTTAAATTGGTAAGGACCTACAATCTAATCTTGTTTTTATTTGGGCTTTTGTTGAAATCGCTGATTTGTAGAGAGAGAGGGTATTGTAATAAAAATTTGTATTTTCAGCTCTCTTTGTATAGGGTCAATCTTGCCAGGAATTTTCTGGTCTACTGACAACTTGTTCTCACATACCTTCTTTCTTTAATGAAAATTTATTTCAGTGCACACTGAATTTAATAAAATCAATGCTACGCTAGTGAGCCATTACTTAAGCAGAAAAAGATGTTGACTAAGCAGAAGTAGTTGTATCTAATGGCTAATAGAAGAACCAAGTTTAGAATGTCAGTGCGCACTGTGGTGAAAAGAATGTTACCACCATAGTCTAAGTTAAATTGGCTAACTATTGGACTTCTTAACATTTATTTACAGATTTTTGTTTCGAAAGAAAACCCCAACAAACATTTGCCTTCTTCCATATTTCCTCTTGTTCCATATTCTCTGGTTTCCTTGGTTTAGCATTCTTAATCTAGTTCTCTAGTTTGCTGAATTTTTTTGTTCCTCTTTGTTCTCATAGGTTCTCCCTCTTGTATGGTTGATTTTCAAGAAGATAACGCTTTTGTAAAGCTGTCTCATTGCTTGTTCCCGGGATTTTTGAAGTTTTTTTGTATGAAATTCTCTTATTTTTGCTCTAGTAACTCCTCTTTGCATAGTTATAAAGCAACCAGAACTGGCCCCTCACCCATATATGTACATTTTATGTAATTTTGTGGGTTCCATGTCTTGTTTGAGATATGACATGGTCAATTTGTGACATTTGAACAATTTTCTGCTCTATGGTTATTCTCTTTCCTTCAAACTTACGAATCTTCTTTTGAAAAAAATAGTAATGAGACTAAATAAGATTATAGTAGCGTGCTTGGAAAGATGATTGATTAGTCATCACTTGCAATTCTCTGTGCAATTTTGCAGGACAGCCCAAACGACATCTTCTTACAACAGGCTGGAGTGTGTTTGTTAGCGCCAAAAGATTAGTTGCTGGAGATGCCGTTCTTTTTATTTGGTATGGATTCTTTCTCTTTTTCCTGAATCTAGTTTCATTCAGTTCTTGTGGACATTCCCTCATGATAACTGTTGACATCCAATTATTAGGAATGAAAAGAATCAGCTTCTTTTGGGGATTCGACGTGCCATTCGACCACCAACTGTAATGCCATCTTCTGTTTTATCTAGTGATAGCATGCACATTGGACTTCTTGCGGCTGCGGCTCATGCTGCTGCAACTAACAGTTGTTTTACAGTTTTCTACAACCCAAGGTGAGAAAGATTTGCTGTCTTTCTTTTATTATTTGTGCTGTTTCTACTAACTTGTTTTAATATCCAGGGCTAGTCCATCTGAGTTTGTCATACCCCTTTCAAAGTACGTGAAATCGGTATTTCACACACGTGTTTCAGTGGGGATGCGGTTTCGGATGCTTTTTGAGACTGAAGAATCAAGTGTCCGTAGGTATTACTGTAGTCAATAGTTCACTGTGGTATTGATTTTCTGGGTTCATGATTGCCTTTTTTTATTTTATTTTATTTATATATTTTTGAGTTTATTGCATTAATGTGGTAAAATTATTTGTATTCTGGTAAGGTATTTGACAAATCTTTTAGTGACAATTGCTTTCTTTGCATCATTGACAAATCTCCAGTATGTTGATTTGTCATACCTGAGCTGAAATTATAGGATAGTAGAAAATATTTATGAAGCAAAGATAACATTGTCACATGATACACCTACAATAGTATCAGATGGCATGTGCATTTGTGCCACCTTTATGGCAGGTCTGTTCATAAGTTGGATCAACGAGTTTTTTAAGATTATCAACCATGAATTATCATGTACTAGTGCATGAAGTATAGAGTCATGTCACTAGTCACTAGGTTGCTGGCTGTTGGGGTATTTATTTGGATTGTGACCTGGATATTGTTAGAGGTAGATTCTGCAACAGGTGCAATCCTAATGTATGCATCTCTTCATATTTTAATCAACTATTGCTTTCTGGTTGTGCATGTCAGTGACAATGTGAAAGAATGGTGTATATGTGAATTCATGTGGAAGGTTTGTTGTCCAGGTACATGGGTACAATAACGGGAATAAATGATCTGGATCCTGTACGTTGGCCAAATTCTCACTGGCGTTCTGTCAAGGTATTTTAACCCATGTGTCCATGGTTGATTTATAACACCATTGTGTCTGTGCACCTCTACTATCTAAATCCTATATGAAATGGTAAGTCATCATTTTACAGGCTTTAGCTTTGCTCATATGAAGATTGTAATTTTGTATGCCCATCAGTTGATTCTCTTAGGTTTTCTTTGGCCGAAGTAAAGTGGTACTCTATTATGTGTTAGAAAAAATGGTTAATCCTCATTTTGAAGTTTTGTCAGTTGAATTACAAATTAAATCTGGCCCAATAAGTTTTGTATTTATTATTACTGCATGAATTTCATGACAATTCCAGTTGATGCTAGTTTGCTGCAGACTCAAGTAAATTTTCTTACTTACATTTTTTTATTGCTGGGAAATATTGATGGAAGTGAGTTTTTGTCTGCAATGCTGAAAATAATATTGACAGAGTGCATCACATAGCTTTCATTTGAAATTTTTGTGGATCTGCACCATTGACAACACAAGATAGCATAACTTGGTAGTATTTTTCTTTGCCACTGCATGAAGAGTATTTGTTGGTTTCCATTTCTTGTTCTTATTTGCCTTACAGCATTGATTTCATGAATCCTGGTTGTACAATTTAGATTCCAGATTCTACTTTCCCCTGTGTGCCCGTCACGGTGATATGTTCTATTATTCTTGGGTAGACCATGCTTGCATGCAAACTATAGGTTTGCGTCCGAGTAATTCATGTGATGTCTATAAATTTTTGTGCTAATATATTTTTTTTTTCTCAACATGTTCTTTTATAATTGAATGACTAATGAATTATTCCTTTTCTTTCCCCTGTATGAGGATTGCGGCTTATTTTCTTAGGCTAACTCTTAAAGTGAAATTACTTGTGTTCTTTCCACCTTTCCATGTAGGTTGGTTGGGATGAGTCAACAGCAGGTGACAGGCAGCCAAGGGTATCTTTGTGGGAGATTGAGCCTCTAACAACTTTTCCAATGTATCCATCATTGTTTCCCCTCAGACTGAAACGACCCTGGCATCCTGGGCCCTCAGCTTTGCATGGTATCAAATGCTCTCTAATGTTAATTTGTGACATTACATTAAAAGCCAAGCAGAATATTACTTTTCTTTTTCCTTGTTTTTGACAGGGCTGCTTTATGGATGTGTAGATTAGAATCTGGATAATCAATTAAGACTGTACCAGTGGATGTTAAATTAATATTTAAAAATTCATAAACTGTGATACAGATGTAAGAAAAGAAAAAGGATTTCGGTAATTTCTGCTGCAAATCTCATTAAGAAATCACAGTAGGCAACAAAGCTGCAACCTTAATATTTCCAAAACATCTTAATGGTTTATGTGGAACTTTTGATTCATAGTCCTACATAAATTCTGGAATCAAGCATCCAACAATTGTACTGTAGAACTAAGTCTCCTGAGACTAAGAGTGCTTTCACAGCTATGCCAAACTGTAGCAGGATGCAATTCAGATCCTATTGATGGAAATAAATTATAGACATATGAACAGAATTTAAAAAAGAAAACAGCGGAACCTTAAATGCCCTTTGCGAATTTGTAGAGTAACCTTTGTTGTTTAGCTGCTTGTTGGGTTGGTATACCTCTTCCTGTAATTATATGTGGTGTTACATTAAAAATGGAAAGTTCTTTGGATATGTAGCATTGTAGCCATTTTTAGTTTCTTAGTTTTGCTATAAATTTTGACTTTTGGATACTTCAACATGTCAAATCTGTTCATTTGTATATGCATGGCAATGGTTGCATTTTATTAGCCATAAGGTATTATACTTGTGAAAACCAAACAATATAAAGGAAAAAGGGTTATGCATAGTGTAATATATATACTATTCATTATAGGCATCATTTCCTGTCACATATTTAGTTTCTAATCATTACAGTAAGAATGAACATATCATATAGTTGGCCTTCCATATTGTGTGGAGACTGAAAACTCGTTCCGCTGTTCCTTTCACTTACGTAGCTTGTTTTATATCAGTCTACTATGTTTCTGGTTGTATTTGAACCTGAACAGCTATTGTTGGGAATAATGTAAAGTAGTAATTGATAGAATGACTGTTCAAACATATTCTACCTGGACCCCTAACAATTCCCTTCTAGTAGCCATCATATAACTTCTTATAATCGGAGGATTATTGAACAAAGTAATTCTTTGATATTTATTCTTCTCTATATAGGAGGAAATATATAGGGGAATTACAATATGGAAAGAACTAGAAAGGAAATTTACACAAGGAAATAATCAATCACTCTATAGTCAACTACACTAATCAAGCTAATTAATCTATTAGTCAACTATACAATTTCAATCATAATTGAGAATAATCTAATAGATTGTAGTTGATTGACACTTTGATTGTAGCTGATTTTGACTTTAACAATTATTTGTGTCTAATGGACTTATTTTTAAATCCTATTTCTCATCACAGATAACAGAGATCAAGCAGCTAATCTTTTAATGTGGTTAAGGGGCGGAACTGGAGACCAGGGTTTACCATCCGTCAATTTTCAGTCTGTTGGTATGCTTCCCTGGATGCAGCAGAGGTTAGATCCA
The DNA here is from genome assembly GCA_035582765.1 of Acer negundo. Classification (NCBI taxonomy): domain Eukaryota; kingdom Viridiplantae; phylum Streptophyta; class Magnoliopsida; order Sapindales; family Sapindaceae; genus Acer; species Acer negundo. Next base: position 23,904,326 of record CM069241.1, on the reverse strand, counting down.
TCGTTGCTAGGAAATGATGCCAATCAGCAGTACCAGGCAATATTTGCAGCTGGCATGCAGAGTGGAGATCCTGCAAGACAGCATGTTATGCAGTTGCAGCAGCCTTTCCAACATCTTCAACAAACTGGCAGCCACAATCCGTTGTTGCAGCAGTTAAAGCAAGAACAGCATCAGGATGCAATTCATCAGCCTATTTCTCATAATCTGCTGCAGCCACATTCTGAAATTTTAACAGATAACATGCCGCGACATCTACTGCAGCAACTTAACAATCGACCAGAGGAACAGGCACAACAACAACAACGTATTTATAATGATGCGCTTCAGATACAAAGTGGTCAGCTCCTGCAGAGGCAGCAGTCTAATGTGCCTTCACCATCATTTCCTAAAACTGACTTCATGGACTCAAGCTCAGAAATCTCAGCTTCTATCACCCCTATGCAGAACATGCTGGGTACCTTGCCTGAAGAGACTGGCAGTCTTTTGAACTTTTCAAGAACTGGTCAGCCGATGCACAATGATCAGTTAACTCAACAATCCTGGGGACAGAAGTATGCACGTTCTGAGGTTCATGCTTTTCTTAATTCAGTGTCACAACCATCATCCTATAGTGGGAAAGATGCTGCGGTGGAACCTGAAAACTGTAACTCAGATGCCCAGACATCCACTTTGTTTGGTTTTAATATCGATTCGGCTGGACTCCTACTTCCAACCACAGTTTCAAGTTTTAATACTTCAGTTGATCCTGATATGTCCTCGATGCCATTAGGTGATTCTGGGTTTCACAATTCTCTGTATGGGTGCATGCAAGACTCTTCTGAGTTGTTGCACAATGCAGGGCAAGTTGACCAACCGACTCCATCCAAGACATTTGTCAAGGTGTGAATTGCTAATAAATAGATTGTCTTTGTTATATTTCTTGATATGCTTACAGGTGTAGGGTGATGACGTTGTGTTCATATTTGGCAGGTTTATAAATCGGGGTCGGTTGGACGCTCTCTAGACATCTCCCGGTTCAGCAGCTATAATGAGCTGCGAGAAGAGCTGGCTCAGATGTTTGGAATTGAGGGGAAATTAGAAGATCCTCTTAGATCAGGCTGGCAGCTTGTATTCGTTGACAGGGAGAATGATGTGCTTCTCCTTGGAGACGACCCGTGGGAGTAAGTTTTTAGTAGACTTTTTTCTGAGTGAATTTTGGTTGGTTAATTGTTGTGATATGGTTTTCTTTTGGTTGATATGACATATATTTCACTTAACTGAATTGCTTTTGCATTTGAGGGTCCCTTTGCGAAGGCATGGTGTGGGGACTGCTTGAATGATTTTGTGTTTTTTTTTATCATATTTTGATCATAACTTATTCTTCCATTACCTACCTTTGTTTCTCAATTCATTGGTTTTTTATCTTCAATTGTATTTTATTTACTATCCATTCAACCTTTGAATTTCCTCCATTCATTCAGGATCCCAGGTTGTTACTCATTTTTCATTTGATTATTCTTTACCAATTTGATGCTTCACCAACTGAAATTTCAATGACATTAAACCTGGAACAGAACAATTAGCGTCAAGGAATTGCAGCGCACTGTAAATTTATTACTTTCCAACTTTTCTAAATGGCTCTAACCATGACTCGTATTGATATATGCAGCGCTTTTGTCAATAATGTTTGGTATATCAAAATCCTTTCACCAGAAGATGTGCAGAAAATGGGGGAGCAAGGGGTTGAATCCTTCAGCCTGAGCTCCAGCCACAACAATCGAAATGGTGCTCGAGACCCTGTCAGCTCACTTGAATATTGAGGGGGCGAGAGAGAGAGAGAGAGAGAGAGAGAGAGAGAGAGAGAGACACAATCCCACGAAAATCGAAGATTCTTATGCTGATTTCAGCATTTGAAATCTTCTTGTTGTGTAATCTTAGACTTGGTAAGAATTCTATGATGTGTCCTGAAGTATTCAGCCTCATATACTCGATTATTCAATAGCCTTGTTGTAACTTGTGAAACTAATACTTGAATTCCCTGCAACTGGAGTTGTATCTATAAGCATATTCTATTTTGAGTTTGTTTTTATATTAGAACTCATGTACTACGCAGTTAATTGAACCATTTAGAGATATAATTAATTAGCAGGGGGCAGTTAAACAAAATGTTTTTGTTGCTTTAATTTTTTATTATTGTTGGAAACATGTGAAGATAAAATGTTTTGGTGTGGCATGTGAGGGTGAAATAGCATTTGGAATTTGGAAGGAAGTTAGTTGAATGAGTTTCCTTTAGTTTTACAAACAAGGGACTAAAATTGCTAGTGGAATTTGACCCATTCCATGATTCATTAGGAGGATTAAATTGTCAATGTTGCTTCTTTTGTTTTAGGTATTCATTTTTTACTGAAAATTATCATTATGAAATTCCATGAATTCTTAATTATTTGTAGGAATTCATATTCAAAATCATTACCATTGTGTGAAGTGCAGATTTGAGTTAAATATCCAAAGGCATATCATATATAATTGATGCAAATTAAATTAAATTAAATGAAGGGTCACATCTTAGCATAGGCGGTTGGATGGGTCTCATCATATGCATTTTAAAAGCATGTGGGGAGATTTCTTTTAGTTTATTGGAGTAGTTATTGTAGTTTCTTGTAATTCTTAAAAATAAAATTAAAAATTCAAAAAAAGGTTGAAGCAAGAATAAATGCAATTATTGTTTATTGATTTAATATTAAAAGCTCCCTCTCACCTTTGAACTATTATTAGATGATAGTTACAAATTCTTTTATTTTAGAAACCTCTCCTATGGACTAACACCGTCAGCACCGTTAAAAAATCTAAAATATCTCTATTTAAACATCAATTGTATAAATTGACCATTATACCCTCGTACGTTTACTAAATAAATTATTAATATAATACAAAAAGTATGAATGTTAATTTGCAAAGGAGAAGTTATTTTGTGGACAATTTTATCCTTAAAAATAACAAAATTACAAATGAACTAAAAATATTGAAAATAAACCAAAATATGTCATTATTTATGTAGTTATTTGTCTTTATATAAATTCAAACAAATACTCATTTTCAATGTTTTTTGTTTAGTTATAATTTTGTGTTTTTAGATTTTTTAATAGTCAAACTTATTCAACACAAACGGAATGCTAATGGTGTTAGTTCATAGAGGAGGTTTCTAAAATAAAAGTATTTATAACAATATATCCAATAATAGTTCAAAGGTGAGTGGATGTTTTAACAGTAACCCTTGTTTATTCTACTATATATATATAAAGCTACCAGAACTTGCCAAGAAGATTAGAAGAACATGCGCATCTTCTACGGCAACATTTTTATCTACCACTAACAAGTAGAGGAGGCCTTGTTAGCTTGGTTGGTTGAATGTTGTGACTTATGATGTGGTTTTCAAAAGTCAAGAGACATTCACCGGTTAATAGATTCTAAATATCTTGTAATGGTTTCATACTTTTTTTCTTTTCTTTCATTTCATTCGTGATTCTCAATCATTAGAGTCAGTCCTGACTTTTTGAGGGCTTGAAGTAAAATTCTAAAATGGGTCCCTTTTTCATATTAATTATATGACTTGAGAGAGAGATTTGAAGAAATCAATCAATGGTGGTTGGAGAGAAAAAGAAGAAACCCTAAATCCTTTATTGATTTAATGACACGCTGAAATCTGAATACTAATGTCTCATATTTAGGAAAAAAATCAAAATCTAATTCGGGCTTTAACACTCCAAACTGGCCCAATTTTAGATTTTTGTTTTATTTTAAATCGTTGGCTTTAATGTTTTATCATTCAGACATTTTTTTTAGACTAATAATTAAAATAGAAATTTAAGACTTTTATTAATTAAAATAAAATAAAATTGAGCCTTTAAACTACGACCCTTTAAAAAGAGGCTGGGGAGCAGCCACCCTTCCTATTAAAAGCCCAGGGCCGGCCCTACCAATCATCATATAATTAAGATATTCATTTTAGTTGGGAATTAAAAATTGGTGAATGGTGATGCAAGTTAATACAAACTTAAATGCAAGTGGGATTTATCTATTATTTATATAAAAAGGGGGAGTTGTTGGAGTGTATTTTTCTTACCCACACAAAAATGTGGGTAAGCATTACCTTCCTCCCCATCATTCGACATGTGTCTAGGGAGGGGATGCTCGTGTTAAAACATTTAACAAAAGATTTAACAAAAGCACCCCTTGCCTGGACACATGTCAAATGCTGGGGAGGGAGGTAATGCTTACCCACAAAAAGTGTGGGTGAGCAAATTCATTCTCAAATTGTTGGTTGGAATTATAAACCCACTATTAAATTTTTTATTTTTTTTTATTTCTTTAAAAGTATAATTACAAATACGACCCTTAAAGTTTATATAATTACTTAATAGATAGGTTTTAATAAGATTTTAATTATAACATCCCTTAGATTTTCTTTGAAAGTCAAATGACAAATATCAGCCTTCGAGTTTGTAGAATTACTTAATAAACATATCTTAGTAATAGTAACACAACAGGGATTGTATAGTAATTTCTAAGATTTATCTTAATTTAAGTTAATACAAACTTAAATGCAAGTGGGATTTATCTATCATCTATATAAAAAGGGGGAGTTGTCGGCTGGAATTATAACCCCACTTCTAAATTTTTTTTTTTTTTTAATTTCTTTAAAAGTATAATTACAAATACGACCCTAAAAGTTTATATAATTACTTAATAGATAGGTTTTAATAAGATTTTAATTTTAGCATCCTTTAGATTTTCTTTGAAAGTCAAATGACAAATATCAACTTTCAAGTTTGTAAAATTACTTAATAAACATATCTTAGTAATAGTAACACAACAGAGATTGTATAGTAATCTCTAAGATTTATCTTAATTTAAAATTCTAAATAGATTAAATCATTGTTAAATAGTTTACCCCAATTATTATGAATTTAAATGGAATTTATTTGAATTTGTAGAATTACTTAATAGAAATGTCTTAGTAATAGTGACACATAATGATATGAACTAGACCCAAATTAATAGGTGTTTGGATCGATGATTATTTTATATTGTAAAATGAGATAGGGGATAAAAATAAAATTTTCTATGCATTTAATGACTTGAAAAGGAATAAGAAATATTATAGGGTAATAAATTTAATTTGTCATGCAACTTGATGACTTAAATATATACCGGGTAAGTTTATAAAGTGAAAGAAAGAAATATATATATATATATTTATATATATATATATATATATATATTTATATAAAAAGATTTGACTGCAAGCGGTGGATTCATCTGATAAAGAATATATGGATATCAGTTATTAAATATTTAAATAATCATTTCATCACAATTTATGCAATTTAGTTGAAAAGTACTTTTGGATGTAAAAAAATATAATTTAGTTGTTGAATTTAAATTGTTGAGATGTTCAATAAAAGTTGTAAACAATTGTATATGGAAAGAAGAATCTCTTTTGAGATAAGTGTAGAAAAGTTTCTTTCAAACCCATAAATTTAAGGCTTCCTCCGGATGTCATATCAATGTAATAACATTTACATAAATTAAAATCATACCGTGTTATATTAACATCTTTTATTTTTCAAGGATATATATTTGTAAATATAAAACTCAAATACTAATTTAAACACATGGTATATGCCCCAGTACCTAATATTTGGATAAAAATTGAATTGTTTGGATGCTTAATATTTTATTTCTCCAGACTTTTCGAAGATTTCTCCATTTACAGTATTAAGCATAATTGGATACGTTGAACTTGTGTTTGCGATTGCTTCAGACTGGACAACTCCAATTCCGCTGTGATTGGACAGAGACGGACCATGGTACCCGACCCTCTTAAAAAAAAAATTAAATTAGTAAATAAAAAATTAATTAATTAATTCTATTCATATTCAAAGCATATAAATTTAAGAGTGGTTTTATTGACACACCCAATAGAACCTGATCTATTTATACCTCACTTGTTTAAATTTTGATTTAACTAAATAAAATTAAATATTTTTATTTATTTATTTTATTTATTTTCAAAACTACCCTTTTACTTGTTTTTCAAACTTTATAAACCCCGTTTCTAATATCTCTATTTATCTCAGATCTCTTCATCTTTGGTCTCGTCTTTCTCTCACGTCCTATGAATGAAATGTTTTTTTTTTAATTTATTTTTTAGTTTTTTTTACATCAAACTTTATAAAATGTCAGGAAGTCACAAGACAAAGAACAAGCAAACAACACTAAAAAAAAGAGAAAAGAACAGAGCAACCCAAGACATAACAAATAGAGAAAAAAAAGGAAATAACCTAAAAATAAAACGAAACAAGAAGCAAATAACAAGTTTTTTTTTTTTTTTTTTTTTTTTTTTTTTGTTTTGAAAAGGCAAATTTTATAAAAGATTATGAAGCTCAAACAAGGGAGCAATACAACACAACCCACGAAAGATCGAATTTTTATTTTTTTTATTATTTTTATTTTTAAGAATGTGGTGTTTTATTAGATTTACTTTATATAATATTTTATTTCTTATAATATATGTCTCTTTTAATAATTTTGATAAAGAAAAAATAATAATACTAAATAATTAAGAAAAATGAGACATAAATAGATCATTAGAGGGTGTGCCAATATCATCACTCAAATTTAATTTTCTTTTATTAAACTAAGCTCCACCACCGTGGAGATCCCTCTATGCCCTCCTAATTAAGTGTATATTTATTTTTAATTAATAAATTTTTCTCGTTATCAATAAATAAATAAGTATTTTGGACTACATGGCAACATCTCATTGGATGGTCAGTATACCTGGATACTGACTGATTAGTAATAAACATTTTCCTATTATAAATTATAATAGTGAAAATGCAATTAATACGTGGGGAAGGTTTGACCGATGTTGGCCGGCAATCTCTTTGACTCTCTTCATTGAAATTTGAAAGCAGCCATTGGAATTTAATAACATAAAAAGAATTTTCTAATTCCACGTATCATTATCACATCCTCCTACTTTTACTCTTCTATGCGTGTCTTCTTCTATACATAATATCATTTTTTTTATTTTTTAAGGATTATCATTTCACTTTGGTCCCTAAGTTTTCAGGAAAGTCACTTTTTTACTTAAGTTTGACATATTAATTTATTTTATAGTTTAGTAAATGTCATATGTAGACAAGCACGGCAGTGCATGGTAATTACTAATTAATACCTCATGTTAAACATTATTATTTTTTTAGATAAAATCAGACTGACATGAAAGGAAAAGGTACCATATACTGAAAATACCCTAGACAGAACCATATATATATATATATATATATATTTATAATAAATAAATAACAAAAGAAAAAAGCAAGAGAGGAAAAAGAGAAGCAAAAGTTGAGGGCTACACCACGCACATACCCTAAATCAATAAACTAGATAGGGATTCAGGCCTCAACCGAAGGCAGAGAAACAGAAACTAAACTAATGAAATAATCTAACCGAACCAACAAACACCGAACATCACTGTTAGAGATAATCATTAAAGAGAGAGGGCTTAAGCTTAGCCATCCGACAAGCAACTGTATTCTCTAAATCATTCCGAGTGATGATATTTGCACCCCTCAAAAACTGTATGTACACCCCAAATTAATACATTTTCAAAAATTCAATATTACCATTGATTAAAATGACTAAATAGTTTATAAGTACACCCAAAAATTATTAATCAGTTTTCTATATCATAAAACCCTAAAACTTTTTCTATTTTCTCACCCTAATTTATCTTCTAAATACTTCTTTCAAATACAAATTGGAATCGTCTGTAGGTTGTAGAACCGATCAGAAAACAACCACGAACTTGAAAGGTCTTCACAATTCACACCACAAAACCCCAAACTATTAGATAAATAAGAGAGATAATTTTTTTATTGATTTTTCTCACCTCTACCCATATGTATTTTTTCTATACCAGAGCATTACACTACATACATAGCAAAAAACATTGATTGTTTGCTTAGCCTGTGAGTTGCATGTTTTCTAGGCAATTGCCCTTTTTCTCTTTCTTTTTTACTAGATAGATGTCAATAAGCTTTAACAAAATGGATTCTTTTATTCTTTTTCCCCTTCATTATATGTATATATATATAGTTGTTGTTAAAATTGGACTGATCTAAAAGGAAAAAGCATCACAAGCGATCATATGCTGAAAAATCCTAAGTGGTATCCATTTATGTAAATGAGAAAAGAAAATAATAAAGAGTAACAAAGACCAAAAAAGCACAAAAACTAAGGGGAAACAACCCCAACCAAAACATTGACACACATGCCACACTAAACAAATTGAAAACATCAGGAAAACTGAAAAAGCTCTCGACATGTGTAGTCATTGCCAACCAACAAAGAATAGAAAGACAGGGTGGAGAATCACCAAACATCAACCTCTAACCCCAAAGCATGCTTAGAAAGAGCATCTGTAACATGATTCCCCTCCCTAAAAATATGGGACACCTGAAACTTCATTTTCGAAATCTAATAGATGCACCACTACCAAGCCTGCTGACTGAACCTGCCAAGAAACCTGCTCTGAATGAGAAGAAAGCAGCTGAACCACATAAGAGGAGTCACTCTCAAGCCAGATCCGATGCCACTGGTACTTCCAATCGTAATTAATAGCCATCGACATCGTAAGAAGCTCAGCCTAAAAAAAAAAACACTTGACCAAAAGGGAAAGAAAAATAACTCATCACAAAGGATCTACAATTACGGAAGACGCCCACACAGCCCCTAACGCCCAGAGAACTTAAAGTGGCACCATTCGTATTAACTTTGATCCAACTAGAAGTCGGAGGCGACCAAATCATACTCTTGATAACCGGAGCCCTAGCTAAGCGATCGTAGAGACCAAAGCACTGAAGAATCAAAAGATCATCCACGCAATTATGCATACACCTAATCTCTAAATGGTTAGCGTCAGGAACCGCATGCCAAAGACAAAGCAGATCTATAATCCATTGTCATGCCCTCAAAGATCCACTGGTTATGGACGAACCACACATTTCAAACCACTACATGGATAGCTGCCTTTCATGCCGCACTTGATCACTAAACGAAACTGACATGACCTGCGAGAAGAAAACACTCCACGAGTTAGTAGAAACCCGTCTCTAAAAAGCCAAGAAAATAGCCTCCTAAAGAGCAGCCGCCAAAGGACACTAGAGGAAAAGATTATCAGCCGATTCACTACTGACACCACAAACACTGCAATGGGAAGCTAACTGAAACTCAGCCATGCACAAGCGATCCTCCGTCGGGAGCCTGTTAGGAAGTATGCCCTAAAGTAAAGGTTTTTCTGTAACAAATTATTTGATATTAATAAAGTCTTTTGTTTACAAATAAATTATGTAGCATGTATAAATCGTTTATTATATATGTCAAAAGTAAAATATTCTAAGGATCCAAAACTAAAAGAAATATAAAGAATTATTCACATTAAGAAGTTTATGTGTGGTAGATATAATTCTTTATTTTGTCTAAAAATATTCACAACTTAAGATACAGGCTGGACACCTTATCTTGATTAAATTTGTGGGTTTTTTGTTTTCAATTGAGAAGTGATGAGTCTAGAATCACTAAGTGAAAGACTTTGAACAAAAGACCTAATACATATGATGTATTTAACGGATGAAGTGAATAGTATATTTTGATTTTACCGTTAATGGAATAATACATTCACAATAGAGAAATTGAAATATCTATCTTAATTCTAAGATAAATAAGGTACCATATGTATTATGAGTTGTAACGTTTGAGCTATCAATGGGTACAACCACAGAATAACGGTTTAATCCTGATAGTTTAGTGTTATTGATTCATATGTCATAGATGATATATATTTATAGATATGGACATCATGGCTCTTATAATCAAATAAGAGTAAATACCACCTTATGAGTCTTACGAGGACTTGGATGATAAATCTTGGTACCAAGTAATCAATAAGGAGTTATTAAATCATGATTTATGATAAATCAAATTATCCATTAGATGTAAGGACGGTCCTAAGAAATAAAATAATTAATAATGCAACGGTCAAAAAGCATTTTAATTTTTGTTATTTTTCATGAGGATAGATATTTTACACAATTGTTTAGGGTAAAAATATTTAATATGTTTTATTTTAATTCAAGAGTGCAATTTCAATTTCAATTTCAATTTCACACAATTTCAGTTTTTTAAAAAAGTTCCACAAGTACATTTATTTTCAAAACGGTTATTTTTCCCTACAGGGTCTATTCAACAAAAGATGTCAAGTCAAACTTGAATGAGAAGAAGGAATAAAGCGGGACCAAACATCCCTCCACCACGGGACCTAAGGAAAAACACGAATCATCCAAGAATAAGTCGCCTTGCAAGAAACTCTACCATCCCAAGAATGAGTCCACACCGGAGAGTTCGCAATTGGAGAAACCGCGACCTATCAAGCCGAAAACAATACTCATTCCATTATTTGAATAATACTGTATATATATATATATATATATATTGATGTTGTACTATAACTGAGAACCCATATTAAGGCTGTGTTTGGTTGGTGAAATCGATCATAATAAGAATACCTATTCCACTATCTGAATAATACTATAAATATATATTTATATATATATATATATATATGTATGTATGTATATTGATGTTGTACTATAACTGAATTTGATCAAATATATATGACGAATTTCTGTAACCTTTTTTTTTAAGGAAAATTTCTGTAATTAAATGCTTGTAAATAAAATTAGTTCAAAACCAAACTCATTTTGTTATAATTTATGTAATAAAGAGTTAGAATTTTTATTTTTTTTTCAAAAACATTAAATAAAATAACAAAATTTTAAATAATAATAAACTTGATTAGATAATAAAATAGGTGTAAGTGGGTGTAGTTACAAAAATACAATACAATAAAAATAAAGAAAGGGTATTTTTACCATTAAGTGAGGTTTATTAACAAACTATAATTTTTTTAAATAAATTAATGAGGTGTGCTTACGAGAGGGGTATACATACAGTTTTTAGGAGGTGATCATCTCCCTCTGCCTCAACTTGAGCGGCCCAATTAGTGATAAGGCTTAATTATGCTTGGGCTGTGGAAGCCAAGGAATCAAAGAAAATCTTAGTCTGAGCTAGAAGGAGAGGAGTATCTAATCTCACTGAAGAGGTGGAAGAGTTGGCAGCACGATGAAGTTTAGCACGAGACTCAAAAAGTGGGATCTACAAACTGACCATAGGCTTCGACACAACCACGACATAAGCCGAAGAAGAGGTAATGTCAGTCAAACCTCACTGAGTAGAAGGAATTACAGTGGTGACAATAATCTTAGAAGTAGAACTCGTCCCCTCAATAGGAATAGAAGAAGCAGTATGGGGCCTAGAACCATCAATCAAAACCCATCTGATCCATCAAACCCTGCTCAACGATCGAATCCTGTTGAAGAGAAGTGACCACGTAGCTGTAGGAAAATCATACATAATCTGCATTGAGGAACTAATTGAGCTAGAAATATCAACATCAATTGAAACCTGCCGGTCATTCAAATCTCGTTGTTCAATTGGTTCCGGTCTAGGAATAGAACTCGCCCCCTTAACTAAGCCCATTCGGGAATAAGTTACCATAGTAACCGCAATAGGAGCAGAAGTAACCTAAATCAAGAACTAACTGGCCTGGAAATAGGACTCATCCCCTCAACCGACCAGGACTTTAATATCCTAACAATTAGCATCAAAAACATTAGAATTCGAAACCAAAGACTAAATCATAGAAATGGGTCGATATTCTAGTCTTGAAATCGAATGACCATAAAGGATCTAAAATCCATCCCCAGTAATTTGCTTAGGTGTATTAAATGGTCAGAACTAGATCCTCATGCTTATTTAAATTCTTTCTAAAGACCGAGGAGGAATAATCCCCCATCTTGTTCCATCTACAATTGTTAAGGAGATGACCAATGGAAGATAGTACAAAAATATGACAAATTTTCGTACTCAACTAAGACTAACAAGCTATGAGAATCATTTTTCTCTAACAACAAATAATTCTGAAGAGGAGAAGAAACATCAATACCAACCAACACTCCGGCAAAATGCCTAAATTCCCCATCAACAGTGGCCTTGACAATCCGTAAAGGCACCCTCAATCCCTTTAGCCGGATCAGAAATAATTTTAGGATGCCAAATGCCAATATTCCCAAGATATATCATAAAAGTGAACCTAAACCTAAGCATTTGTTGATTTCTATGAAACTGGATTAAAGTCCGGAGTCCAAGGCTGAAGATGGAAAATACACGGCTTCAAGTTAAGAGACCATGTGCTCCAAACCTGGTTTTCATCGGTTGCAGATGCCAAGACAATATGAAAATAACCACGATCTAAGGAGATGAGCCACCAAAGTGAAGTTAACTTCCAAAAATTTTGTAGTTTCACTAGAAGATCAACCAACTTCCAAGGTTTATCAATTTTTGAGAAGACCACTCTATCGATGAGAGAATCCAACAAGATTGATAAGCAATGAGATCCATTTTGATGGCAATAAAGCCACCTTTTTTTTTTTTTTTTGTGAGCATTGCACTAGCAATCAAAGATTCTTCATTCACAACTGTAGATTTCAAAAGATCAACGTAAGACTTATCTTCTTTATCAACCATTGGTGTGGGTATTGGAAGAGATGCTTCTACCTTTGGAGGAACCGAATCAGTAACATTTCGAGATAAAGAATTCCTAAGACTATCAAAAACTGATGGCTTGCCATTCACGAAAGACAGATCAATGACAACCGAAGGAGACTTCGATTTCTTCGGATAGGAGAAGAGGGTAGAATGCCCCATGTAACACTCAATGGCCATTTAAAATAAACAAAACTCACCAAATCAGAATGAACACTCTAAACTAGAAAAATAAGAGCCAAAAAATAACCTTATCGAAATCCAGATTGGAACTGGAAATGCACTGGCAATCTAGATTGGAACCAGAAACCTAGCAACAACCCTACCCGCAAATCAAACCAGAAATGCACCAACCCTATATATTTTCATGATTTCTTATGATCCAAACACTTCCAAGTTTGACACGGTGGTCGACTCATGGTCTATCGAGATCACCCTGCGACACATTAAGCGAGAGATTTTATAGACAAAAGTGAGACTTGAACCCTTATCACAAATATGAACACAAGTGAATGTGTGACTTCAAATTGTTTATTTGATTGGATTGTTGGAGATATATATATATATAGTTCTTTTCTCCGCAGTGCATCTTGATATAACTCCATCAGTGCGTTGTATATATGCTATAAATTATAGAGAAGTTTTGACAAGGGCATACACTTTGAATTAAAGCATATAAATCTAATGATCCACATTCAAAGCACTGATGGAGTTATATTAGGACGCACTAACTTGAAAATTTATATATATATATATATATATATATAATAATGAAACCTCAGCTAAAGCATATATGCCACAGCTTCATTCCATTCCTAGAAATATCCAAACCATAAATAAATTAACATCCTTGATCAAAATTATTTTTGATGATCATGATCATGAACCAAAAGCTCCTCCTTTCAGTTTCACTTACTTTTTTGTTTATGATCATCTTCTTCATCAACTTCAAACAAGCCTTTTCCGACCCACAAACCCAGCTTATTAACAATGGATGCAGCCAGTACAACGTCACCGACACGTCTGACTTCAACACCAATATCAACGCCACCTTTGCAGACCTCAGAGGCCAGCTTGATGCTGGCAAACTCTTTGCCACCGCGCAGCAGCCGAGGGGCTCCTCCCCTGTCTACGCTATGATCCAGTGCCGGAGCTACCTGTCCCCGGCTGATTGTGTTGCTTGCTACGCTGCCGCTGAGTCCTTGATTCGCAACTGTTCTGCTTCCAATGGTGCTCGTGTTGTTTATTTGGGCTGTTCTTTAAGGTAGCTTTATAAAGTTAAAGCTGGACGATAGATATATATTAGAGATCATTTCAGGAATAATTTGGTGTTTGTTTTGTAGGTACGAAAGCAATCTATTCTACGATCAAAGCACTCAGGAAGGGCGTTTTGGGTTTTGTGGGAACAGAACAGCATTGCAAGTTACTGCTTTCAGTGCAGCAGTGAAAGAGTTGGTGCAAAATCTGCAAGTGACCACCCCTAAAATCAGTGGCTTCTTTGTGGCGAGTAAGGAAGAGTTGGTTGGTGGTGGCGGAGGTAACAACACAGGGGTGTATGGCGTGGCTCAATGCGTCGAAACGATTAGTGAAAGCGGCTGCAGAGATTGCTTAGCAACTGCATATGACAGCATCCAGAGATGTTTTGGAAATGCATTTGGTTGGGCAGTTGATGTGGGCTGTTTTCTTAGGTATTCTGATACTCCCTTCTTTGCTGACAACCAAACTACTAATCTTGCACCTTTCTTGAAAATGGGTAGGTCCTAATCCTGTTGTTACATCGCTGTGTATGAATTTAAATTCAAAATTATTTTTAATTTTTTTTTTTTTTTTTGTAAATGTTAATAGCAAGTTCAAGCAAGAAGAAAGCAATTATTGGAGGAGTAGTAGGTGGAGGAACAGCTCTAGTACTTGTTGCTATCTTCTTCTTAATTTGGTTAAAATTTTATAGAAAAAGAAAGACAAGAAGCCATAGAGGAAATTTATTAGAGGCAACAGAGTTTCAAGGTCCAGTGAATTACAGATATAAAGATTTGATTTCTGCAACAGCATCCTTTAGTGAAGAAAAAAAACTTGGAGAGGGAGGTTTTGGTGATATATACAAGGTGAAAATGAAGTGCTGTGGTTTTAACATACTTTTTAGGCTCTTATGTATATGATGGTTTTTGAATGAACAGGGAACTCTTGAGAATGGAAAAATAGTGGCAGTGAAGAGACTAGTGATAGGAGCATCAAGAAGAATAGTGTCAGATTTTGAAAATGAAGTGAAGCTTATAAGCAATGTTCATCACCGGAATCTCATTCGTCTTCTTGGATGTTGCAGTAGCCCTGATCTTCTTCTTGTTTATGAGTACATGGCACGCAGCAGCCTTGATAAATTCTTATTTGGTAACTAATTCCATCTTTTCTTTTCTTTTTTCTTTTTTGGGTATAAACTTATCTTCTTCTGTGAAAACTACAAAATAATAGGTGAAAACAGAGGATCTCTTAACTGGAAACAAAGGTTTGATATAATAGTGGGAACAGCCAGAGGTCTTGCCTATTTACATGAAGATTTCCATGTCTGCATCATCCATCGAGATATCAAACCCAGCAATATTCTTCTTGATCAAGATTTCCAGCCCAAGATTGCGGATTTTGGCTTGGCTAGGCTTTTACCTGAGAATCAAAGTCATCTCAGCACCAAATTTGCAGGCACTTTGTAAGTTTTTTTATTGATTGATTGATTGATTTCTTTTCATCATATGTATATATATATATATATATATATATATATAAGCTTTTATCATTGATTGTATCAGGGGATACACAGCACCTGAATATGCAATTCATGGGCAATTATCAGTGAAGGTTGATGCTTACAGCTATGGTGTTGTTGTTCTTGAAATCATTAGTGGCCGGAAAAGTACGGATCAATCCAAGGATGCTGATGAGTATCTCCTCAAACAGGTGACACCACAAACTTAAAATCTTTTTAATTATTTCGACTACTCCGATTAAGTGTATGTATTGGTGGAATAATAGGCTTGGAAACTGTACGAGAAGGACATGCACAAGGATTTGGTGGATGAAACCATAGACCCAAGTGAGTACAAGGAAGAAGAAATTAAAAAAGTTATAGAGATTGCATTGATGTGCACTCAGTCCTCTTCAACTTCAAGGCCTACAATGTCTCAAGTAGTTGTTTTACTCAAAAGCAAAGGCATTCTAGACCATGAACCCGTAACCGCGCCCACCTTCGTCGATACTAATAACAGGAACCGCGAAGACACTTCAACATCTACAGGCTCCACCGCATCTAATGCTACTGCCTCCATCTCACAACTCTCCGCTCGTTAATAGACCGGTACCTCAAATCTAAACAGATTCCCCACATTATTTTAAAAGAAAATGCTGTAATGATGAACGTAGATTTTGTAATAACTGTATTAGATATTTAAAATTTATGAAATATAGCGAAATATTGTGTAATCAAAATATTACAGCAAAGACAAAAATCAAACCAAACCAAACCAAATCCAACATAAACAGGGCAAAAACAAGACTCTGATTCTCAATGTTCAAGGTCTCAGAAGATGAAAATTTATCACAAGTTTCTTAGAGATCCTCAGGGCTATTGATTTCCTGGAAATAAAAATCATACATACAAGTGAGTCACGGAATAAATGTCAACAAAATATAGTATATCAGGATGCTACTAATGTACCTTGTTTTCAAGTACGGCTCCATCAAGAATTTCAAGCTTTACACTAGGTTTGGCAGCAATAGTCACTTTCCCCTTCAAGGATAAAACCGGCATAAAAGGAATTGTCAATTACAAGGAAACATAAATTTGTGATTGCAAATCTGAAACCAAGTTCTATTCCTATGTCTATTTTACAGGATGACTTGGGCAAATAAATTTCCAGATCTTCATGAAAAGTTATATATAACAACACTAAGGGAACAGAAAGACATTTTGATCTAGAACTATTAAAAGAGTTCAACGCTTCCTTAAAGCTAACAGATGATTTATGATCATTGGCAAGAAAAGTTTTAATCTGTAAATAAATGCTGAAAGATACTACAATAATATCTAAGAAGGTCAATTTGAATAGAATACTTGGGCAAGGTGCTCATTTAGTACCTTGAGGGTAATACCAGCACCAAACCATACATCACCAGTCACCTTAAGACTATCAAGCTCAATGATGCTAGGAATCGACTTGAATCGACTCAAGAAGCTGCTGACCTGTTAATTATAAAATCAGAAATTATAATGCTTATCAAGAACAGAACTAAGCTAAAAGCATATCATGCCATTACAATAGATCTTCACCTTCTTAAATTCAGGCCCAAGTTCAATAGATGGATTTTCAGGTTTTTTCCTAGCTTCGTTCCGGATAACGAAGCCATCAACTACAGTGTAAAGATCGGACTAGAAAAAGAAAATAGATCCATGTGTCAGGCAAGCTTTAAGTCACTCAATAAAATGTCATAAGAAGTCGCAGGAAAAATGGTCACCTGAACAAGAAGCAAATCAGAAGTTGCCTTCACTGGAAGGAATCGAGATCGGGGCACATTAATGCCAATGGCATGATCAAAGAACTGGTTTACATATGGAATTAAACTAGTTAGAGGACAAAAGTTCAAAATCTTAGTTGATGAAAATAATGATTTCTGTAAAATGAGTACCCGAATTGCTGCTCCAGCTGCAGTTTCTAGCTGAAGAACTTTGACCCCTTCCACTTCCTGAAATGAATGTTTTAACTTTATTACTAGAATTCAAGGACTGCAATACAGGTGTATAATTTATGTACTTTGACCATAGACCAAAAGAAAGGATGTCAGGAGCCAAAAGAAAGGAAAGAAACTGTAACGGGACATGTACCTTTGGATTTGGAATGATCTCCATCTTGAGTGCATCAGCTTCCACAAGCCTTTTGATCGCCTTTAAGTTCACCCACCTATAAGACTCTTAGTTAGGCTTGATCAAAGTATGTTTATAACATTTAAAAAAGCATGACTTACAAGTTGTTTGTATTGAAAATTTTGAACTTCTCTATTGACTTGAATTCATTGACCTACAAGGAGTGTCTGACGTCAGCATTATTCTGACAATTCGATTCTCAATCAAATATTAACATAGTACACTATGTTGCTTGTGTTAGGTAATGCAAGGCACTAATACAGCAATTCATATTATCTCCAGAAGGTAAGAGCATAACATTATCACCATGACAAAGGATCAAAACATTCGGCAAGACTCGGGTACTAAGGCTATGTTTGGGATTGCTTCACTTAAGAAAAAATCTACGTATAGCTTTACTTAGGAAATAATCTACTTTAGAAAGAAGTTGGTAAGTGTTTGGTAAACTAAATTTTTAAATTGCTTAACCTTTGAAAGGACGGAAAATGTATTTGGTCAAATAACAAATAGACACTTTCTCAAGCTAGTTAACTCGGTCAACTTTAATAAAATGACAAAACGAGTTGGACTGAGTCAACTCTATCTCTTTGGTGGACTAACTGAGTCAACTCGCTTAAGCTTCAAAACTCAACATCTGGAATTGCTGCTCCAGCGTTGAGCCGTCTCCCGCTCCGCCAAGTATTCCAACGTCGAGCCGTCTCGCCGCAGACCGTTCTCTCACCGCCGCAAACGCTTGTGGTTTAAATCGTGATTTCACAGTTAATTTCGTCGACTAAATCTAAACCCGACCTGACTTCAAACGGGCCATCGGCGCAGGCGACTTCGAAGCCATCCGATCAGTCCTTGGTGCGTCACCGGATCTCCTCTGAACTCAAACTCCGGTGGTGGTCACCACCACTGTAACATTGTTCAATTTTTATTTTTATTGCTTTCAGGCAAAGGAGGTATATGCCTTCAGATCTCAGATCTCATATATCCGTTAACATCGAGGTCGTCAGCGGAGGAAACTGGGTCGCCGGAGAATGCCAGCCCTCCTCCGGCATCGACTTCCAACAGTGGCCACCACAGCATTGGCCACCATTCCCGATCTGTTTTTTTTTTTTTCATATTTTTTTTTTTTTTTGGTTTTTATCAGATTATTATTAAATATAAGGGCAATCTTGTCTTTTATTAAAATAGTGAGGGTAATCTGGACATTGCATAAGCAATAAGCTAGATTCTACTTCAAAAAACAACCCCCAACCAACTTCTCAAAAACTGTTTATTGGAGGAGCAAATTGTAAAAAAAGCCGATTTTGGGAAGTTTACCAAACACCTATTTACTTAAAACTTGATAAATAAATACTTATTTCACAAGCAAAAGCAATCCCAAACATAGCCTAAGTAGTACATAAACCTCAAATCAATTTAAGAATGATAATGAATTATATTTCAAATCAAAATAATGAGTCATATTTCTAAAAATATAATACATTGGGTGGGGATATATTAATAATGAAATACTGCTAGCTCTCTATTACAAATTATATGACATACAACTCAACTATAAAACAAACTCCTTAAAACCTTAGTGAATAGGATTTGATGACAAGAACTCTTACATAACTATAAGAGATCACACCAACTGAACTAATTGGTATAAATTAAATATAAAGAAAAAAGGTAAAAGAATAGAACTTACATGCTCATCAGGGACTTGTGCGATTTCCAGGAGCTGAATACATTTAAGGGGTAATAAGAGAGAAGAGAAAAAAAAAAAAAAGGAATTAGTCAAGTAGTAATTACCAAATGTAACAAGAGGTCAAATTAAATCAGCATAACCAGCAATTTTTGTTTCCTGGCTAATTTTTTCTTAAATCATTGCTCACAAAATAAAACCCTTTTCCATCCTTAGCTCTATGTAACAAGAACTATAATTTTTAATGAAATCCACCACCCAATCAAGTATTTCGTCAACTATTTTGCCCTTCCCCTTATGTAACAAAGAGTTGCGGTTGGTCATAAATCATAACACTCCACATCACCACGCAGATTATCAATAAATCCTCATTAACCTTCTTGAGTCAATTTAAATAAATATAGATTTATTTTAACAATTCTTCCCAGAGGCTGAGTTCCTACTAGCGAATCATGTCATTCCATTATTAAGTCCCAGTGAATCATAAGCTCACTTGTTAGTGTTACACCATTCATTACTAAAGCAGAGAGAAGGCAGTCTATCTCTTAGGAGGGTTTAGTCAACTTGGGGTCATGTCGCACAGTTTAGTTCATGACATCCAATAATGTTTGCACCTGTGGAAGGAAGTAGTCATCACTTTACAGAAGGGAACTTCTGCCAGTAATGAATCACCATTTGGACTGTTTCACTTCAAAGAATGGATCAAAGAACCCAAACAAGAAAAAGATAACTATATACCTGAACTTTCCCTTCATAAGAAATTAGTGTACCACCCTTCACATCAGCTAAGGTTTTGGGTGTCACCTGAATAAACATGGAAAGCTTATTTAAAATCTGATGCCAAGGAAAGCAAAAAAAAAAAAAAAAATACAATATTCTTCTATTACCTCCATACAGTATTCATTCTTGTTCTGGATCAAATGGTTTAAGATTTCTATAGTATCCAGTCAAGGAAAATCAATGCTGAAAGAACTTCTTCATACATCTCTTTCATACATAAAATATTAATATGCAAAACACTAAAAAACACCATGCGAATAAAACCAAAATGAGGATACTCAAGTCAACAACAGCGCCCAAATTATCTGAGTTGGCAATAAACACATAATCCTTGCCCTGTATCAGAAAATTAAATAAAAGAGATAATGAAATAAATTACATTAGTATCTTGGAATACAAGTTAACACTAAATAATCAGAAAATGTACCAGCACACCAACCTCAGAGAGTAGTGCATCAAGCTTGCCACTATTCTTTAAGGATGGGAACACATCACCATGGCCAGGAGGATACCTTCCATATACATATAATTATTGTCAGAAGATTTGAATATCCACTATATTTAATCAAGAAAAACAGCACTAGTTACAGTCTATTTTCATTAATTAAACTACAGGAGTATGACTTCAACCAAAGTTTAGAAACAGATTCTAATAAGTTTATAGGTTCTTCAAATGATATCAAATAAGGAGAATGATTTTGGCTATCTGAGCTTAAAGAAGCATGGAGTTCAGACCAGAAAAATTCATAAATAATCTTACCATCCATCCTTCCCAGTCTGTCCTTTGCATGGGAATGGAGAAAAATCTTCAGCAACCAAACGAGGATACTGGCTCTGCATACATTCAAAGTAAGGTTAGAAGTAAATTCATAGTTTAAAGTTCTCATTAAACAGCTAATTTGACAAAAGTATCACAAACCTGGTTAAAAGTATGAATTTGAACGCTTGAGGTGGTGTATTGTTCTACAATCTGAAAAAGAACTAGTAAGATCAAAAGGTTCAGAAAGAGTCAAGGAGGAGGAGGTGGAGGACAGTATAGGGGTGAAAGATCATATACCTTCAATGTATCATCATGAGTGTTGAATGAGTTCATCAGAAGTAAGGGAACATTGCACCCATATTTGGAGTTGAGAGACTTCAAAATAAAATTGAAATTAGTAAGTTGCATGCCAAGATGGAAAATAGGAACACAAGTCTTAGCGGAAAGGACAAGGATACCTCAATTTGCTTAACAATTAGGTCAAGAAATGTCAACCCATTACGAACTTCGATAACAGACCTGCACAAAACAGTAAATGAGATTAAAACTGGTCGCCAAACAAACTCCTAGAAGATAACACACATGTACAAAATATGGGAATGCCATAAGTAGAAGCAATCATCAAAGACTTGGGTAGGGCTTTAGCTTGTTTGCAAAAACATCGGCATTGCATGTGCAAACCCCTGAACAGTAGTCAAAATTATGCTAAATAATACCAAGCACTAGAATAAGTATAAAAGACAAATTCGTCACAAAAATACTTATTACGTATGGGAAAGTTCATGTCTTTTCTTTTGAGTAATAGAAGACTTAAATTTTGGTCTTTTCTTTTGAGTAATAGAAGACTTAAATTTTGGCCGAGGAATTAACATCATATACCTCAGAAGAAATAAAGACTCACTAAGTACAACTTCTCTATACCACTGCTTATAAGAAAACTGATAACACAACATAGAATCATAAGAAACATAGCTTAAAGTCAGAAGTGCTATGCTAATGTCAGTTACAGCCCAGTATATAACTATATATAAAACAATATAATGATATATAAAAGTACACTGCTTATTAATTAAAATAAAACCCAAAACTAGTTCTCTGTTTCTATGATACTAAAGACACGTTTTTTATATGAAATCCAATTACATCGTTTGACACATTCAACAGAATGCAAAGACAATTACACGTGTAAGGCATATAAACTTAAAAGCTGTAAAAGCAATAACATAGGGTAGATGATGTAGGACGAACAGCAGAAATAGAGAGAGTAAATACAGAATTTAGAGAGACTAGAGAGAATTAGGGTTTAGAAACAGATGCCGAACAGAAAGGGGAGAAACTCTGAAGAATATGAGGTTGGAAGACACTAATAATCATTCAATTCAATTCATTATTCTAGTCTGAATACAAAAAGGCTCTGAGGTGCCTTTTATAGTTGCTAACATAAAATAGATAAACATCTAAAACTCTTGATAAAGATAAAACAAACATAAACTAATCTCTTAAGGAGATAATTATTGATAACTAATATTATGTAGATAATTATTCCCTATTCCCCATCAGTAGATGATGTAAGAGTTGCGATGTTAGTGTTACAGACCAGCTAAAGATCTTCTGCATGCCAGATCTCCTTTTTGGATTATATAATTTATACGCTGATTGGAAGGATGATAATGATCATAATGACAATTAAAAGAAATAAAAATTAAGAAACTAATAAAGATTGATCAGGTACATAGCTACAATTTCATGTGTAAATAAAGTGAGCAAAAGGGGGAAAAAGAAACTTACTTGGGACCAGTACAACCCATTGTTGTTCCCAAACCTCCATTGAGCTTCAAAACAACAAGTTTATCCAAAAGCTTCTTGGTTTCGGACAGATCTGTATGAAGTTTAAGTAAATTACAAGTAACTGAATAAATCACAAACAACTAAAAAGTCAATTGGCTTAAAAATGAATACCGGTAGGAGCAGGTGCCAAGCTGTCATAAGGAACCACTACTTTATCAGTAGGGGTCTGAATCTTGCTCCATTCAACATGTTGTGCTTCACCACTTGAATGAATGCATAAAGAAACAATCGGTCACTTTTTATCGTCAAGATGATTTTAAATTCTGTTTATGCAAATAGCAGGGCAAAATCTAAACCACACTCCAAATAAGATCTTACCTAAGATATCTAATACATGCACGTGAGCATCGAATTTAACAAGTAAAGAGTTGCATACAAGACACAGAGTACCAATCACAAAACACAGATCAATGCATGATTTAAAATAATCTTATTTGCAAAAAGAATTACTGTTTGGTTGCAAAGAAGATATAGCGCGAATCAAACAATAAATCTAAGATCTTGCAAAAGATATCTAATACACGACGTGAAAAATACATAGTAATTAAAACAATCGGTTATTTCGTCAAAAGTATGTATAAATGTAAGATCCTAAGTAAGACATGTAATAGAATCAAAAAAGAAGAAATGAAAGCGAAATTGAGTGACCTGAGATAGCGAGCGACGAGGTTGATGAATCCGTTTTTCTCATTTTGACTGGAGAAATGAAAGAGGAGAAATCAGTTAAAAGAGAGAATGAAATCAAGCACAGATCTGAGAGATGAGTATCGGCACCTGATTTGATTGAGGCCAGAAACGGATGATTTGAGGTTCGTGAGCTTCTCGGTGTCGGTTGCCATTGAAGAAGAAGAAGAAGAAGAAATGGGTCTGAGTGACATTTATTTGATAGTGAGGTGAGAGTTGAGAGGAGGTATTTATACGAGAGAGGACGATAACCAACGGGTGGTGTGGCATTTGAATGACAACTCTAAAATTATTAAATAAAATAACAAATTGGTTTCACTCTCACTCTCTCTCCAACTCCAACAGAATATGCAGCCGAATATGATGCCTAGCTAAAAACCCAAAAGACTAGCGCCACTTCCACGCTATTTTGACATCTCACCACCTCTTAAAAAAAAAAAAAAACAAAAAACAAAAACCACCATATTACTTGTATCTCTATAGTATATACATTAATAAAATATGATGTTCGTATTATTTTTCAAGTTAAAAGAAATATATATGTATGAACATTATTTTTAAAAATTTATTGATTATTGATGTTGCCATTTGTACACAACAAAACAATGTATTTTTGTGATCAACAAAACAATGTTTAACCATTTAGGAATCCTCTTAGGATGTAAAACTTAGTGAAATGGTAAGCAAATATTCGTTCCACAATTAGAGTAATACGTTAGATTAATTAACTAATCTATAATGCGATAAAGTAAATCATTATAAATAAATAGTTGTGGTTTGATAAACCACCAAACATGCAAGTAAAGTAAAAGTAACAAAATGTGATAAGAAAAATAGAATGCTCAACAATCTTTGATAAGAGTAATAGGATGTAAACAATTAAGAGAGATGTTAGGGAATCGATGAAGTTGCAAGTGGATTATGGGTAATATTTTCCAAGCTACTTTAATGGACCAATCTCTTATATGTTAACCATTTGTATTATTAGATGTGTTTAGGCCATCACTATGAACCCTAAACAACTTCCTACCAAAATGTCTAACTGATTAAGAGGAGGTCAATATGGGATTAGTTTGTTACAAATTAAGGTTTAGATTATTGTGGTTGATATACCCTCCAATAATCTATCATATTCACTATATTCTTAATCACACAAGGTTGAAATCCAAGGTTGATTGCATAACAAATTATTCTAAATAAGAATATAATCAACTAGTGGGTATACAATGTCAATTATATAATGAATAGAATCTAATTATCAAATGAATAGAACACAAATAGAGATTCAAATACAATAGCTTAAGCAAAACTCAAATCCAAATGTTCATCACATCTATCACCTAGATTAGGGGTTTAGTTACACATAGTTACAAGCAATAAGCAAGAAAGTAATAGATAAGGAAATCACCTTTGGGCCTCCTTGCTTTCCTTAAATGCTTATTGCTTTTCTTAGATGCTCCTAATGCAAAGATTGGCAGATGAGGATGTGTCTAGATAGGTGGATATTTAATGGTAAGTGATAAAGGTATTGAGATGTAGAGAATGAGAAGAGAGGAATGATTGGGTGAAGTAATCAAGATTTAGTGTTGAGTTTTTGGATGGAAAAAGTAGTACAAGATTAGAAATGGAGGAAGTTGAATGTGTGAAGATGGAAGAGAATGCTAGATCTAAAACTCTAAGTATTTCGTGCTTGGATCCCTTTTCAACTTGGAGAAGAAGAATATTTATAGTGGCTCTCGGATTTGTACTGTTAACTGCCAGAAATGCTGATGGTGGCAAGTGTCGCGGTTCATTGTCGCTGTAGCGACGCCACTGTGGTAGACGGTTACAGATTCTTTGATTTGATTGTCACGGTCATTTTGATCTTTTTTGCGATTGTGATGACAGCGACAATGGAAAGGCGATAAAAAGATCCGAGATTCTAAGAGTGGTCGTTGTTTGGTCACTTTATGACACAAACAGCGACACAAGACCTGATTGATTTCTTTGGTTTAATCTTCTCTGTCGCGGTTTGGCTAAAGAGCGACTATCTACCACAATGCCACACCTGATTGATGTTTAGAATTTCAACTTCTCTGTTGCAGTTGTGGCTCAGAGTGACATTTCACCGCGACGCCATACCTGATTTATTTTTAGGATTTCATCTCTCTATCTCGTTTTGGTCGCCACAACGACAGTACCGCGACAACTCTCTGGCTTGATTCTTTAGTGTTTCATGCATTCTGTCACCGTGTGCTCAAGGCGACATCATCAAAGGGCGACAATGCCCTGTTTTTCTCACTTTGTGCATATTTTACATCAAATTCATCTTCTTCTTAACAAATGCCCTTATGACACAAATAAACTTGAAACACTTTATTAACGTTAGTAAAACGCAAGGAAATACCCGAGAATCAAGCATAAAGAGAAGGAAATGAATGTCAAAATCATACCAATTTTGGTTCAATCAATTATGATTGTAATTTTCAATTTAGATGGATAACCAACTCTTGATTGAGTGAAATAACCCTTCAATAAATTTTTATTTTTTTTTTGAAGTGTTACATTATTACTTAAATTTAGGTTTTTTCTTGGAAGGTAGAGGATTTGAACCCACAACCGCGTGGTGCAAGTGTAAGAGATTTTGGTTTGATCAATTATGATTGTAATTTTCAATTTAGATGTATGACCAACTCTTGATTGAGTGAAATCACCCTTCAATAATTTTTTTTTTTTCTGAAGTGTTACATTATTACTTAAATTTAGGTTTTTTCTTGGAAGGTGGAGGACTTGAACCCACAACCGCGTGGTGCAAGTGTAAGAGATTTATCACTGGGTCAATCTCATCTCGTCTCATCCAATATGATTTGGTGGTAAATGGTCTTGATTCATTCCATCTAACAATATCTTAAATTAGAGTCTCTGTATTGCAACTTCTTCTTGATTAAGGTTTTTTTTTTTTTTTTTGAAAAGACTTGATTGAGTTATATATATTCATTATTCACCTTACCTTTTTTGGATCCAACAACTTACATCTAATATGATTTTAGTGTTAATTTAAAAAATAAAAACAGTAATCTGAATTTATATTATATATATATTTTCGACACGATTAATGTGAGAGTGAGTGTTAAACCCTGACCATTAACGTTAATATGAACATCTCTAATGGTATCTTCAAAAGTATAAAAGTAATCAAATTTTGATTATTTATCCCAAAAACACTTTCCAACGGAGTCACTAAAATTTAGCAATAGTTTTAATCAATAATCAAATTGCCTCTTCAATAATCAAATTTGAAGATTAACTTTCAATCATCATATACAAACTTAACCTAAAATAACTACTGTTATACTTTTATTCTCTCTCTCTCTCTCTCATCTATAGATTTTTTTTTCTTTTTTTCTCTGATCACTTATGTATCTCATCATTGTTTCGACTCCAAAAATTTCAATCACTTAAAATTCGTCTCTTCATTACGAATAGATCAATACCCATATCATATACCATCTCTTGTATTTTATAGTTTTTATTTTTTTATTTTTTTATTATTTTATTTTTTTATTTCTTTTTATTATTATTATTTTTTACCTTGTTTGGCTAATGATAGATTGAAGGAAAATGTTATTATAATTCTATACCATTGTGGACTACAAAATCATCAATTTTAGTAATCCTTGAAAACAATCCTCAAATCCTGAGATGGTAACTTTTGAGGATTCAAATTTGCTTATACTCTTAGAGATGCTCTAAGGAGGTGAGCAGCAAACTAGGACTTAGTTTGGCATTGTTGTGATGTGAGGGGAATTGCTTTTAGTTTTACTGTAGGGAGAAAGAATTGCTTTCAGAATTGTTGTGAGAAGAATTAACTGAGTGTTTAGTAAACTGATTTTTAAAAGTAATCTGAAAACCAAAAGCAATTTCAATGTATTTAGTAAACCGTAAGTAAAAAGCTATTGACTATGCAAAATTACTAGAAATTACATAAATGAATATTGAAGATGTTTTGAAAGTAAATATTTTATTTTATTTTTATGTGGCTATAAACATGTTATAAAATAAATAAATAATTTGCTTTATTTTTATGCGACCATAACATATTATTACTTTTTTTTTTTATCTATTACCATATATATTGTGTATATATCAATAATCTATTGCCTTTTTCATTACTGCTTCCTAGGAAGTAGTTTTCTAAAATCTATAAAAAATAGCTTCTCAAAACAGCTGTTAGGGAAGGCAAAAGTGACCAAAAGCACTTCCCTGGAATTTTACCAAACACCATAGTTTCAGTTCGGAATCACTTTTGGCCTCAAAAGCAGTTCAGGAAGCATTCCCAAATTAGGCCTAGGAGTGGATATATATGGATTAGGCTATAGAACACCGGTGTTTCCAAACACCGTGTAGGAAATATTGTGATCGCAATTTAAAAAAATGTGATCCAAATTTCATTCGGAATACTTTCTACAGAATATACGGGCATACCAGTGTTCTATATATCTTTCGTGTATATATATATATATGCGTTTCCACTTTGCCTAAGGTTGGCAGTGTTTTTATGATATTCTCTTTTTTTTTCCTTTTTTTTCTAGGTCTAAGTGTCTAACAAGAGAATAATAGATAACAAGATAATAAAATATCTTTCAAAATAATAATAATAATAATAATAATAATAATGAAGTAGACAAGAGTACCCACCATGCTAACACGTGTGCCATCTATTCATAACATGATTATTATATGTTAACGTAAATAAAAATAATTATAGAATCTTCTGGTTTAGGCTTCTGATAACGTTCTTCATTTGCTGTTTTTTTAAAATGAAAATGAAAATGAAAATGAAAATAAAAATGAAAATAGTGTTTTTGGTTTTAGTTTCGAAATCCAAAAACGACTCTGGTAACATATATTGAAAACAATATTTTGAAAATAAAAACAGAAAAAACGCGTCCGGTAGGTTAATAGAAAAACATAAAAAATTGTTATTTTCCTATTATTTTTTCTATTGTAATTTTTTAATTTGGATAAAAAGTGGTCAATAATTCATCACAAATTATTATCAAATAACTCATGATTTAAAAATTAAAAAAAAAAAAAAACCTCATAATAATTCATAAACTTCCTAAACAAAAAAATTAAAATTAAAATCTTTCAACTAAACTCATAATTATATTCATTTTTATTAAATAAATATTAGTTTTTTTTATTAAATATAAAATATTTCAAAAAAAAAAAGGAAAAAAAAATAGAAAGTAAAAAAGAAATAGAGCGCAAAGAAAAAAGGAAAAAAAAAAACAAATTTTTTTATTAAAAAAAATAATAATAAAGGAGCCGTTGATCGGCGGCTCTAATGCCGGAGGAGATCTCAACTCTTTTTGCATTAGAGGAGCAAACCTCCATATTTCCTGTCATGGAGTAGCCTAAGAAGAAGAAGAAGAAAAAGAAGAAGAAAGCAGAAGAAAAAAAAAAAAGACATCTGAAATTTGTTATAAAAAAAATGAAGAAGAAGAAGAAGAAAGAAGAAGGCACTGAAAGGAAGAGAAAAAAAAAATTCTAAAATTTGTTATAAAAAAAATGAAAAACAAGTTTAAACTGTTTTTCTTATTTTTCAATTTTAAGACTATTTTTTTTTCTTCATTTTTTTTAAGCAAAATAAAAAATGGTTAACGAATGCGAATTCGAAATCATCTTCAAAAACGCCTCTAAAATCATGTACTGAACAGGCCCTTTATGTTAATTATGAGTTCAAATACTTAATAAACATGCACTCTTTAGGTTTAGGGTATAATTTTATTTGGGGTACGAATATTGACACCCATAAAAATGATAAGCACATTCATATTTATAAATACACCCATGTCTAAAATTTAAAATTAAAACATTACTAGAAACACCTATCTTAATGCCAATAGTTCCCTTATTTAAATGAATATTTTCATTTTAATACAATTTATTTATAACCCTCATAAATTATTAATACACCTAATTTTACAATTCTAACTAGTATTTCCATCTCTCTATAAAAACACCGTTAAACTACAAACCCATCCCAAATTAAGTGAATAGAGTAGAAGGATGTCTCTACGAATCTTTGGAAACGAAGTCCCACATAGAGGTTAGAAATTGGACTCTATCCCACAAACAACTGACCTCCTTTTCTCTTAAATCTTCAATTGTAAATAATTCAATTACACAGTAGTAAATTAATTTGATTACCAAGCACCAAAGTTCATGGAAATCAATCATGCTTGTTTTCCTTTAATATTTTTCCTATTCTGTACTAGTAATGCTGTTCTCCCAGTTTCTAGGGTTTGTTCTCACTTAATCTTAAAGTTTGAAACATGTACAAGAAATAATTAATATGTGTTTTGAGAATATCAAAGAAGTGTGAATACTTAAGCATATACAATATGAATAGAACTAGGCAAATGACCTATAGAAGAGCAAGTGGAGCAAAAATCCGAGAGATTCTCATACTTAACAGCTATAAAAGAACTATGAAATTCATCCCTCTCAAGCAACACTGAAGTAGGCAGCACTGATGACATATCCACATCAACTAGAACTCTAGCATAATGACTAAAATCTCTATCACTAGTAGCCTTGTCCAACCGCAATGGCACCCCAATCCCTCTAGCCAAGTCAGAAATAATTTTCGAATGCCAGTATTCCCATGATAGATCAAAGAACCTAACCCAAACCTGAACATTTGTGGACTTCTGTAACGATGGGTTAAAATCTAGGACCCAAGGCTGTAGACGAAGAATACCTGGCTTTAGTTGAACCAAACCGAACCCCCAAACATGATTCATCTCAATAGGAGACTTCAAAAGAATCTGATAATAGCCTCTCCCCAGAGATATAAGTCGCCAATTAGAATTTAGCATCCAATGCTTTCTAAGTCTTGCCTTAAGATCCACAAGCTTCCAAGGCCGCTCACCACTGGAAAGCACCACACGACCAATAATAACATTCATACACAACTCAAGATGGGCATGATAAGCAATCGGATCCACCCGAACAAAAACATACCCCCTTTCTTAGAGAGAACTGATGGCACCGGTAAAGTCTCAATAGGAGAAGATTTAAAGAAACCCACAAAAAACTTACCACATTGATGAAAGACACTACTATCGAAGATGAAAGAGACAAAACGGCCTCCATACACTTATGATGGGTGCTTATAGTAATGATATATTTTTAAATTTTAGACATAGGTATGCTTATAAAATGGGTGTACTAATTAGTTTTATGGGTGGCAATATGGGCACCCTAGAAACAATTATCTGACCATGCCAAACTCGTACTTATTTTTGAGTGCCGATTTTGAACTTTATATATATATATATATATATATACATATATATATATATAAGTGTATTCATTCTGCTAGGCTAACAAAAGAACTGTAGATAAGTGTAGCTATGTTGCTAGGCAAATATAAAATAAGTCCTTCAAGATTTGATATACATGTATGTGGGTATAAATACATGTGTAGAATCAGTGACGTAGCCAGAAATTGTTTCCAGCGAGAGCATCGTAAAATAATGAGTTATATCATGTAATTGGAGGGTATGTTAAAGAAAAAATTAATAAAAAATAATGTTAACATGTATTTATTTGTCAATTGATACATTAGTACTTAGAATACTGAAACAAATTATAGTGTGTTCAAAATTAATCTAGAGGGGGAGTGAATAGATTTTAATCAGTTTTACCCAATTTTCGTAATTAGTCTAGTTTACGAAAATGCCCATAACTAGTCAATTTATATAGCAAGTGTAATATGTGCGGAAATATAAAAGACACTTGATATTTATGTTTTATATTTACGTGGAAACCTCCAATAAGGAAAAACCACGGGCTGTTATGTGCGCCACACATGAACCTCGAATCTACTAATTGCAATGACGTTTACAACCTAGGTTGACCTCAACCTCTCACAGTCTATAACCCGTCACTACTACCTACAGGCCTATAAAAGTGAACTTAGTCCAATTTACTTATGGCCTAAGCAACCTTAGCCACAAGTCTCAATTCTCAATTAAGAGATTAAACAACCTAAGTGAATATTCAATGATATCCAATAATGCAAATAATGCTAAGTTACACTAGATGTTTATCTAGGATTAATAATAGTCAATAAAAACAATCCTAGATATTAATTGCTATATGACATAGCATAAAACATAGTTATGTGAGATATGACAATCTTAGATATAGCTATCAAAATACAACACTTAAACATTTAACACATAATCTCAATTTTGTATGTAGAAATTACTCTAAGAACATACAACTAATGAATGAGATAAATACCTAAGTAAGAACACTAATTATGTATGATAATAGTGAATAACTTACCATAATATGTGTGTTGAAGAAGACCCATGTACTAGCATATACTAGAGATGATGGTTAGATGATGATTGATGCACATGAAAATGAGTTTAGAGAATTAAAAAAGCAATCTTTTTGCTTTTTCTCTTAAATATTTCTCTTTCTCTTTTAGGGTTCTTGATGATCAAAAAGTGTACTGAAAGAGAGTGACATAATTATGTATTTATAGAGAGCAACAAAAAGGCTAGGAGAAAATACAAGTTTGCCCTCGAAACCGCTCGATCAACGGTTTCAAAACTGTCAATCAAACCACCGAGCCGAAACCCGAAAGAATAGGGGATCATCGACAGTTTCATTCAGGGGTTTTGAAACCACCGATTCAATCGCAAAATTAAACCAAGAGATTAAATCAATCAGGTCTAAACAGCGGTTGGAAACCGCCGATCATAACCGCAGAATCAGTCCAGAGACTTCTGGAGCTAAATGGCGGTTTCATTCTGCGATCACGGCCACCGATCAAACCGCCGATTCACCAAAATTGGTGAAACCAAAAGAGAAGCCAAGTGCATTCTCCAAAGGCGATCCTCACGCTAACCAAGCACACTATCGTGCATGCGCGAACGTTTCCGAACTATGTTTGTGAAACGAATTACTAGACACACTAACACACAACACAACATAACAATAAGGTGCAAATGTGATAAGTGACATGTGAAGAGAATGCACACAATATCAAAGCATACATATGCAATCAAGACAATTGTATGTGTGTGCAACTAAATCTCTTCAAAGAAAACTAAGCACTAGAGATATACTTTTGGAGTGCTTATTACCTTGAGGACTTGAAATGGCCTTGAGCTTGAAGATTAATCATAAGCTACCCTTACATTTCAAACCCCAATTGTGGTTTGTCACCGAAATAAGTCAATCCAACTTTGAGGAACTTAAAATCTCCCAATTTGGCTATTTCGTGACAAAACCACCACTCACATTAATCCTCAAACAAAATAGAAACTAAAGGTCAACAATGGTTTTCTACAATACAAAGAGAAATAAGAAAAAATAAAACTTCAAGTCTTCAATTTCTTGTAGAACAACCAATCATTCAAAACAAAGTTTCTACACTTTCCAATTTCAAGCTCAAAGTGAGATGATCAAGTGAAATTAAAACAAGCATTTTACATTTAAAGAATTTAAGTACAACATCATGCAATGTATGTATAATGCAATGCTCCCCCTCAACGGGTTACTCCCCCTTAATGTGTATTCTCCCCCAACATGTAAATTTGCTACTGCAAATAGCACAATAAGCATACTCCCTTTACCACATACTACTTCCCCTTTTTGTCATGAGATGGGCAAAGGAGTATTTCCCAAAAAGGTCACTTGAAGCAAAGAGAGATAGAAGCATACATGACATTTGCATAATCATATAAAGCATTTTATGCAACTCAATCAAATGGAGAGAAACAAGGAGACATATTTTCGTTGAAAATATGTGATTAAAATGCTTCGCATGCAAGATATATTGCATTCAAGTCCAAAAATCAATGGAGTTTGGTAAAGCAAATGACAAAGGTTTCCTATAAGAATTCAAACCACTTTCACCATTTGTCATGAATTAAAGCAAGGATATAGAGAATTTATTGATTTAAATTTTAGAGAACTATATCCAACTTTATAAGAGAAACATATCTTGAGCAACTTTGCACCCTATTTGATTTTTCAGGATAAGATATCTGTATTATTGTAGACATGTTCAACAAATAAAGAAAGAGAGACAATTTGGATTTTAAAATCCTTGGAACGGATACAAGATCCTATGTTCATTTTGAGTCTCATAAGCTTTTCATACATTATTTTGCATTTAAAAATTGCAATCATCAAATCATGTTTTTTCATTAGTACATGTCATTAAACATCATGTTATGAAGATCATTATAGGTCATTCAATACGTATTTCCTAAGTGAATCTCCTAGTCCATAAATGCATGTTTTAACATAAAATTAACATGGATTGTATTCAAAGTATGGTTCACACTTATTGAGATAAAAGCATATATACATATGTGCAACCAAGATACTCAAGCAATTAATAAAGGAGCATAAAATTTTTCAAATTTTCGCATTCAACAAATATGCAATTGCTCTCTTTGCTTGAGTTCCCCAAATGGGGTCAATCGCCAAACCACATCACTCCATGAGACATATCTCAATAGATCTACTAAGTGCATGAAACCTAATTGCATCTAAGGGTTTAATGAATAAGTCCGCTAGTTGATTATTAGTACCTACATGTTCAAGTACTATGCATTTGTTCTCAACTACTTCTCTAATGAAGTGATGACGGATGTCAATATGCTTAGTCCTAGAGTGTTGTACCAGATTCTTGGAAATATTAATAGCACTCATATTATCATAAAAGAGAGTGAGAGTACCTTGGTTGAATCTGTAGTGGACTAGCATTTGCTTCATCCAAAGGAGTTGTGTGTATCCACTCCCCACGGCTATGTACTTGGCCTCGGCCATGGATAAGGAAATTGAGTTTTGCTTCTTGCAAAACCAAGACACCAAGTTGTTGCCTAGAAAGAAGCAACCGACCGATGTGCTCTTCCTATTATCGCAATTTCCTGCCCAATCTGCATTACTAAAACCAACTAAATTAGCATTAGTGTCAAAAGAGTATCAAATCCCATAGTTGGATGTCGAAGAGAGATGAGAGTCTTTAGGATCCGCTTGGTACCTAACACACACACCCACACTAAAAGAGATATCGGGCCTACTTGCGGTCAAATAAAGCAAGCTACCAATCATGCCCCGATATAGAGTTTGTTCCACACTTTTTCCACTAGCATCCTTGCTTAGCTTTAAAGTGGTACTTATGGGTGTATCACAATGTTTGGCTTTTTCAAGACCAAACTTCTTCACTAAGTTTTTGGCATATTTGAATTGGGTTATGAAAATCCCACCATTTAATTGCCTAATTTGCAAACCTAGGAAGTAACTTAGCTCACCAACAAGACTCATCTCAAACTCTTGAGATATGACATCAACGAATTGTTGGACTTTGGTGTTGTTGGTGGAGCCAAAAACTATATCATCAACATATATTTGAGCTATGAAA
The DNA here is from genome assembly GCA_035582765.1 of Acer negundo. Lineage (NCBI taxonomy): Eukaryota > Viridiplantae > Streptophyta > Magnoliopsida > Sapindales > Sapindaceae > Acer > Acer negundo. The sequence continues at coordinate 23,869,516 of CM069241.1, read as the reverse complement.
AGCTCATCATTGTTTTTCTTAATGAATAGAGTCTTGTTAACACTACCTCTTATGTAGTCATTGTCAACAAGAAATTGAGTAAGGCGTTCATACCAAGCCCTCGGTGCTTGTTTCAACCTCTATAAAGCCTTCTTGAGGCGATAGACATGGTTGGGGTGGTGTGCATCCATAAACCCCTTGAGTTGTTTTACAAACACTTCCTCTTGCAAGAAGCCATTAAGGAAAGCACTCTTCACATCCATTTGGTGCAATTTGAACTTGTGCACACAAGAAATGGACAAGAGAAGCCTAATGGACTTTAAACGGGCAACGGGAGCAAATGTCTCCTTAAAGTCAATACCCTCAATTTGAGAGTATCCTTGTGCAACAAGTCTAGCCTTGTTACGCACTATGTTGTCATCCTCATCAGATTTGTTCCTATATATCCATTTGATGCCTATGACATTAGTGATCTTAGGCCTAAGAACTAGAGTCCAAACCCCATTCCTTTCGAATTGGTTTAACTTTTCTTGCATGGCAAGAACCCAAAATTCATCATTTAAAGCCTCATCAACCTTTTTGGGTTCTATTTGAGAGGTGTAACACTTGTAGTTAATGGGATTAGCTATTTGATATCTAGTCTTAACACCCTCATTTACATCTCGAATAACATCATCTTTGGTTGACATGTTTTAATTGTAAAAATTAACACATTTATTATTCAAAAATAAATAACATATCAAAGTATAATATGGTATTATGGTGAATGAGATAAGTAAGATTGTAAGAGAGAACAAAATTATTTGAATGATAAAATAATGTTAGTTAAGATAGAACATATATGTTTTGATTCAATTTTCATTTATATTTAAGATACATCAAAAGAAATACTATATATAAAATCAAATATATTTTTTTTTAATGTGAATTGATGGAAAATATTAGATACTTCGTTTATAGAAAAACCAGAAAAATAAAAATAAAATAGGGGTAAAAGCATAAAAACCTTAAAATTAAAGATGTTACAAACATTAAAATAAAGGTAAATTTAAAATTTTATGTAGAATCTTTCAAAACATAATAATACTAGTTTACAGCCTGCACGATGTGCACACATTGTAAAATATAAATTGAAAATTATATTTGTGTGGATTTTAAATCAAATCTTGCATTATTTCCCACAATGAGAATAAAAAGATTGAGCCAAAATTTAGAATATTGCAAGAGTAATTAGATTGAACCATGAACTTAGTAGTATATTTTGGGGAATAATTTTACAATAATATTTATTAATTTATTTATACATACAGAGAAGAAAACTCAATTTTTCATAAGCTCATAGCAAGTAACAATTAAACTCATTATTTTAGTAGAAACAACAAATTATATTGAAATTGTTTGAATTGAATATGTTCAACAAAACAACAATTACATTGAAACGCTTGAGCAAACTACAAATCTATATACATCATGATAAAAAGTAACACATAATATAAGGATGTCGTGTTCTAACAAATTACATTAGAATAGATTGAATCGGTTCAATGAGACAAAAATTACATTGCAACGGTTGAATTGACCTCAAATACACCATAATATGATAAATCAAACAGAACATTAGACCAAACATAAAAATAAAAAATTTACACTTAAAATGAAAAAAAGAGGACTCCCATTAATTATATCAACACATCTAACCATAATCAACTTCTTCTTTTTACAAAATTAATAATAATAATAACAATCCAACTTTGAAGATCTAATCTAAATCATTTAACAAACCTGAAAGAAAAAAAAAACACATGAACTGACAAATTAGATCACAAAGCATCAAAAAGAGTATCCGGGCCGGGTATGAAAAATGAAGGGTTGGAAAATGAAAACTTATTTATCTATAAAACATTCTTATTAATTGGTTATTAATTGTAATACTATATAATTATATAAATGTTTTTCCTAAAGAGATGGAGAGTCTCAACATTCTATTAATCTATATCATAAGTATAAATTGACATAAATTTTTATTAATTAGTATTTAATTGTAATTATAACGAACAGATGAGATTCATACATATAGCACTCACCCGACATACGTTTTAATCTATTTCTTTCTTTCATGTTAGATGTGGCAAGTTGGGGCTCTAATAATATATTATATAGATAAAATGCTATTACTTTGCATTATGATAAAATTTTTGGAGGAATGCCAAAAGAATTTTAAATATTTATTAATTAATATTCTTAAATATATTTAATCATATATTAAGTAGGTTTAAGAGGAAGTAATAAGGATATATTTAATGCATGTGATATATTTAATTGATTTAATAGAAAGAATATGAAAAGATAAATATTTGTTAACATTCTTAAATATATTTACTTACATATTTAAATTTTTTTTTTTATAAAAAATATTACAATAATTTGGGATTTGGGGAAGGGGAAAGACTTGAACTCACAACCGTGTGAGGGGTAAACCACCGAATCAACCTTATATTGTTAATAAATAGATTTAATTAGAAGAATGTAAAAGATAAATATTTATTCCTAAAATTATATTTAATCATGTATTAAATTGGTTCAATTTGAGGAATGCTAAAAAGTTAAATAATTATTAATAATATAAAAAAGGACAATAAATGGAAAAGTCTCAATGTTTCGCTGAAACCATAAGAATTCTAATATGACAACATCCCACACCTTCTGTCAAGCAATTGAAGCAACAATAGGCTGAGCACAAAATCAAAATTTAATTTTAATTTATGCATGTGAAAGGGAAGATGCATATGCATAGCAAGATATTTTGATGCATGCGAAAGGGAGATTCATCTAGATAGAACAATTTAATTGGTTTTGATAATATTCTACCACAGAATGGAAAAATAAATATAGAAGGTAGAAAAAACAGCAAGAGATTGATATAATATGTATCAATAAATCAAATATAACTTGGAAAAAAAAAAACCCACCAACCATGAGAATTAAAAGGACATGCATTCATCTAGCTCCAGATCGAAATAGAACAATCCATTTAACCATTACAAAATGGACTTGCCAAGAAGCTAATTTAGAATCACAGGAGATACAGCTCCAGGTCTCTAAATTATCTGATATTGCAAGCAATGGGAGACCAAAAGACGGACCATTTCGGTATATACCGGATTCTGGAGATATAAACCCTGCAAAGATCAAAATCCAAATATATAGCATAAAAGATAAACCAATTAATCATAAGTTTCAAATGAATGTTTACATCCCAAGAGACATGTATATGCATCTTTGTACATTGAATGAATCAAATTCTACGTTATCGTTAGAGTGTGAGGGAAGAGTAATGAAGAAGAATGAATGGACTGAGAATTGAAGCTTTGAAGGCCAAAATTAATAATATATATTTTTCAAGAGAAAGCAATAACACAATTAATAATTAAATTCATTTTAATTATTTGGTTAAATATTTTTAAAGTTAGATACAGTCTAAATATATAATTGAGTGTGAGAGGTATGAACTGCACTATTATTGAAAAATTAGGTGAATTTTTTTTAAAAAAAAAAAATTTTTTTTATAGAAAATGGATGGGAAAAATGAAGGGTTGAAAAATTTAATTATTAATTTTAATTGATTATATGATTGGTTAAAATAATTTATTCGATATCCATTGATTATGAGATTGCTTCTTGATTTCCTCCTTATTAATGATTTATGGGATTGACTCTTAAGTGTCTCTTCATGTATGATTTAAATTATGTAGATATATTATATTTGTAAATTGTAACAATTGCTCAAAAATATGCATACAGTCATAATTCTTATTACTAATTAATAAGGTTGTAATGAATAATGTTACAATAAAACGTTCAGAATATTGGTGATTTATGATTTTAAATGAGCCTGTCTTTCTCCCCTTCTCTATGGACTAATGGACTATGCAGGTATGATTGGCAATTTATAATAACTTTAATAAGCAATTTGAATGAGCAATAATTTTTATCAGTAATTAATATGGTCAAAGCTCCTCCTATTGAGACTTAATAATTAATAAAAATTTAATGATAAAGTCTCAATATAACGACACGTATCAAAGTGATGTTCCATTTTACTATATTACATAGATATGTTAAGAGTAAATTTCTATGTTGTTAGACTAAGGGCATGTTCAAAAGAAAGGGATAGTGCAACTAAAACAAATTTCTGAAACAGGCTTTTCAAAATCCCATGGTTTTTATTTAATCAAGATGAATCTTCAAAATTCTCCTAAAGTCCACTACTACCTGTCCATAGGACTTACCCATACGGACCACAAAAGAGTTTTTACCTGAAAACTATAAAGCCTTGTTTTCATAAAAACGGGACTTTTACTAAGTGCTTTTATAGAAACAGAAACAAGTTCATGGTTGTAACAAAACCTTTCAAAGAAATACAAGGACCGAGTTACTCTAGGAATTTAACATTTTTTTTATACTTTCGTTAACCTAGCAAGACTTCCCTGAGTTTAACTAACTGATAAAACTTTAAAATAAAAGATAATAATAAATCTTACTTGGCTTGAAAATATTCATAACTTTATTGATTGCTAGAAGAGTACATGAAAGTATTACAAGTGAGGCAAGCAACATTTGATTAAAGGCTCAGAATTTGCATGTATCTTGCAAATGAACACATTACTCAATTTATACAAGGACTTCGAAAGAAAAGGCTAAAACAAGTGGCAGACACTGGGAATCAAACTTTACAAAAAGCAAACAGTAAACTGGTCTAATTTTACAAAAAGTAAACAGTAAACTAGTCTTTTTATCTTCTCGATATTTTGCTTTATACTATTCTTGTCACTTTCTGCTGACGCTTTGCTGTCGATATTATCTCCTTACTTTGCTTTTTACTATTTTTGTCGCTTTTTAATGACGCTTTGTTGTCCTCTAACTTAGGTTTCTAAGTTGTGGTAGGCTATTTCGTCGAGATACTCTTCCATTTCTACTTCAGTAAGATATTCTCTAAGTCTATCTTCTTTTACCTTTTGGATTTCTCTAAGATAATCATCTGTCTCAGAGCTAAGAAAAATCCATGGGATAGGATATTTACTCATAACATCAAGGCTTCTTATAAAAATTGATATGCGAGGAGTTTGTCCTACCAGCTTTGGTCTGTAGGAATTTACACAATAAAAATACTTTTGAGCTCTATACCTCTGTAGATATTTAGGGCATATGTCTTGGCCATCTATAGGAGGATTATCTTCTCATAAAAATTCTATAGAAACATCGTAAGGCACTATCACAATGTAGTGGTAGGCTGGCAAATAACTGGTCAACTTGTAGGGTTGGCTAATAATCCACTCACTGAGAACGAAATCAATGTAAGACAAAACCTTTTCTTTTCTCCAAACATCCTAATGGACTGCTGAAGTTTATTAGGGAGAAATGAGATTCTCAGAATGTTGGTTGCATGGAGGCTGTCAATGATGCCATAACTAAAAAGTTCTTCAATATCGATTTTGTCGAAATCTGGAATATCAAATTCCAAAGGAAAGATATCCAAATTTATTTGTACCGTAATAAACTTATATAAAAACCTTCTGATTTATTTTTCTTTCATGTAAGAATGTAGTCATACCAACAGGTATTCCTACGCTTAGAGCGAGAAACTTTTGGATTTTTAAGAACTACTTCAAACTATCATTTTTGGCATGGTCAAAAATAGTTTGTTTTATATCTATAGGTAGTTTTTCTACTGCTTTATAAATATTTTTTGCTTGATCCCTCATTAGGGTAATATTTATAAGGTCAATGGGCTTTTCAGAACTTGCCTCCTTATCTTTGCTAATATTCTTTTGCTTTTCATTGATAGCTTTTGATCTGTTCTGACAATTATAGCTTTTTCTTCACTAAAATATTTTCAACTTACTTTTTCTCTAAAAGTTCATTGAGTGATTTTTTGCAACTGTCTAGCTCTTCAGAAATCTTACTTTTTGCTTCGTTAATGTTTCTGAAATGACTCATAAAACTAAGGACTTGGTTACGATCGTAGGTGATACCATTGAACTCTACTATTGGTTCGAAACCATCTTAGTTTTGTAAAAACAGGTTTAGTGGTCTATTAGCCCCTTCTAGTGAATAGAAACCCTTAAAAATAGGATTTGGAAAATCTTCGACATAATTATCAGTTTTCCTGCCATGTTGAATAGATTCCAATTTTCATGCCTTTGTATACTCTACATAGCGTGAAAACTTGCTATTTTCTACAAAATACTGGCATAAAATGTTTAATGAATTTAAAAACCCTTTGTTATCATTTCTAAAAACCACGTATTGTTGAGTAAGGCTTGTTGAGGTTCAGAAAGCTTATCTTTCAAATTATTTAAGGGTTGAAAAGGAACTCATGGGCTATAATTATAGTAAAAGATCATATACTAAGCATTTTTGTAATACTGCTTTAAGCTTGGAAACTAAAACTTCTTTGAACATTCTTCGAACTTCCTTCCATTCTTCCTGCATTCAGAATTAAATATTTATCAGTCTAGACAATATATCTACTATAGTATTGTCTTTTCCACTAATGTGTTCAAATTCTGTCTTGTATCCTCTACCAATTAACATTTCTAGGAAGCTTATCCATCTTTTGCTTATGAAGGAGTTTTTATTTTCAAAATTCTTCTTTTGTACCTTTTGTAAAATTCTACTATATTATTACAATCTGTTCTAACGGTAAAAGATTCATTCTATGAATATATATATATATATATGTGTGTGTGTGTGTGGAAAGTGTTTAAAGCAGTTACTATTCCTAATAGTTCTAATTCAATACTTGACTTTGTACTTTCAGGTTTTGTGAACTTACCACTAAAGTACATTGCTATTTCTTCTGTATCTTTTGGGCTTCCTTTATTAGGTTTTTTAATAAGGATTCTAGCCCATCCTTTGCTACTTGCATTTGTTTGGATTATTTTATAATGGCTATCTATTGGGAGAGCTATTGGTCCTAAAATTTTTACAATCTCCTTTATTTTTTGTATTAGCTTTACATCTTCAACATTGAAATATTTTTGACCATTTTTGTTTAGCTTATTGTAAATAGGTCTTACCAGAATGCTTAGGTTAGGTATGAATTTTCTACCGTAATTTTATAATCCTAAAAAAATTTGCAACTTTTTTGTTTCTTCTATCTTATCAAGGAAACTCAAAATTTTTGTAGTTATATGAGGTTGAAGATCTATTTTTCCTTTATCTATCTTAAGTCTTAAGAAATCTATTTTGTTCTTAATAATTCTATTTTCCTTTTGGAAAGAATGATATTATTATCTTTAAATAAGTCGAGGATTTTATAAACATGTGCAGTGTGAATATATCTATTATTACTAAAAACAAAGATATCATCAATATATACTATATAGAAACTAGATTTTTTTTTTTAAATACTCTATCCATTCTAGCTTGAAATACTATCCAAATGGCATTACAAGCTATTCGAAATGTCCTTCAGAATATCTAAAAGTTGTCTAAAGGATAGACTCTTCATCTAGCTTTCTACTAAAAACCGCTTTTGCAATCAAATTTTGAAAACCATGTTGCCTTTTGAATACAATTTACTAACTCATCTTTGTTGGAGAGTTTATAACTATTTCTTAAGGTGTTATCATTTAGTCTTTTTAGTTTATAACCATCCTGCTTTTTCCTCTTTTTTGTTCACTATGGTTACTAACTATGAAAGCTAGGCTTCTATGTTTACTAGTGCTTTTACTTATTACTTCTAGTTCTAAGAGTTCTTCAATATGCATTCTGCATTATTTTCTATCTTCTAGGCTATAAGTTAGGTCTTGAGTTATTATGGTAATGTCTAGGTTTATAATTTCTAACTTATATACTTTTGTGGAATTTTCATTTACCGGGCTATTAACAATACTTTTTATTTCTTCTAAAGCTTCTATTTTACTTTTTACATCTATAGGCCAGCTTTTGTCTTCTAGGTTTCCTTTATTAGATTCCATTTTAAAAACTATACAAAGGTCTTCAACGTAGTCTTCCATTAGATATTCATCTATTTCTTCATAGCTTAGAGCTTGATTAGGTTCTAAATCTAAATTGCTATTGAATCTTCTAACAAAGAATCGAAATATTCTAGATCGGCTAGCTTTTCTACATTGTTTACTTTCTTTACATAGTGGAGGTTGCTAGTTTCTAGCTTTGGTTGTATAAAGGTGGATTTCTTAAAGAAATTTACACCATTTTGTGTTATTAACATGCTTCCATTGTTTCCTAATATAAAGTTTAGTCCTAATACAAACTTATAGGCACTAACTTGTCTGGTTACTAAGGTTTGAGGTAGGTTATGTACTTCTCCATTAATTCTAATAGGTATGTTAATTATGCATTCGGTTATTTGCAACAGCGATCTGTTAAACTGTCTTAGTCTTACATATGTTCCTAGTTTAGTTCTAAACTCTTCCGGGACTAAGCTTTCATGTATAATACATTTATTAGCGCATGTATCGATCATGGCTTTAGTACATATTCTTTTGGATTTATAAAGGATTTCTACGTCTATTAGTGTAAGTTCGCTACTAGGGCGATTTGCCTCTTCCTTCTCTATGCATCTATTACAATAGTATAATTTTTCCTTTTTATAACCTTTGTGAAACTCTTTACTACAATCTTTGCAACTTTTTCCTAAAAAGGATACTATTTCTTCTAGCATGGTAATATCACTATCGGATCCTGAAATACTACTAATAGGTTCTATTTCTACTTCAGATTCTTCACTACTGACTTTATTAACTATGCATATATTGTCATTATCTGAAAATTCCTCTATAAACTATTTCTTCTACATTTTCTTTGAGTTCTTCATCTAAATCTTCTTCTTCTAGGATATTAATATTTTTAGCTTCAGGACAATTAGGTTTAATGGGTCATATTTTCCCCCATAGATAGCATTTGCAATCTTTATGGCTTTTTCTCCTAAGAATTTTCTTTCTTTTGAAAAATGCTTTCTTTATTTTATCTTTGTTGTCATCCGTATATTTAAAGAATTTGTTAAATTTTTTTTTATATGACTTTTTATAGGGTTTTTTGTGTTTGCCTTAATAATTTTTGGAAATATTCTTATGATATTTTCTGAACTTGCTTGTATACTTATTGTTTCTACCGCAACCTAAGGTAGGTACTTCATACAAGTCTACACACATTCTACTAAATTGTTGTTGCGCTTATCTCCTAAGTTTTTCTTCATCACATAAATTTCTAATTCTTTTTCTGATAAATTCAACCGTAGGTATTAAAGAAATTTACCAAAATAGTCCTTCTTCTTTCCTACTTTTAAACCATTCTTTTAAATCCTTATAGAGTCTTTCTCCTATTTTTTCAGCTAACTTTGTTACAAACTTCACTAACAAATCTTCATCATAAAGTCTTCCTATCTGACTCCAATATTTATAAAAAAGGTCTACATAATAATCAAAGTAATGTAAGTCACATATCTTTAATTGTTCTAGGCTTTTTATAGTTCTAATTTGTTTTGATCATCATCTACTTCCTCTATATAGGATCCTAAAATACATTTTCTAATCGCATCTATAAAACTTAAAACTGTTATATTTATATCGAATTCGTCTAATTCTAATTTCTTAATATCATCATTTTTCATGTATTCTATCTCTCCATCCTAAATAAATCTGCTTTTCATTATATCCTAAGGTGCTTTCTAGATATACTAACTTGTATTTATAATCCACGATACTATTTAGAGCTTCCATAGAATGTCTAATTAGGTTTCCTTCCCAATTATTAAATATGTGCTTCCATTCACTAGGTCTATGTCCTTGTAAGCTTGGAATTAATATATCCTTTGCTTTAGGGTTTTTTCTCCAGTTTTCTAGTTTAGTTTTAGCTTTATAAACTCTTTCTGTATCTTTAAAGTCTCTATATTGTTCCTTAGAATCTTTTATCCCCTTATTTTGTAAATATTCATCAATCCTTGGTTTGGGAAATCCTTCTGTGTTTGGAATATTGGTTCTACTTTCGCTTCCAGTTTTTAGGGTTCTAGGTTTATCTTTTTCTCCTACAAATATTTCTTCTTCTAGGTAGAATATATTTTGCAGATCATTTCTTAGATACTCAAAAAACTATCTACACCTTTGTCTTCTAATTCTATGTTATTACAAAGTTCTTCAAATACATCTTCGTTTATATAGTTATAGGGATCATTAAAAACTAAATCTATTATCTGCTCTCGCTATTAGCATTTAGTGTGAAACTAATATGATTATATCTAGGGGTGAATAGATTTTAATCAAGTTAAATACCAATTTTTCTTGATTAGTCAATATTCAATAAAAAAAAACCCTAAACAAGTCAAAACTACAATCAAGTGTAAAGTGTGAAAATTAAGTAACACTTGATTTTTACGTAGAAACCTTTAACAAGGAAAAACCACGGGCTAATATGTGCACCATGCAAGATCCTCGAATCCACTATTTGTAATGGGGTTTACAGCCTAGGTTAACCATGTCAAACCCTACACAATCACTAACCCACAACTACTAACCAACGGGCCTTTAATAGCAAACCTAGATCAATTTGCATGCGGACTACACAACCTTAACCATAAGACTTAGTTCTCACTAAAGAGATCAACAACCTAAGTGAATATCATGATATTCAATTATGCAACTAATGCTATGTTACACTAAAAGCTTATCTAGGATGAAATATGACAATAATCACAATCATAGATATCAATATTGCTATATGGCATTGCATACAACATAGCTATCAAAGATAAAATAATCCTAGATGTTAAAGATATCAAATTACAACTCACAATCAAATAACACAAAAATCTCAATCTTGTATTTAGAATATGATCTAAAAGCATACAAGTTATAAAAAAGATTAATTGCTAAGTAAGAACACTAAAATTTATGAAGATGGTGTGTAAGGATTCTCATTTATTGATTGGCTTATTTCGTGGACAAACCATTTATTGGGGCTTGATATAAGGGTAGCTTAGGTATTTGATGGTTGGTGTTTTGCACAACCAATGCCCGTTCAAGACCTCAAGAGAAAAAATACCAAATGTATATTCTAGTGTTTTCTTGCTTTGAAGAGATCTAGTTGCACACACATACAACTCATCCATATATCTTATTCTTGTATGTTATGTTTTATATGAGTGCATACATGTTCTTGAACATCTCTTCTTGCATGTTTTAATTGATTGCATCTAGTTTATTAAAATGACATAACATGTTTAGGCATTAGGATGCAAAGCCATGAAGTCTCTTCAAGCATGTTTAAAGGAATACATCTTGTTCATTGAAATGCCATAACATGTTTAGGCATTAGGATACAAAGCCATGCAATCTCTTCATGCATGTTTAAAGTATTGCATCTTGTTCATTGACTTGCCATGACATGTTTAGGCATTAAGAAGCAAAGCCTTGAATTTTATTCATGCATGTTTTAATTGAGTGCATCTTGTTCAATGACAAGGCCATGATATATTAGACATTAGGATGCATTCACTTCCCACACTTGCACTCCATGTTAGTCTAAAGTGTGGTGTAATTCGTTTCCGTTTGTGTGATCGGAAATGTCCGCTCTTGCACGATGGTGTGCATGTTTTAGTGTGATGGTTGACCACTTGAGAATGTCTCATTCTTCTCTTGGATAAGTGTTAGTTTTTGGTTTGGTTATTTGGAGTAAAGTGTCTAGTTTCAAAGATGAATTTCAATGTTTTAAATGTTTTTCAAAATTGACCTTTGTATGGTCTTGTGAGTTATAAAAAGATTTAAATTGAGTTTTATAAAATTCTGAACAAAGTAGACACCCGTAACTTTCCAACGGTATATTATTTGTAATATTTCATGACTGTTTGGATTAGTTTTGAAATCTTGAAAGTGACCAGGGCAACTATGTTGTTGTCTGTTTCTGACCTTTGGTCACTCAATGAACCATAACTTTTTCTACAAACATAAAAATTTCATTCCATAAATTGGAGTAGAAAGTATACTTCCATACCTTTCCAACGATATATCATACGAAATGTTTCGATGTCGTTTGGTCATGTTTTGAGGTGCTTGAAGTTGACGTTGATGCACTATCGCACCCAAACTGCTATTCATTCGCCCTACGTACAGCGGACACCTGATTGATTTAAAAGTCGCCCTACACCTGCCCTACAACCAACCTACGTAGAGCGGTTTGCGGGAAAACTTGTGAAAATTTTCCAAAACGACATAGCTTCAATTGGACATTATATAAATGCCTCTTTGACCTTAGGTCGTCCTAATGACTCAAAAACTCATATTTTTGATTGAGAGCATTTTCAAAGAGAAATTCACCCAAGAACTCATCTTTGATCATCCAAACCCATTTCCATATGCATAAATCATTATCTAAGCATCATCTATGGTTATCTAGCATGTGCTAATGCATGGGTCTTCTTCAACACACATGGTATGATATATTGAACACTATTATCTTACATAATTAGTATTTTTACTTATCAATTTATCTAATTTATTATTTTTATGTTCTTAGAGTAATTTCTACATACAAGATTGAGATTATGTGTTGATTGGGTTATCTTGTGATAGCTAGGTTTTATTGTTTATATGACATCTAACTAATTAATCTCATTGCATGATTGAGCTTGTTTTTTGATAGCTAAGGTTTCATGATTGATATATACATCTAGCTAATTAATCTCATTGAAATGTTTGAGATTGTTTTTGATAGCTGTTGTATCTAGGATTGGTTATCCTCTACATAGCTAAGCTTTATGACATATCATTTAGCTTTTGATATCTAGGATTGTGTTAATTGACATATTATCATCCTAGATAAGCATATAGTGTACCCTAGCTCAATTTGCATATTTGGATATTTTTTTATATTCACTTAAGGTGTATGATCTTTTCGGAGAATTAAATCTTGATCTGGGATTGCTATAATAGGCCTACGGGTAGTAGTGATGGGTTACAGTCCAAGCACGGTTGAGGTCAACCTAGGATGTGAACATCATTACAAGTAGTGATTGCGAGTATTGAGCATTTGGATTAGGTCCACTTTTACAGGCCTGCAGGTAGTGGTAGCGGGTTACATACCGAGATTAGGTTGTAAACATTATCATAATTAGTGGATTCGAGGTTCGAGTGTGGCGCACTTACTAGCCCGTGGTTTTTTTCTGTGGTTGGGTTTCCACGTATATATCAAGTGTTATTTAAATTCCGCACCATATTACAATTGCTATATTATATTGACTAGTTAGAGGTATTTTCATAATCTTGTTCATACACGAAAATTGGGTAAAATTAGTTAAAATCTATTCACCCCTCTAGATTAATATTAAACACACCGTAATTAGTTTCATAGTGTTCAACTCACCAAACTATGTGTGCTGAAGAAGACCCATGCTTAGATACATCCTAAATAATTCTTAGATGAAGTTTCATACACATGAAAATGAGTTTAGAGAATCAAAGGAGCAATCTTGATGCTTTTTCTCTTAAAAATCTCTCTTTCTATTTTAAGGTTCTTGATGATCAATGAAACTAAATTATGCCGGTGTGTATAAAACTATCTAGGGGGGGGGGGGGGGTGGGAATGGATTTTAATTCGATTATTACCAAATTTTCGTGATTAGTCAATTTTACAAAAATAACCTCAATTTAGTCAATGCAATAAATCAAATGTAAAATGCGGAATTTAAATGACACTTGATTTTTATATGCAAAACCTTCAACAAGTAAAAACCACGGACTGTTATATGTGCAACACACGATCATTGAATCCACTAATTGTAATGGAGTCCATAACCTAGGTTGACCACGTTAAACTCTACATGGTCACTAATCCACCAGTATTACCCGTAGGCCTTTAAAAGTGAACCTAGATCAATTTGCTTGCGGTTTAAGCAACATTAGCCATAAGACTTACTTCTCAATGAAGAGATTAAACAATCTATGTGAATATGCTAAGATATTCAAATATGCAATTAATGCTAGGTTACACTAAATGCCTATCTAGGATTATAAGATGTCAATAAAATCAATCATAGATATTAATTGATATATGTCATGGCATAAAACATAGCTAACATAGATTAAGCAATCCTAGGTATAGCTATCACAATAAAACACTCAATCAAAACAACACAATAATCTCTATCTTGTATAATAGAATATGATCTAAGAACATACAATTAATTAAAGAGATTTCTTATTAAGTAAAACACTAAAATTAGATAAAATTAGTGAAAAACTTACTAAGGCATGTGTGTTGAGTAAAAACCATGCAAGAAAGCATCCTAGATATGCTAGATGATGCTAGATGAAATTTGATGCATATGAAAATGGTTTTGAGTGACTAAAGGTGAGTTCTTTGAAAGATTTTCTATCTTGAAAATTTTCTAAGTTAAAAATATGATCTTGAACTCATGTAGGCTGACCTAAAGTCAAAGAGGCACTTATATAAGAGATCCCATCAAAGCCACACCGTTTTGGTTATTTTAAAAAACCAAATCCTGTTTGAGCCGCTTGTGCCACGATATGCAGAGCGTGTAGGCTCTAGAGTTAGCCGCTGTGGAGACCACCACAGAGGCATGTGTCTCTGCCGCGGTATGTGCGGTGCAAAAGCATCAGGTTTTGGACTTGACATAGACCGTTGCTTGGACCGCCTCCCATGCACATGCACCAGGGCGATACTGGCAGCAGTAAAGAAAAGATTTATGTTTTCGAAGGCAATTCATAGTTAGTCTAATATGCAATATGTGCAAGTGTGAAAAGTGAAGAGATTGTTCATAGAAAACATTAAACACACATGCATATATGATGTGGTGTGTGTATGCAACTAATCTCTTCAATGAAAACTAAGTACAAGAGATATACCTTTGGAGTGTTTATCATTTTGAGGTCTTTAGAGGGCCTTTGAGCTTGATCATTAATACCTAATCTACCCTAACAATTCAAACCCCAATTTGTGGTTTGTCACTGAAATAAGCCAATCAACCTTGAGGAACTTACAATCTCCCCATTTAGCTATTTCGTGACAAAACCACTACTGACATTGATCCTCACAACAAAATAGAAACTAAAGGTCAACAATGATTTTCTATATTACAAAGAGATAATTAAAAGCAAAAATCTTCAAGTCTTCAATCTCTTGTAGAATAACCAATCCTTCAAAAAATGTTTATACACTTTCCAAGATAAGTGCAATTTGAGATGATCAAGAGAAGTCAAAACAAGCATTTGCATTTAAAGAAATTAAGCATAACATCATACAATGTATGTGTAATGCAATTCTCCCCATCAACGGGTTACTCCCCCTCGATTTGTAATCTCCTAAATATGTGAAATTGCTACTCTCAATTAGCACTCTCCTTTGCCACATACTACTCCCCTTTTTTGTCATGATATAGGCAAAGGAGTATCTCTCAACCAGGTCAATTTAACAA
Source organism: Acer negundo (assembly GCA_035582765.1). Lineage (NCBI taxonomy): Eukaryota > Viridiplantae > Streptophyta > Magnoliopsida > Sapindales > Sapindaceae > Acer > Acer negundo. The sequence goes on along the minus strand of CM069241.1, from coordinate 23,854,086 downwards.
AGAGAGATAGTAGCATATAGACATTTGCATAATCATATAAGCCACTTTATGCAACACAATTAATTGGAGAGAAACAATGAGATTTTTTTTATTTATGAAAATGTATGATTAAGATGCTTTGCATGCAAGTCATATTGCATCAAGTCCAAAGTTCAATGGTATTTGAAGAAGCAAATGACAAAGATTTCCTAAAGAATTCAAACCGATTTTTACCATTTGTTATGAATCAAAGCAAGGATATAAAAAGTTTTCATTGAATTCAATTAAGAGGCAATTATGTCCAACTTTATAAGCGAAACATGGCATGAGCGACTTTTACACTTTATTCGATTTTTCGGGTAAGATACCCGTATGATAGTAGTCATGTTCAACCAATAAAGAAAGAGAGACATTTGGATTTTAACATCTTTTGAACTGATATAAGATCCTTTATTTATTTGAGTCTCATTATTGCTTTTCACACATAGTTTTACATTTTAAAATTTGCAATCAATAATAATGCTTTTCATTTTTATGCATATTATTTGAATTCATGCTTTTCATTTTAAGCATGTCATTTAAAGAATCATCATGTCATGGAGATAATCATAGGTCATTCAAAGAGTACTTCCTATATAAATCTCTTAGTCCAAAGAATGCATGTTTGAACATAGATATGGCATGGATTGCAATTAAAGCAAGGTTCACACTTATTGAAGAAAATATCATATAAGCATATGTGTAACCAAAACACCCAAGCAATTAATAAAGAAGCATAAAATTTTACAAATTTTTGCATGCGACAAGTATGCAATTGCTCTCTTTGCTTAAGTTCCCCGTATGGAGTCAATCACTAAAACACATCACTCCACAAGACATATCCCAATAGATTTACTAAGTGTTTTAAACCTAGTTGCATCTAAGGGTTTAGTAAATAGGTCTGCTAGTTGATCATTAGTATCTACATGTTCAAGTACTATGCATTTGTTCTTAATTAGTTCTCTTATGAAATAATGTCGAATGTAAATATGCTTAGTCCTAGAATGTTGCACTAGATTCTTAGAAATGTTAATGGCACTCATGTTATCACAAAAGAGGGTTAGAGTACCTTGATTGAATCCGTTGTCAACTAGTATTTGCTTCATCCATAGGAGTTGTGTGTATCCACTCTCGGTGGCAATATATTCGGTATCGACCGTGGACAAGGAAATGGAATTTTGCTTCTTACAAAACCAAGACAACAAGTTGTTCTCTAGGAAGAAACAACCGCCCGATGTGCTTTTCCTATCATCACAATTCACTACCTAATCCACATCACTAAAGCCAACTAAACTAGCATTAGTGTCAAAGAGTACCAAATCCCATAGTTGGATGTCCCATTCACATAGCGAATGATTCTCTTAAAGGAAGACAGATATGGATTTCTTCCTCAAATGAATAAAATGTAAACATATCACTTTATAAATATGAGATAAAACAAAATCATGAATCATATTGATTTTTCAAACTTTCGGTTCGACTATGAACTGTAGGTTCACACGTAAAATTCAAAAAACTTCATGTTCTGAATAGAATTTACAATTTGACTTTATAGATGAAAGAATCGTAACTTGATCCAATTCAGAACTTCTGGTTCTAATAAACTTTGATATCAAAGTTTTAATATCACAATTTAAATTGAATTCAGAGCTTCAAGTCTAATTGGAACTTCATGTTCAAAACTTAAGAACTACAAGTTCAGATTCTATACTTTGTATTCAAAATTAGAACTTCAGGTTCCAAGTACGGCATTTATGTACATAGTAATGAATTCAGAACTCCAAATTTTTATTGAAATTTAAAATTTAGAACTTCAAATTCTGATTGGTTTGTAAAACCGCGCTAACTTAAATATTATAATGATAAATCTAGAAATTTCAGATTCTAGTTAGTCGGTCTAACCGAGCTTAGTTTAAATTGCACAATAATAAATCGAGTGCAAATAAATCCAAAAACTTCAGGTTCTAAACGATTGGCCTAGTTAGGCTTAACACATAATTTATACAAACCTAGAAACTTCAAGTTCTAGTTAGTTGGCATACTCAGGCACATAAATTGCATAAAATTAAATAAGTGCGTAAAAGTAAATAAAACACGTAATAATAAATACATGTGAGAAAGTAAATCCAAAATTGCAAGTTCTGGTAGGTTGGCATTGCCAATCTCGTAAAGTCATAAAAAATAAATAAATGCTAGAAAGTAATAGGTAGGCATTGCCAATCTCATAAAAAGCGTAAAAATAAATAAATGCGAGAAAATAAATCTAGAACTGCTGGTTTTGGGCTCATAAAAGCATACCAATAAATAAATGCGAGAAAATAAATCTAAAACTGCTGGTTCTGGTTTAGAAACTCCAAGTTCTTATTCAGAAGCTTCAGGTTCCGATTGGATAAATAAATCCAGAAACTTTAGATTTTAGTAGTAAATCTAGAAAATTCAGGTTCAAGTAGTAATTAAATAAATCTAGAAACTTCAGATTCTAGTAATAAATTCAGAAACTTTAGATTCTGGTAATAAACTCATGCTAATAATATGTTATGAAACAAAAGAAAATATGAAATGAAAAAAAAAAAAAAAATATATATATATATATATATAATAAAATTAGACTAATCTAAGGGGAAAAAGTATCACAAACGGTTATATGCTGAAAAACCCTTACACAGTATCCATATATAAAAAAAAGATAAAAGAAAAGTAAAAAGAGACAAAAAGCAACAAAGCACAAAAAACCAAGGGGAAAACAACCCCAAACAAAAAGAGGCACGCAGGCCACACAAAAAAGAAAAAGAAAACATCAAGAAAAACGAAAAAACTCCCAACCCATGCAGTCGTTGCCAACTAAAGTAGAACAGAATGGTGGGGCAGAGAACCACCAAGAATCACCTTAAAGCTCCAAAGCATGCTTAGAAAGTGTATCTACAACCTGATTCCCCTCCCTGAAAATATGGGAAACCTGAAAATCCATCTATGAGATCTGGAAGATGTAGCGCTGCCACGCTTGACGAACCCTTTAAGGAACCATCTCAGAACGAGAAGAAAGAAGCTAAACCACATAAGAAGAATCGCTTTCAAGCTAGAGACGATACCACCCATACTTCCATGCAAAATTAATGGCCAAAGAGGCAGCTAGAAGCTCAGCCTCAAACGCAAAAACCTGACCAAGAGGAATAGCAAAGTAACCTTTCACAAAGGCTCTGCAGTTCCGAAAGATACCACCACAACCACCAAACCCCGGAAAGCCCATAACAACCCCATCTGTATTCACTTTGATCAAACCAGAAGCCGAAGGTGACCAAATCACACTCTTGATCGCCAGGGTTTTAGAAGGGCGACCCTGAAGACCGAAACGACGAAGAATCAAAAGGTTGTCCATACAATTACGCATACAACCAATATCCAGGCGATTAGCCTCTGAAACTATACACCAAACCAAAGAAATGATGGATCTAAAGTCCACCGACTTCCCTTCAAAGATCCACTGATTACAGGTAGTCCACACCTTCCATATCATTGCATGGATAGTCGCTTTCCATAAAATCCTAACCTGTTCACTAAAGGAAATTGACATGGCTTGCAAGAAGAAGGATTGCCAAGTTTTGGTAGAGACACGTAGTTGGAAAGTTGAGAAAATCGCCTCCCAAAGAGCAACCGCCAACGGACAATGAAGAAAAAGGTGATCCGTAGATTCATTACTAACCCCACAAATACTGCAACGAGAAGCCAACTAGAACCCAGACTTGCAAAAAAGACCCTCAGTAGGAAGCCTGTTCAACAAAAGACGTCAGGTCAAAGCTGAGCGAGAGGGGGAGATAAAACGGGACCAAACATCTCTCCACCAAACAACCTGAGGAATATCACGGAGAAAATGGGAATAAGCAGTCTTGTAAGAAACAAGACCATCCTGAGAATTAGCCCAAACCAAAGAATCCACAATAGGAGAAATCGTAATCCGATCAATCCGAAAACACAAATCCGGGAAGCGCGCTCGGAAACAATCGTCTAGCACCTATCTACCCTCATGAATAAAATCTGAGACCCTTGCCTGGAGTGGATTAGCTAAATAATCTGGAATCCCTAAAAACTCTAAAATGGGGACCCCCAACCAATTATCCCGTCAAAAGTCCAGTTGAGAGTTCTCGCCAATCAGCCAGATACCTTCCTTAAGCAGGGAACTATAATTTGTCCAAAGAGAAGACCAAATCGAGGAGGTGACATACCCTCCATAAGGCTTCTGCAAATGCCTGAGATACCTCTCCCGCAGAAATGAGAAAGCAAAACCATAAGAGGTTATAAACTTCCAAGTGAATTTCCATAACAACGAGTCATTTAGCAACCTAAGATCTTTCAGACCAAAACTACCCTGTGAGTAAGGCCTACAACAATGATCCCAAGCGACCCGAACCAACTTAGTCTCCTCATAGGAACCAGTCCACAAAAAGTTCCTTAACTTGCGGTTAATCAGTGATAGTAAAGAAGAAGGCCACTTGTAAATCATGAAAGAGTGCACAAATGAACCAGTGATGACCAACCTGATCAAAGTAGCATGACCGGCCAGATAGAGGGACTTGCCTTTCCATTTAGCGAATTTAGACAATATCTTATCCGCAATAGGTCGTAACACCGCTTTTTGAGGCTTACCCCGAAACAAAGTGACTCCCAAATAATAAAACGGGAGTTGCCCAATCTGTATACCAACCAGAGACTGCAAACTACTAATCCGAAAGAGGGAGACAAAAGATCCGAAATAAATCGAAGACCTACCATAGTTAACCAACTGGCCCGAAATATCACCATAATCCCTAAAAGCACCTATGATATGCTTCAGATTCTTTTGAGTGCCTTTGCAAAAGATCAGAAAATCATCTGCATATAGCAAATGAGTTGGAGCCAAAAACCCCTTGGGGAAGAAATTGGTAGAATCTGAGAAGAACCCACTAACCTCGTCAATAATCTACTAAGGAAGTCTTCTACAATATCAAACAAAAGCGGAAAGAGCGAATCTCCTTGACGAACCCCTCTAGAGCAACAGAAATACCCCTCTAGGACCCCATTAAATAGAACTGAAAGCCTCGACAAACGAAGAATGCTGTCTATCCAATCCAGAAAAACAGAAGAAAACCCAAAAGTCCGAAGCACTCTGTAAAGGAAAGACCAATCCAAGGTGTCAAAAGCCTTGCGGATATAATCTTCATGGCTAAGTTACCCTCATAGCACTTCTCCTGCAACACATTCACCCAGTCAGAAGCCAAAGCAATACAATCCTTAATATACCGGTCTCGAATGAAGTCGAACTGCTGAGGAGAAATAATCCCAGCAGCAACCCGAGCTAAACGATCAGTTAAAATCTTTGAAGAAATTTTAAACAAAAAGTTACTAAGCACAATTGGTCGAAACTGATCAACCGAAATCGAGTCTCTCAGTTTCGGAAGAAGAACAATGAAGCTGGAATTGAGACCTGGGAAAATAACTCTAGTGATGAAAAAATCCTGAACAGCTAGGACCATGTCACTACCTACAACATCCCAACATCTTTGATAAAAACTACCAGAAAACCCATCTGGTCTAGGGGTAGAAGCAGCATCCATAGCAAAGACCGTATCGTGAATATCATTTGTAGATGGAACGCTAGTCAAGAAAGTGTTCTATGCGGCAGTTACCAAGGAAAGAATCACATCATCTACAATAGATAAATCTCTCCCAACTTGGGAAACATTCAAGGAAAAGAGACCAGAATAATAACTAATGATATGATCCCTGATGGTAGGCCGATCCTCCGAGAGAACCTCATTAATCGAAAGGGCTGATATAGTATTACGATACTGCCTACAAAATATATATAAAAAAAAGCATAAATTAGAGAATAATATACACTCGTAGATGGAGAGAATCGGAGAGAATCACTGACTTTTATTGCTTCTCATCGGACACATTATTTAGAAAGGAATTCATTCATATAAATAGGCAAGCAAAGTGAGGGCTGTTTATTGCAATTTTCATCAACAATTGCTACCATGAGACACGTCTCAAGCCAAACACCAATTTGCTGCCACTTGCCATGCCACGCATCATGATGGCGCTTCCACCATGATATATTCATAACAATAATGTAATTATTTACTTAAACTGTCAAACTAAACTGGTTTGGTTAACTTGTAATTGGGTTGGTAAGGGGGTTCTATTGTAATTTTGTGATTATGAAGTAAAATGAAATTATAATAAGTGGTAAAAAAAACATGAGCAACAAAAGCGAATAACATGAAATATCCAAAAAAACAAGGGATGTTCTATTTTTATCCAAGATCATGGTTTTGATCGTTCTTATCATTCTTTTTCTTACACTTACAAAATTACCCCCAACTTTAATTTACTGTTATTTTAAAAAATAATTAAAAAAAAAAAAACTTTAAAAAAAAAATACAAACCTCCAACGAAAGTTAAAGACCAAAAAAAAAAAAAAAGAAGAAGAAGAAGAGGAAGAAAAAGCGGGAAAAAAAGAGTAAACCGGGGTGTTGAATATTGTATTAAACACGTTAAATTTTTTGGGATTAAACACGTTAGGGGTTTTTATAAAAAAAAAAAAATATTTAATTGAAATTAAAAACGCTATAGTTTTTTTTTTTAGGTATTAAAATGCTTTTTTTTTTTTGAAAAATTAGCCTTTTTTTTTTATTAAACACACTAAGGTTTTTATTTATTTTTTAAAAATACATCAAAAAAGAAAAAAAGAAAAAAAATTTGTTGGGATTGAATCGTTTACTTTTTTTTTCCCCCTTTCTTCTTCTTCCTCTTCTTCTTCTTTTCAAATTTGTTTTGGGTCTGTGACCTCCATTGGAGATCTGCTTGTGCCCTCTATTGGAGGTCTGCACTAAATTTTTTATTTTTTAAATTCTTTAAAAGTATTTTTTATTCAAAATTCATTAAGGATAGTTCCGTAACATTCAAACTATTAGAAAGTGGCAAATATAGAAATTACTCTGATATTATGGCTATTTATTAATTTGACCCCTGAGGAACAATTATTGATTTATTGAGGCTAAAAACAAAAAAGCAATAGTTGTTGATGGACTATTTTGATAATATCCTAAACAACGAAGCAAAAGAATAAAAAAAAACTTATGGTCACAATATTTTAAGATTAAAAAAACAAAAGTCAAAAAAATAAAAAAAACTACAGTCATACTGGAAACAAGTGGTGTAGAACCATCCATATCCTGTTTTCTCTTTCTTTGTATTAATTTTGCAAAAGTACACGTGGCGTCTCTGTAAAACAAGGGCGGCAAGTGGCGATGACGTGGCCAAAAGTGCAGATAAAGTAAACTCACTGACCTCAGCCTTATATTTTGGAGGTTAAAAGATATTTTAGTTTTAAGCCTAGTTTGACATTGCTTTAAGACCAGTTTTTGGGATAAAAAGAGATTCTAGATATAGATTATAGATATAGATTAAGGTATTTAGTAAAATTTTAAGGAAGCGTTTTTGGCCGTTTTTATCTTTCCTAAAATCAGAAAATGAGAAGCTAGATTTTCTTACTTTTAAAATATTGCTTCTTGGGGAAGCAATATTAAAAACACGTTTATCTTTAAGATTGATGAATTTTTTACAAACTATTGATATAGAAAAAAAAAAAATTATGAAAGAAATCAAAAGAGTTTTCTTAATATATTCTCAATATATGTGGCAATAGAAAAAAAAAAAAGTAATAATATGATATGACTATAAAAAAATAAAACTATTTATTTATTTATGTATTTTATAAAATGTTTAAGGTTACATAAAAATAAAACAAATTATTTATTTTATAATATGTTTATGGTCATACAAAAATAAAACAAATCATTTATTTTCAAAACATCTTCAATATTCATTTGTGTCTTTTCTAATAATTTTGCACCACCACATCACTTTTTATTTACAATTTGCCAAACACATTGAAATTACTTTTGGTTCTCACAACATTTTTAAAAATCAGTTTACTAAACACTCAGTTGATTCTCCCCACAACAGAATCAAAAGCAATTCTTCCCACAACAGAATTAAAAGCAATTCTTTCAGCAGCACATCAATGCCAAATTGGGCCTTAATTTTATTTGGATATTTAATGGGATGACAATGGGGCCGGTTCGGGGCGGAGTGGTCTTCCCCACTCCCCGCCCCATTTATTTTTTTTGAAAACCCATTATCTCATAAAGCTCCACCATAGATGGAATGGGTTGGGGCGGGGTGCAGTACAACAAAGAGTGTTTTCCCCATCCCCACACATTTACCCAATATATATATATATATATATATATATTTTAGTTAAATAATAAATATATAACTAGGGATGGTAACGGGTTGGGTTCGGACGGATTTTGCAAAATCCAAACCCGTACCTGTGAAAATTTTCCTCACCCACACTCGCCCGGGAACCTACGAAAATAAACGGGTTTAGGTTCAGGCGCAAAATATATTAATTTATAAATATTTAATATTTAATTATATTTTTTTAAATATTTTTTTATATATACAATATAGAACACCTCTTTATTTATAATATATCATAGAGAATCACAAATACAATAATATAAAGCACAACTAAGTAAAACTCCAAATTGATCTCCAAAGGCAAAACAAATAAGCAAGTACGATGTTTCATAAGAGTAAAACCATCAAGTGTAACCTATCATTAGCTATATAAAAATAAGAGTTGGGAATTGTAATTCTCAAACTTAGAATGAATTGAGTTTTTATATTTAATTCTTTATATGGCTAAAAATGTTCAATTGGAGTTTAAGTTTATAATATTTTAAATAATAAAGATTATATCATTTTTATTTATGCGGGTTTGCGGGTTCACCTGCGGGTTCATTTTTCATTTTCCTAACACACACCTGCACCTGAACCCATTGGGTTTTATTTATACGGGTTCACGGGTTCGCGAGTCATAAATTCACCACCCAAACCAGACCTTACAGGGTCGGGTTCGAACGGGTGCCCACGGGTTATGGTCAAATTGCTATCTCTAAATATAACCATTAAATATGATATAATATATAAAGTAGTTAATAATTCCAAAAAAACTATTAAAAAACATTTCATAAACGTAATTCTCACAAATAAATTTAATTATTTCCAAGCATAAACATAAAGTATAACGTCAAAATGTTTGAAAATCATAACGCTAATCATCTAATAGTTGTATTTATTTATCTAGTTCTCTCTTTATATGATCAACTCCATTTATGTTTATTTTAATAGTAATTTGTTTTGTCACTTTATATTAAATAACGGTGAAGAGATGTAAAGTTATGGTCAATCTATTTATGTAAAGTTATGGATACTGTCTAAAGGTTTTTCAGCATATGATCGTTTGTGATACTTTTTCCCCTTAGATCAGTACAATTTTATTTTAATTTTTTTTATTAGTTTTAATTAATTAATTTGTTTTATAGAATGAAAAAATATATATATATATATATATATATATTTTAGATATATTTATTTTCTTTAAAACTACGTAGTTTAACTAAGTATTATTTAAGCGGGGCGGGGTGGGCTGGGAGTATAAAACCCATCCCCACCCTATACCTATTGCGGGTTAGACTATCTATTCCCATCCCCACCCCATTCCCATCAAATTGAAACCTATCGTCACCCTGAAAGTGCTGGTCCTGGTCCTCGTCCCCGTCCCCGTCCCCGTCCCTATCCCTGTCCCTAGCCCAGTCCCCACGGGAAATTATGCAATCCCTAGATATTTTTTATTATTTTTTTATAAATTTTAATGGACTAGAGTTCACTGCTTGTGAGTACGATATGTTGTGTACTAGCCCTCTTCCCAATTGTATCTCTGCTTGTGGCTTGCATTAAACTTCGCTTTGACTCTTTCACATGTAAATAATGACTTTTCCTTTTAACACATATTAAAAGCATTATTCGTGAAATAAAAAACACGTTCTTACGTAACAACTCAATAATAAATAAGTTTAATTAAATTATTTTATATATTTATTTGTTTAAATAAAAAATTATTTACTTTCACCTTTTAATTATTATAATTAATATATAAATATTAATTGTTTATATTATATTCAAGTATAAAAATCAATGATAAATAAAATAAACAAGGAAAATATGTATCGATATTTGCTTTTTTTTTTTTTTTTATTTTAAATTTTTAAAATTTTTAAATTTTTATCTTTTAAGATTTAAGTCATTTAAAATTAAAATTATACAGATTTTTTTTATTAAAAAAATATTTTTAATTAGTTTAAAAAGAATGGATAATTTCTTTAAGAATAAATAATTTAATAAAATGAAGATAAATTAATTGTAAATTTATAATAAAAAAAAATTAATGGTATAAGTTAACCTATTTATAAAGAAACTGTTTATTTTAGATAATATTACATAGCTTTTAGTGTTTTGAAAAAGGAAAATGAATAATTTTTTTTTAAAAGGAAAAAATGAAAAAAAGAAAAAAGAAATAAATTTAAATTTAAAAAAGAGTTTTTAATTTATATTTTTAAATTTGTAACATATATTAAAGCAATTGTTTATATTTTAAATAAAATGTTGTTACAGACTTTTTCTCAATGATATTGGATTTTTATGGTTGATTTACATTTAAAATTTGTCATAGTTATCTTATAAAAAGAAAGACTTTTTAATATATCTTTTCACCATGTTTTAAATATAAAAAAAAAGAAACGCAATCCACAGTAGCTAACACGTGGCGAGAAGACAGAGGGAAGTGGAACAACCAACGAATAGACACGCGCGAGTGCGGTTGGTGTGTGTGTGTGTCTGAATTATCCAGTAGTAGTGGTCTGAATTTAAAAAACAAAAAAAGGCATGAGTTTATTAAAAAGCGGAGGAGAGAAAGAGACACAATGACAACGACCGCCACGTGTCCAGGCAGCCTTTAGACGTGAGCCACAAGATTTTATCGTCTTCTCGAGCGTTCTAATCAAAAATTAAAATAAAAAAAAACATAATGACGTGGCACCTCCTTCTTTCTTCTTTTTCTTCTTCCTCAATCCTCACCAGCCCGATAGACTCTTCAAAACTATTATTTTACTCTCTGTTTTCTCAGCTTCACTTTTCTCTTCTTCGTCTAATTATTTTTTTTTTTCTTTCAATTTGATTCTCCGGCGTCTGGTTGGTTTGAAGCGGAATTGATTTGAAACCGAGCTTGATTGATTTAAGTGGAAGCTAGAACTTTTAATGATTGCAATTGAAGAAGGAAGGAACAATCTGTTATGAGTCTTAGGAGAGAAAGAGAAGGAGATCTTGCATGGTTCCAGGATTCATGATTTCTCCAGCTATGGCTGTTCAAGTATGTATTTTGATTGATTATTTATTATTTATTTATTTATTTATTTATTTTTTGTAATTCACTAGCTAACTCGCATGATTTTGTTTTGTATAATTTCAATTTAGTCATCATCAATAACGAAAACAAAAAACGGATCTATTTAATTTGATGTTGCTGTGGTGAAATTTGTAAAACTGTATTAAATTGTAGCTTAAAATCTATTAATCCTGAAAAGATAAAAAATTAAATAATTGGTCGGTAGAATATCTTCATGTTAGATCTTTAGGTTGTTGTCAGGTTTTTCCGCTTGGAAACTTATCGCTAAAAAGCACTTTCACGTTTCGAATGGTTATAGGAGTTTAGGTTAATTTTTCAGGAGTTTGGTTGAAAATTGGTACAATTTTTTGATGAGAAGAATTCACGAGTTAATAGTGATTCGAAAGCGTTTTATACGAAAATGAGTCCAAATGTGTTTTGCTGAGGTTCTAGTTAGTATTTGTTCATGAGAAATGTTAAAACAATTTAGAATTGGTTAATGTGTGTATCAGTTTCTCTACGTGTGAGTAAACAGTGATCACTTGTGTTACTTCAATCTTGGATTATTGATGTTCTTCGGTTGTGTAATTTCGTGAGATATCTTTGTTTAATCGAAGAACAACTTATTTATTTTGTGCAGTTTTGGTTGCAGAAGTGACTTTTTTGAATATATTCCTTCACTTGTTAATGCTTTTTAGTTGTTGCAAAGTATTAATACTTGTGTTTTGCGTTTCGAATTTTAGAATAAATGTGAAGGTTCTCGAATTCTTCCTGCTGCCAATGAACTTGGATCGAGTGCTGGGCTACATAATGCAACTGGTCTCCAATTAAACGATCAATTTCCTTGTGGGAATGACTATGCTCCCAAGGTTTTAATCTTCATATGCACTTAGTTAGCATTTTGCTTTTGTTACATGATTGATTCTTGGTGTCCACTAACTCTACTTTATATTATTTACACTGTTTAGGCGAGGAAACCGTACACAATTACAAAACAAAGAGAAAGATGGACAGAAGAAGAACATAAGAAATTCCTTGAAGCTCTAAAGCTGTATGGTCGAGCTTGGCGGAAAATAGAAGGTAATTGAGTGAGCAGTCATTATGTTGTTATTTTCAAGTACATGCCATCATTGATCAAAGTATGTAAAACCATTCTTCTTTCATAACAACAGAACATGTGGGCTCTAAGACTGCGGTTCAGATTCGAAGTCACGCTCAGAAGTTCTTTTCTAAGGTTTACTGCTCTTATTCCAGTACCCATTCTACCATAATTACAATAGCATATTACTAAGTAAGTTGAATTTGGAGTGAACCCAAGCTGTGTAAAACGATTTAGAAAGGGTTCATTGGTTCATGCTTTAAATGTTATTCTCATTCTTTTTTTTTTGCCTTACTTGTAGGTCGTTCGCGAGACATCTGGTAACAACACAATCCCAATGGAGCCCCTCGAGATTCCTCCACCTCGTCCAAAACGAAAACCAATGCACCCTTACCCTCGTAAATTGGCTCATTCACTTGTTAAAGAAAGCCTGAGTCCAGTGCAAACGATGAGGTCTTCATCCCCCAATTTATCTGTTTCTGAGCAGGAGAACCAATCTCCGACGTCCGTATTATCTGCAGCTGGTTCAGATGCTTCTGGTTCCACAGATTCAAATCCATCAAGTGGCAGCTTATCACTAGTTTCAACTGCTGCCCCTGCCCACTCTGTTGGATTCAAACTTTCTCAACCCAACTCCCTGTCAGAAGAAAATGGATCCTTGTTACCTGTTGTAACTGCCGTTTCGCTTCCTGACAAGCAATCTCCCACTGTACAAGTCAGTCCTTTAACAATCAATTCTTTTACGAATCTTGATTATTTTGTCAAAACGTTGTTTGATATTTTATTGTTGCTTTCATCTAGAATGTCTTGAAACTTGGGTTGCTTCCCGAAGTATCTGCCAAAGAAGCTTCTGCTCCCATGGAAGCTCCCATGGAAGCATGTACTCGGAGTCTTAAGCTCTTTGGAAGAACTGTATTAGTCACCAATTCTCATAGACCATCCTCTCCTACTGTAGGGACTAGTAAATCATTGCCTTCAGACACACATGAGGTGAAACCTTTGCAATTATTACCACAGAAGTTTACGGGTATAGAATCATGGTCCGGGGATACAAAATCTGCTAGGAATCATTTGCCGCACACCGTGTCTGGATCCCTCTATTACATGCAATTCCCTAATGAAAACTCTAATCTGGTAGATGCCGGTTCAGGTGCACCAATTCCACAGTGGTCTTTCTATAGAGGGATGGCATTCCCTATCACTCCATACCATAAGCAGGAGTCAGTCAAGATAGTTTTAGATTCTTATCTCGGAGAAGTGCAGGATAAACAATTTGAAAAGGAAGGATCATGGACTGGTTCAAACTCTAAATCAGTGGAGGATGAGAACGACGATTTTGATAAAAATTCAGATATGGAGACCCAGAGTTGCCAATGTACTTTGGACAAGGAGGAAAAGGAACCGGACTCAGTTTTCGAACTTAAACAAAGTGAGAAATCTGCCTTTTCTGCAATAAGAGGAGCAAAAGGATTCGTTCCATACAAGAGACGACTAGCAGAAAGAGATACTCAATCATCAATAATAATAATTGATGAAAGGGAAGAGCAAAGAATCCGCCTTTCCTTGTAGCAATTCAAGTATATCATAGAGTTCCCCCTTAGAACATAGGTATATATATATTTTTTTGTTTTCCGTTTTTGTTCTGTTATTCGGACAGGTAAAGGAAACTGATTCTGGTGCAGTTAACAACCAACTGTATCGGGTTCAGCTGCTAATGGAGAAAGAAAGTGTACAACGGTCGAGCAGTAGCCCCTTAGCCGCAGCATTGCATAGCCTCATCTAGTTAGTTAGTCTTTTACCTTCAACTGTTGAAAATCCCTTTTTTATTTTATTTTATTTTTTTTATCTGTCGTATGCAATGTTTCCTAGTTGAGATCTCAGCCTTATATTTATTAATTCTAATACTTCTCTGATCTGTAGTTCTGTACTAGTGTGAATTACGAAAAGCAAGTTCCTTGGCTCTTGAGCTAATGTGTAAATTATGTGCAACTCTTTTGATCTCAAGGATGGATTCTTTTATATTTGTCAAATGTTTCCTCTGTAACATTCTCATATCCAAAATGATTAAAAAGATCAGACTTTATTTGAGAATATTAAAAGTGAAATTTCATGATCCAACTCTTGTTTTTCTTTGGCTTATATGTCTCAATCAGGCAGTGGTTGGTTGTCCCCCAGAGAGTGGTCTAGGAATAGATCACCATTTTTGGCACAATTTGTTTGCAAATACTTGCCGACATGAAATCACCAAATTTAGTATTAGAATATTTAATGGGACTAAAAATGCAGAGATACTATAAATCCAGTAACGTGAGAGAGTCCCTACCAAGGAAGCACGTGGGGGACATGCCCAGAAAACCCATTTCCATTTCACGTAGAATAATTAACATTAAAGAAGCTAATAACAATAAATTGATAATCACCGTTGTTCAGTTTGGTTAAGTGGTGAACATTATGTTCATTCGTATGCAATAATCGGTATATAAAAAAGAAAACTATTTTTCAAGTATTTAGTAGTTACGGTTTTCCAATTTTAGAGTGTATGTATTGGATCACTCAAATCATATTATATGAATACAAATTAAAAAATGAATAATACTTGAATATTGACCGGTATCCAAATATTTTTCTTAAAAAATATGACTCAAATAAATAGTGTGTCAATTTGTGTTTAATAAACCAGATTAGAACATGTATCTATATTTATAGAAAAAGTTGAAAAAAAATAATTAAATGTAGATATATGTCTCAATTTGATTGGTTTAGTTAGATATAAATTAGGATATTATTTTTATACAGCTTGATTTGAGTTTTAAAAAATATCATCTGTCAATTTGGTAATAATATTTTGAAAATATAACGTTTACTTGAGGACAATTTTGTCTTTCTGCTATCAAACAGAAACCCAAAAAGAGTGAAAAAAAGCAGTTCCACTTGCAGTAAAGTAAACCAAAAAAAAAAAAAATAAATAAAAGAAGGGAGATTTGATCAAAACATCATCGTTGTCGTCAATCAAAAATCGAAACTTCTCACTCGACCAAAAATGTCATCACCAACTCTACTTCACATTCACACTGTGATTCTACAACTCCTTCTACTCTCTACATTTGTTCTCTCCCACTACAACTACAACTTCTCCTCCTCCTCCCCGCAGTCCAACTGGCTCCCGGCACGCGCCACCTACTACGCCGCAGCCGATCCGCGCGACTCGGTGGGCGGCGCCTGCGGTTACGGCGACCTAAAGAAGGCCGGATACGGGCAGGCCACGGTGGGGCTGTCTGAGTCCCTGTTCGAGCGTGGGCAGATCTGCGGTGCCTGCTTCGAGCTCCGGTGCGTGGAGGACCTGCGGTGGTGCATCCCCGGAACCTCCATTATAGTGAGTGTGACGAACTTCTGCGCTCCAAATTACGGGTTTACCCCAGACGGCGGCGGCCACTGCAATCCTCCGAACAAGCATTTCGTGCTCCCTATTGAAGCTTTTGAGAAGATCGCCATCTGGAAAGCAGGTAACATGCCCGTCCAGTATCGCAGGTAGATACCTTGCTCTTTGTTCTGCTTTGCAACTAGATCTTGCCCGTCCTTTTTTCAGCTTTGACTCATGTATGTTGATTTTGTTTGTAACAGGATTAAGTGCAGAAAGGAAGGAGGTATTCGATTTTCAATGGATGGTTCGAGTATCTTCATTTCAGTGCTGATAAGCAACGTTGCTGGTGCTGGTGATATAGTTTCCGTAAAGATAAAGGGTTCAAGAACGGGTTGGCTTCCAATGGGTAGGAATTGGGGCCAAAACTGGCATATAAATGCCAATTTGAAGAATCAACCTCTCTCCTTTGAGATTACTAGTAGTGATGGACTAACACTCACATCTTATAACGTTGCTCCTAAGAATTGGGATTTTGGACAGACCTTCCAAGGCAAGCAATTTGAGTCGTAAATGGCCATTTCTAGATCATTTTTTGATAGCATACTTGACTGTTGTTTGTAATGGTTTATCACTTTATCGTATCAAGCCTCCTCGTTGTTTGTCTTGGTTGTCAATGTCGTAAATTGTGTTGGCTATATGAAACTTGTATCATCTATTCAAATCTAAATTGAATGCAATGAGAGTATTCAATATTCAAACATACCAAGATCTCTGTATGAACCAATAAGAGGTCCAGGTCCTCCTGTCTCTAAGCGCCAGTCGCCTCTCTCTTTTCGCCTCCTGATTATCAACATTAGCATGCCAAGCCAAAACAAATGCAATGGTTTCTCATTCTGGTTGCTTCCAATTCAAAAGCAAATTCAATGCCATATTTATTAACAATTACTGGGTTTAAATAACTTACCAATGGGACAATTATGACCATTACATTGCATTAAATTATTGAAGAGAACATTTTAATCTTTTAATACTCCATCGAAGAATACAAACAACCAACCAATCGAAGATCTCAACTCATCTGCAAAGATCTTGCCTGATTACTACACTTGTGAGGAAGAAACTCATTGCAAAGGAGCAAGAAAGATCTGAGGAATTATGCATGTATATACCAATCAACTTATGCTAAAGCTTATGAGGCAACTATATCTCTATGACTGGAACAAACTCTTCCTATTTTATCAAGGAAGAGACAACTCAAAATAAAACGGTAATACACAAAAACTTGAGCATGTATGACTTTCAATGGGGTCTCACAATTATGCACTACTAGTCTACTAGTATGAGAGTAAATTTTATATATGTCGGTCTTGAAACTTTTCTTCAGGTCCTTAGAATTCTAACCAATTGGAATTAGCAAACCAGACCTGACTAGAGAATTATTATGTATATATATAAAACTCACGACGAATTCTCTATTAACTATAAGCAATTCACACAAAACCTGAATATTATGAACTAAAATTATATATAATTATGCACTTCCAGGATAATTAACTTTGAATAACAAAAACACCAAAGTTGTGTTCCAATCCTTCCACAAACATCCCACGGTAGACTTTGGTTTCTCTTTCAAGTTCCACCCGATACACAACTTAATATCTCCTTAAGTTGAAGAAACTATCTACTTCATTTTCTTTATGTATTTAGTTTTTTTCAATTTTTACCGCACCCTACGACATGCATGAACAAAATTTAAACTAAATCCTATCCCCCAAAGGTTGACGTGAGAGGGAATGAGTCCTACACTTTATCTATTGCATAAGATTTTACAAATGAGGATATCCCTTCGGTGACAATTATCTACTCCATTCCGTAAGCGAAAGTATTATAAGCATTCTTGTAACCCATAACACATTGATATGTAATGCATACACATAAAGCAACATTTACACCAACTCTTACACTTCTCTATAACATAAATATGACAGCTTAAGGTAAGCTATGGAAACAACTACTTAATTAATTTTGAAAGAAAAAATATATATATAAAGAAATGAAATAGGATGTATGAATAGAATCAATGTTAAATTTAAAAAATCTACATTGCAAAAGGCGAAATTAACTCAAATTTATTAGTTTATATTTCTACTTTTTAATCTTTAATTTAAAATCTGAGTTGGCAAGTTATTATAAAAATAAAAAATGGCCCCTAAGATCAAATGAGTTTAGGTAGAACACACACCCATCCCAAAACCAACCAACTACAAAAGATCAATTTGAAATAATAATGCTCTCAATATATTTTAAGTATTGAAGGATTTCTAAACTAGGATTTCTTTCTTTCAGGTTCAGGTTTCCAAATGAATTATAGATAAGTTCAACTTAGACTGAAAAGGCAATCGAAAACTAACAGATTACAGTGCTAATCCAAATACTAACACTCAGAAGAGGGACAAAAGAGCTATACATAAAGTAGCTTTATTGCAAATACCATTGCATATATATTACTATAAAATAATAATAATAGTAGGCAAGTCATGGTAAAAGGATCATAACATTCACAGCTATCATCAAAGGCATGTAAAATAATCAATAACAAATTGATACCTCCACAGAATGTGGAGAGCAAAAGTAATCATCCTTGTCAGCAAGGCTTTTTTTTTTTTTTTTTTTTTTGCTTCAATTAAGAAATAGAGCATTGATTTTTTTAGCTGAAAGGTTAATTAGTAGAGTATTCACATTTATAAACATTACCTCAAAACTATTTTACAACGCCACATGATCAAACTGAAGCGAATCAAAAACATATCCATCTGTGCTATGTATCTACTATGTGTATGGAACTGTCAACTCCATTCACATCAAAATTGAATGACACGGTTCTTCGACAATAGAAAGTAGTGGAATGGATATTCAGTATTCAAATATATCAATCAAGGAACAAGTAAAAATTGAATTGCAATTGCATGTATAGTAAGTTACTAACACAAAACTTTACTCGGGAGTTAATTGGTCGCTGAGAGAAGAAGCCTGGAAAGAATCAACTGTAACAGTTCAGAATCACTTAGGGTCAAATGTCTTGAACTTGGTGGAGAGCTCTCTTATATCCTCCAAGCAAAAGCCGTACAGCTACAAAAGAAAATCAAAACTATTGCTTTCAGAGCCTCTGGTGAGATTCAATGAGTAACGCATTCAGCATTACATGAACCGCTGCTTCATACACAGCTCCATCATAATGCATACCATCAATAGTACACCGAGGCCCACAATTCCAAGTCAAAGACTGAATATCAAGCAATATAAGAGGCCCACCGGTTTGGCGCAAGAGCTTACTGTTACCAAGCGCCTTATCATAAGCGTGCCACATAGCATCATTCATCTTCCCTCTCTTCTCCCCCGTATTCAACATCCCGTTTATCAACATTGGCATGCCAAGCCAAAACAAATGCGGCGATTTAATGGAAACAGAACCGGTCACAGGACCATTGGTGCCTAATTCCGGGGAGAATGGTAACAGGGAGACCACAGAATTCTTCAACAACTGCAAACGAACATCATAATCGGATGCATTATTGACATGTAGCATATGCCATAACCCCGAGCCCATCACCAAAACATCCGGGTAATTCCTTTTAACCTTATATTTCATGACCAAGTGTGTCAAATTGGATACATAAGGCGCCCATATAAAATCTAGTTTCATACCAATCTCATCCACGGCAATGTTATAATCGCTATGCCTCTTAAACAAATCACTCCTAATAGAATCCATCCGTTGATCGTCCAAAACCAAACGAAGCAACGACACAACAACCAGTCGCGCTTGCGAATCACCTGCCACAACAAGCCACGACCCGTTTAGCAAATCCGAAGCATCGGATTTACCCAGCTTCTGAAATTCACAAGCACTCACTTTCCCTGAGTTAACCCAATCCCAATTCTTCTCATAAATCTCCAAAGAAGTGTTTTTGGGTTTCAAATCCCACACAATCTCATTCACCAGATTAATACATGAATCTCTATGATCAAACACAACAAAAGACGAAAACGAGGATGCAAAACCAGAAACGGAGGGAAAATAAGGAGTCAAATGGACACCTACCGCGAGAGTTATAAACAGAGCACCGCTAAAGAAGAGCATCTTGTTCCTGCTCAAATGCCAGCCCGCCATTAACATGGGTACAAACAGCACCACACACGCCGCCAACAATCCCAGCTGGGCGCCGCCGATCATGTTTCCGTTTAACTTCAAACAGCTACTACTGTTGGAGCATTTTCAACACTAAGTCAAAAGATGAGATCTTGCAGGCAAAAAGGAGGAGGAAGTGAATTTGGAGCTGGGTTGGTGAGTGAAGAAATTGATGGGTTAACAGAAACAACATCTCTCGAGGCCCACAACCAGCCCTCCTTTCGGCCTGTTATCACGAGGCCCATTGGATCCAGACCGATAACTAAAATTGATTTTACTTTTTATATGATTGTCAAATCTCAAATGCAAATAATGGAAGCTCAAAAATACGTCTGGGAAGGAGCCATTCCTCTCCAGATTCACCTCCATGAATCCGAAGTCACCACTTTTCCTCCTCCTCCTCCCGCTCTGGTCACTGCTTTTTAAAATTTCCTTTTCTGCTTTGGTTATCAACTTGATGTCATGTGAGTGATCTTCAGTTTTTTATTCAATTTCAGATCTTGGCTCCGCGGATCGGCTTCCTTCCGCTGTTGATTGCTCTCATCAAACCCTATTTTAGCAGCGCTCTTCCTCCCGGAGTCGATACCCTTTGGTTTGACTACAAAGGCTTGCCTCTTAAATGGTATAAATTTCTTCCTTTTTTATGATTTTTCAGTATTCAATTCATTTCATTGATGGCGCTTTCCCTGTTTTGCAGGTATACACCTACCGGGGTTCTTTTCGATCTTCTATGTGCAGAGCCAGAACGGCCTTGGAATCTCACGGTATTGAATTCGTACAAGTTTTTATCATGTTGGTGTTGTATCCTTTCTTCATCTTTGTGTTTGTGACGAAAAGTTTGATAGAAAAGTAAAAGCTGTCAACTTGTTAAAAAGTCTAGGATATTAGCCATCAAGAACCATGCTATGTCGGTTTTCATTATCATCACTTGAATTGGGGACCAAGTTTATTAGAAGAGTCTATAAAAATGAGATGTTATTGTGATTTGTGAGTTCAAATTTGTTGTTAGAATGTATAAACTTTTGGATTGATTTTTACTTAAAATTATAAAAATTAGTTCGGAAACCTGATTGTGGTCTAGATCCGAGTCCCACATTGTTTTGGGTGCATTAATATATGTGATTAGGTTTTTTTTTTATTTTTTTTTTATTTTTAACTTTAGACTACAATGCTTATGAGTTATGGCTTTATGATCACAAGTTTCACTTTAATGTCAGGGATGTGTCATACAAACATATTTGATTGTGCTTTTTTGATCTTTACTTCTCAAATTAAAGGTTAACTTTTGGGTTTATCTCCAGGTACATTTTAGAGGATATCCAGCAAATATATTGATCCCATGCGAAGGTGAAGATGCTGTAAAATGGAGCTTTATTAATTCATTGAAAGAGGTTAGTGTATCTGTTTTTTATTTCCCAGAGAGATAGCACTTGGTAGTTGTATTGAATTTGGTACCTAGATACTGATTTCATAAAAGAGTTCTCTTCATATTTCAGTAGATTTATCATTATTAATTTGATAATTTCTAGAAGTTCATCATTTCATTCATAACACCCCATCCTAAAAAAGAGGTGGGGGTGGGCTGTGGGCTGTGGGCGTGCTGTCTAGATTATGAAATAAGAATATCCTTCAAATGCAGACACATACCATTCATACACTGAATCCCAAAGGCCTTTACTGGTTTTATTCAGATGTTCTAAATTTTCAGATTGAATGTATATCTTGTTCTATTTCACACTTAAGTTGCTTGATAAGTATTTAGTCTTAAGGAGGTTTCTTACCTAAATCATTTCCTTGTTGGAGAAGTAACTTATTTTAATACTCCCTAAAATTGGATGTTCTAGCATTAAATATATCTTTCAAAATTTACATGAGAGCATACAGAGAATATGTCCCTTGACTACGATTCAATATTTGAGATTTGGTGATGTTTCCTCTACTTTGGCCGAATGCATGTTATATGAGCTAACTGATTTGTAAGCTTAGTGGGGAATTGTTGATCCAGGGTGGACTGTTCTTTATCCTCTTAATTGAAATTAGAGAAATCCAAATATTGGTTGATGCAACACCGAATATGTATATGGATTATAAATATTGATTAAAGGTATGCGCATTTAATGGGTTCAATTGGTTGGGTGTATCTTTTGGTGCATAATATTGATGTATCTTTTTTGTGTCCTTTGAAACAGGACTGGTCTATAATGTATATTTTTGAGTCTTTTACAGTTATAGGTTTTTGTGTGGATATGTTTTCTTTCTATTGTTTCTTCTTTTCTCAATTTTATTATTATTTTTTATATTTTTTTCTGATAAAAAAGAAAAAGAAAAAGAAACGGTTGCTATCATTCCTTTATCTATGCTCTTTCTTTTTGCCCTTATGTACCAAAGCGGACAGGGTTTCAATAGTCTCAGGATTATATGAGCTGCACATAAAAATTTTGTAATGTAGGACTTTAGGAGAAAGAATGAGACAAACTAAACTCAAAACCTGCGTGCAGCAATTTTCTTTAGATTTTTGCTTTTGTTTAACATGATTTTGAAATTTTATAGATACAACATACAAGAAAGCATTCTTGTTCTTTCATGTCCTTAATAGTATTCAATTACACCTACAGGCGGCTTATATAATTAATGGGAACTGCAAGAATATCATGAACATGTCCCAATCTGATCAGGTAGAGCTTTGGCGCTCTGTGATGAATGGTATGTCCTCATCAGTCAGAATTTTATACAATATCTTTAATTTTTTTGTTTTGTTCTCATTTTCTCTTTGTAGTTTGATGTGACCTCAGCATTCTTTTGATAGTAATGCCTATACCTTTTTGTTGGATAGTAATTTGAGGGTGTAATGTCCGTTCCATTATACTAAGTTGTCCAATTTAGTGCTAAAGAAGAAAAAGAAGATTTTGATAGTAATGTCTATACCTTTTTGTTGGATAGTAATTTGATGGTTCAATGTCCTTTCCATTATACTAAGTTGTTTAATTCGTGTTAAAAGAAGAAGAAGATGATGATTATTACTTTGATAGTAATGTAATACCTTTTCCTTGGATTTTAATTTGAGGCTATGCCTTTCCATTATACTTAGACAGTCTAATATAGTGTTAAAATTTATAGCATTTAATAGGTTGTTCACCTGCAATTTTGGACCCTTGTGTAACAGGTAATGTGGAAGCTTATCAGCGAGTATCATCTAAGCTTAAACTTGGAACAGTTGAAGATGAGTACTCAGTAAAACCTCAACAAGGATCTTGTGAGACAGATACGACTGGACAAGTCAAGACAGGTTAGCAAAATCTTTACTGGACTTGAATCATAGTTATTAGAAGTGTGCCTAGGCACCGGACGCCTACAGGCACAGGCTCACAGCCTTTGCGCCTGAATGATGGCCAGCGCAGCCCTTCAAGGAGGTGCGCACCTGGTTGTCGTAGGCATTAGGCGCTGGGCATTGCCTTCTAGTGAAAAAAAAGCCTGTTTTTAGTAGGAAACCACCTGTTTTTAGTAGGAAATTTCAATTTTCTTTGTGGGCACTGCCCCTGACCCCCCCGAACCCCACGAGCTGACCAGGACCACGAGCTCAGCGGGGAGCTTGACCCCTGAGTGCGTCAGTGTAGCGCAACAAAAAGCTTCACAACCCAGCATGAAGATGCATCGATGATGTTATGAAGTTGGTTTTGATTGAGTTGGGGATATCTAGAGCCTAGAAACTAATTTGAACATATTTGTTGTTAGTTTGATGATTGCATGTCAAATATTTTATGAATTATGTTATGTTGTTGATTTTTTATAAAGTTTTGAACCTTACATTTAGCTTTTTAACTTGAAATTTATAGGATAAATTAGGTTATTACAATTTTTTTGAATTTTTCCCATGGGGAAATTCATAAAAAGCTATGGTGCACCTTTTTTGAATAAGGTCTGCCTTGCTTTAGTTGGGCGCGCGCCTCGGGGTCCAGGGGACCCTTGCGCCTTGATGCGCCTGGCGCCTTTAATAACCATGACTTGAATAATTACAAACATAACCCCCCAGAATTGAATTTTTACAAGTCCATTACTAGCTAATGATTTTATACTTGTCACTTTTAAGTAAATGGGTCAGTATGTGGCCTGTTCCTTTGTCTGGATTGGAAAATGGAAGGAAATAAAAATGCTATTTGTGAAGCATTTGGTTCAGAATCTCTCCACAGCAATATCTTCTTGTATATTTCTCACTTAATCCTTTTTTATAATCTTTCATGAATTTGAGGCACATGTTGATCATGACCAATTTTGGTACATATGATTCTCTTGTCTGTTCAAAGGTATATGCTGATTGTCATTTGTCAATGAATACTACAAACAAGTAATGTCAGTACTTTTATATAGATAACAGCTCAGGTATTAACTATCAGTAACTTATTTGACCACAAAACATCAGCCTAGTGTCAGGACTATGATTGTGTTACTTGGTGACCTGCTCGTCCGCAGTTAGTTTGAAATTGAAAAGCTTCCAAAACATGCATGCTTTTCAGACTATGGATGAATAGCCATACATAATGTGATACACATTAAACTTAATGCGCCATCTTGCAAATGCTCACCGATTAAGAATCAGAAATTATCCCCATAAAACATTCATGCTGTATTCTGATGCTGAATGTGACTTCAAATCCTGTGATTTTTTCAGTTTTATACAATTAAAAGGTTGTTTTGGCTCTTCTTTAGAGGGGGTGTTTTATATTGTTATTATTCTGATATTCTTCACTATGCAAAACTAAGATAAAGGTATAGCTGTTATTTAATTATGTATTTATTGGTTGAAAATTGAAATGGATATTTGGCTAAAGGATTTCTTTCTTATTTTTGTCCAATTTTTAGTCATAAGTCTGTTCACTTATTGTTTCATGCTTGTCAGGTAGAATTCCAATTCGGTTGTATGTTTGTAGTGTGAGCGAGGATTTTGATGATTTAGAAGATGTTCCTAAAATTGATAGCTGGGATAAAATCTCTTTCATAAACCGACCAGTTGAGATTCACAAAGAAGAAGGTAAGCCATCTTTCTATTGGATCTAATAATTCCATAAATAGAATTGTGATGCAGTTTCTTATGGATTTTGTTGCTGTTTTGTTATTCTTCTGACACATGCAAAAGTTTATATAACTAGTAAAAGGTATACCAGTTATGACACTTGTACAGACTGACATTATCTTATAAAGAAAATAAAAACTACCTGACCTTAACACAAATGGCTTAAGAAATACCAATATAATGATTAAGAACGTGTATTGTATGTAGTTAACGACCAAAGTTACCACTTTTTCTTGAATTGTTTATGCACCATTCTTATATATATCAATTGCCAACTTGGTAATTGTTTAGAGTATTTTCCATGTGTGAGTGACTTGTACTTTTTCTCCGAATGCATTTATAGCGTATATGAGTATATGGTGATGAGTTGGTGGCATTAGCATAACAGCCATTGCTTCTTATTCTTGAAGTGCAGATAAATACTTCAGCTTACACGATGCTATTAAAGCTCTTCTTCCAGAATTATTTTCTGAGAAAACCTTGATTGAATCACCAAATAATATTCCCTCAGAAGATGCTAGCGAGAGCAAGGCAGAAGAAGTAGTAAATGTATGTAATGATGTAGCCGAAATCAAGCTTGTACGCATCCAGGGGATTGAACCAAAATTGGAGATTCCTTTCTCTTGGGTGGTGAACAACTTGATGAACCCCGATTACTTCCTTCACATCTCTCTGTATGTCAAAGTTGCAAATCTGAATACCATGTGACTAGCCGCATTTCTACTATTCGTTTTCTAAATTCTTTATCTAGTCGTTAGGCGTCATTTACTGTACAGAATTGTTAAGGTCAAACATATATATCTCCTTGAGCTAAAAATGAAAGAAATGTCTTCAAAGTTGCCACTGATCTTCAATTTTTACTTTCTCCTTGTATGAAATGTTTGTGATTGAAGAGGGCAGCTAAACAGTTTGACATTCACATAGCTTCTTGTAATACACAATTCATTGTTATTAGTTTTCGACCGATTTATCAAAATTCACTTTTTTTTTTTGTTTTTTTTTTTTGTTTTTTTTGTTTTTTTTTTGTTTTTTTAATCTTTTGAATGCATGTCTGGATAGATGGGGAAATGGGTATGTTTTATTTTTAACCTCGCTGCTAGAATTAATTATTACAAGAGAAGTAGTTGAGTTGGTAAAGGCAAGCTTCGATGGTCTGCAATTACTTGGCATCCATTTTCACCACAACTAACGATCATTGATTTTAAAATTTTACAGCAATTGGAATTCTCATTGCTGCCTTTGATTTTAAAAGTTCCCAGGTGAATTTCGTCGGACGACTTGTTGAAGCGTATAGCGAGATGAATAGCAAAAGTTCCTAGGTGAATTTCGTTGAACGACTCGTTAAAGTGTATATTGACCTGTACCCCGACATACACTAGATTTGTGTTTTTTAGTAAAATTTTGAAGGGTAATCTCGTCATTTCACACCCCATTCTTGCCCTAACCCCTTCCCACTATAAATATCCGATTTTCTCACCTTTCTTAAACAATCTTTAACAATCCCTAACAGCTTCAATCACCTAACACCTCTTTTCTCCTCTTTCACGCCAACCCCATCTTCTTCCATCTTCTTCATCTTCTTCATTTTCTTCATATAATAAGGAGAGAACCCAAGCTTCCATGGAGGTTTTTCCTCCATGGGATCCTCCATGGGAGCTCCCCATATACCTCTACAACACTATAATACACTTCATCCATCCATCCATCCATCTTAGGCTAGATTACAATGAAATAGGAGCCAAATTCGAGCTAGGAGAGCTAGGAGAGCTAGGAGAGCTAGGAGCTTCTTTGGAGAGTTGTTCTTCAAAGGTTGTCTTATTTCTACTCATTTCTTTGTATTTCTTATGTCTTTGATGTGTAACCCTAATTTGGGGAATATTGTAAACCCTCACATGTGCTATATATATATATATATATATATATATTTTGTTCATAAATTCATTTGGGTTTTGTTTTGCTCTTTGATTTATGTATGTTTAATCTCTTATTATGAAATTTATGTTTGTGGAGGTTAGAAATTGATATGTATGCATGATTGGGATTAGGAGTAGAGTAATTTAATGTAGGAGTAATGTAATTTAACTTCCCATGATTGTTTGTATGTTAATGGATGACCAAAATATCATTTATTGAATGATTTGAGTGTTAGGGATTTTATCCCCAAAGAGTAGAAAATGCTCGTTTATGCATTTAGTTGCTAAGTTGGCTTTGGTTCACATCCTTGTACTTAATGGGTCTTTTTAAGACATATTTGCCCATCCTTGGCCGGAATGGGTGATAAATTGATTTAGAAAAAATTCCCAAGTCAAGAGGAGAACCCTTAATTCATTTGAATGTTCTTAATGTTTAACAATTGCATTTATGGACATTAGTGTTAGGTGAACTTATTTCCCATTTTTAGCCATCCTAGGGAGATTGATAAAACCGAATCCGTATCTAGAGTAAAGACAAATTGAATTCCTCGTATGCTCGTGTAGTTATAGGGGTATTTCATTGCTTAATGCTTTCACTCGGTTAGCCATCTCGTGAATGATATTTAGGTTGTGTTATATATCGCGTGGTGTCGTATTGACATGCTCAACATGATATCCTCTACATTTGACCAGAAAGATGAGAGATCACTAGGCTGGCGTGTAGAGCTCGTGTGTGTGTCCTACAGTCCTTAATGAATCCAAGCATTTATGCATAGATGTAATCTCTATGTCGCTCGAGAGAGGGTAGAGATTAATTAAGGGGACACGAGCATATAACATTCATGTTATATGGGTATCTCGTATTCTTAATGCTTTCACTTGGTTGCCATCCCGTACTTGGTTAGCCTCGTGGATGAATTATTGGCTGTAGTATGGCCCACACGGTTGTGCATTACATACCCAACGAAATGACCACTGTATTTGACCGGAAAGTTGAGAGATCACTAGGCCGGCGTACAGGGCTCGTATGTGTGTCCCACGGTACTTAATGAATCCATAAGTATGTGTGGATGTGATTTCTAAGACTCGAGAGAGATTAGATATCAATTAAGGGGACACGAGTCTATTATATACTTGCACATTGAGGGACTAAGTGAGTCTAAAGCTTAATTAGGAGGATGGTTGCGGTTGAATTGTTTCCCTAGTGTAACCACATTTCATGTCATCTCTCCATTCCATCCTATCCATGTACATATTAAAGTATGTAGTTTATTTATTTATATTATTATGTACACATTTCTGAACCCGCAACACACGAGTTCTGTCGGCGTGTTGTAATAATAGCTAGAACCGGTAACGGTCGACGAATTCCATCTCCTTGCGGAGCGATACCCTCACTTGCCGCTGTGCTAGTCTTTGTGACTCGTGCGCTAGCGAGGTCGAACTTAATTGTTCATATTTTGACCGACACTGCAACGACGTGTCGTCATTTATGTGGTCAAGTCTTTCAAGCCACAACTCAATTTGCTCATCCTTGGACGAATTACATGAGACAACTCTAGCTTCAAGACAATAGCAATTATCGCTAGATCTCATCTGTTAGGCTTTTAGTTTATCTTGGCATATATTCCATATCAAAGCAATGTTTTTGTTGTATTGATTAGTGGTCTTAGGATTGATGATTTGAAGCTTCAAAGAAAGACTCGGCCACATTTCATGCAAGTTGGTGTTGTTCAAAGAGGAATGTGCTTCATTGCACAATAAGGTAAAATAGATCTCATTCCTCTTACAAGGCAAGGCACACACACACACATGACATTCATTTGTGTCCCTGCATAGTTGAACAATATTTATTTAACACTTTCACACACTTGGCAATATATGCTCATGCAGTAGATTTAAATTGATACTTATTGGAAAATGCATGTTCTAGGACTATGTCTAGGAAACGGCATATGTGTGTGACTTGGTGTCTATTTGTTTTCGTTTTATTTTTTTTTGGACTTGAACATGATCTCTTATGATTCCTTATTGAGTTCCTGTCATTTTGGTTACTAATTCATTAGGTTTCGAGTCCAAACGATGTAGCTACACTACTTT
This sequence comes from Acer negundo, assembly GCA_035582765.1. Taxonomy (NCBI): domain Eukaryota; kingdom Viridiplantae; phylum Streptophyta; class Magnoliopsida; order Sapindales; family Sapindaceae; genus Acer; species Acer negundo. The sequence continues at coordinate 23,825,006 of CM069241.1, read as the reverse complement.
GCGTTCTCATTCGTTGAGTTATCTTCGTCGTCGTTTTTCGAGATGAATTTTCAATCCTTTTACAAATTTGTGTAGTCTTTGTTGTGTGTATGGGAGTCATGATTCGTAATCCGAAGATGGATTCAAAATCAGAGTTCGGAGGCCCGAATACGTTCGAAGAACGCGAGCGGTGCGGAGAGTAGCAAGATTTGCCAACGACCAACCTTGCATGGCCACGTGTGAACCACGTGTGGCACACGGGTTGGACCCCTCTCTGCCCACATGTGCCACACACGCCCACACGGGCTAATGATGTGGCATACTCTGGTTGACCCATATTTTCCTTCTCTTGAATTCTTTCAAAAGTTCTCCTTTCCCTCCCATTCCAAAAAAGAAGAAAAATTAGAATTTTCTAAGTGTAGAATTTTCTCTCAACTTTTTATCACATTCCAAACACCATTACTTTCTCATACGAAGTCAAAATTGAGTGATTCAAGTCGGAGATTGTTCGTAATCGAGTCCTCTAACATTTTCGAGTGGTCTTGTAGCTTTTTGATCGATTTTTCTAGTGGTTCTACACAGAAAACCGAACCAGCTCGTGATCTTGACGTAGTTGTCTTATCTTTGAGATTTCTTCTTTTATAACCTTCAATTTGCTTGGGGTTTTTTCTTCTATATGTATGTATATGTATGCTGAATGCTATTAAGAAAGATAGATTCATAATCAAACCTAATCAAAAGTCTAATTAGAGACATTTGTGAACTAGTTTCTTTGATTATATGATTTTCAAATGTTTGAGAGTTGTAATGTGATTAGTTTGATGTATAAGGTTGTTTGAGATTTGATTGAATCATTTTTATAATAAATGACCTTGTATTTTGTTTTGATCTTATGATTGATGTAATCGAGGATTATTGTATATGTATGTGTTTTTAGAGAAATCTAGGATTTAATTGAGTAATCATTTTATCATTTCTCTAATTCTTTGGCTAGAATATTAATTGAAATCATTTTATGATTCTAGCATTTTATTGTATCTATGTAAGACATCTTGCATATGTGCTTCATGAATATGATCTATTCAAGTGTTGTTTGTTTGAATGAAACTAGAAGTTTTTGTGTTAGGTGTTTTCACTTGCTCTAGGTTTAATTCATGTTTTTGTATCTAGACTATTAGACTTGTGTTTCACATGTTTAGGTCTATTTGTGCCATGGAATGTATTGATCACATGTTCTATGTTGAATTGCTTGATTGCATCAATTTACATTCACATGATCACACTAGGAAGTCCTTGTGAAAGGTATGAAGTCTTGGTTAGGATGTGATGTTAGGATAGCCAAGTAAGAAGTCTTGTTTAGAGTTGGGATGACTCGAATAGGCAAGCAAGAAGTCATGGCTAGGATCGGGAAGGTCCGTATAGCTATGTAAGAGAGGCTCTTCAGAGGCATGAGTGCCTTGGATAGAGAATTGGCTATATTATTGGTAGGCCTAGGTGTATGGATAGACATATACTCCAATAGAGCGGGGTACACGGGATGTGTATGAACTCTTGAGGAATTTCTAATCTTCCATCGATGTTGGTTTGGTATGTTGTCCAATACATGGTGGCTCCACATCATTGAGGGATTTCATACTTTCCAATAGGTTAAGGTAGACATAGAATCTACATGGGTTGGTGATCTAGGATTGGTCACTTTGTGGAATTTCTAATTTACCATCCAATATATATAGTACCCAATGGTTGTAGTTCAACCCGTGGATGTTTCTTCCTTGGAGGTTTTACCATGTTAAAAAATCTCATGTGTTAATTCTTCCTATCTCTCTTTATTACTTGTATATATATGTTTGCTCTTAATCTTGTAGTACATTCATCACTTGTGAAGTTTTTGAATCAAGATTTGTTAAGTGTGATTTGTAAAGCAATACATATTTGATCATTTTTATATTCTTTATTCTTTTGTATATTGTTACTTTGATGTATAGCTTTATTTGTTAACACTTGTAATTCCTTGAACAATATCATAATACAAGTATTCTTTGTTGTTGAGATTTTTGTGTTCTATACCTCAGGCAACTCCTTATATATGTAGACATTGCTTAAATGATCACATGATTATATTGTCTATGTATGGATGTTTTTGGATTATGTGTTGCATGTAAAGCTACCTTGAGGGACAAACGAATGTTTGTTTCAAGGGATTGAAAAAGGTGTAAAAACCTATTCACCTCCCCTTTAGATACGCTTTAAGCGAATTTACTACGTTTGTATTATTTTCAATGGACAACTACCGAATCATGACCATGTAGATCATGGTGAATTGCTGAAAAAAAAAATATTGGATAATGGGACCTCCTCATAAGGTGCAATAACATAGCGATAAACCAATTTAGAAGAGTGAGTCAGAACAGGCTGAAAACCATTATCCCCAGAAACCCTAGAATCCCCCGCTATATCCTGGGTCGATTTTGCAGAACTAGTTAGAGGAACCTTAGAAGACTTTTTCCAACTACAAGAACTGGGCAAATGACCAATAGAAAAGCAAGTAGAATAAAAAGTTGGGAGATTCTCAAACTCAATAGCTATAAAAGAACTATGAAATTTATCTCTCTCTAGCAACACTGAAGTAGGCAGCACTGATGACACATCCATATCAACTAGAACTCTAGCATAATGACCAAGTCAAATAATTTTCGGATGCTAGTATTCCCACGATAGATCAAAGAACCTAACCCTAAACATAAGCATTGGTGGACTTCTGTAGCAATGTGTTAAAATTTGGGACCCAAGGCTAAATGTGAAGAATACCCGTCTTTCAATGAACTGAACCTAACCCCCAAACAAGATTCTTCTTAGCAGGAGACTTCAAAAGAATCTGATAATAGCCTCTTTCTAGAGATATAAGGTGCCAATCAGAATTCAACATCAAATGCTTGCCAAGTCTCGTAAGATCCACAAGCTTCTAGTGCCGCTCATCACTGGAAAAAACCATAAGACCAATAAGAGCATTCCTACACAACTGAAAACGGGTTTGATAAGCAACCGGATCCACCCGAACAGAAATATACCCCTTTCTTCGAGGGCACTAATGGCACCGGCAAAGTCTCAACAAGAGAAGATTCGAAGAGACCTGCAAAAGAATTACCACCCTAGACTAGAGGCCCCGAACTCTGAATGAGACCCATACCCAAATCCGGAACAATCACCGAGACACTCCCCTTAGGTTGATGAGGAATCGACTCACCAACCAATAAACACACCCCACCGGATGTGAGAGGAACAACCCGAGAAGAGGAAGCCACTCCACCCACTGTACTTAAACTAACCTGACCAGCCGAGGAGGAAGACACCGCCACCGGAAACGAAAGAGACAAAGTGGTCTTCATGCACATAGGATCCATGGAGCTCGATATAGGTCGAAACCCTAATTTCATGAACCCAAGTAGTTACGAAAATCCTAGCAGAGCCTAAAGCGACAACAGTGTAAGAGCGGCGGAATTACTGTAGCGTCATTGTAGGAGTGGTGGAAATACTGTAGCAACATCGACAGAATTACTGTAGCGACACTGTAGCATCAATGGAATTATTGTAGTAGTTACCCTACAATGTGAATAATATATACCTAAATATCAAAATTACAGGTACTGATGTGGTGCAATTTATATATCTCAAAAAAAAAAAAAAAAATGTTGTCTAGTTTGTGCATAGTGATTGTGCACTTCTTACTTCAATGATGAGGGTTTGAGTATCACATTTGTCAATTAAATCATAAAGTGTGGGGAAACCCCTTCATAGTTGTGAGAGTTGCATTATGGGTTGTGTTTGACAGAGCTCTATTCAGATTTGGGTTAGATTTAAAAAAAAAAAAAATTACCTTATTATCTAGTGGTGTAAATTTTTTTCCTTGCATTTTGTTATCAGCCTTTTTTGGCTGGGTCTAAAGAAGGATTTTCTCTCACTACCAAGGCTACCTGGATTAGAAGGAAGCTATAGGAAGTATCATGGCAGGACCGGGATAAGGGTCATCATGGTACTCAGATACCTAGAAAACTCCGATACACAGTACCCTGGTGTCACGCCATACCGTTGTCCCGGTATCCCAGTACCCTGTGCCCGATACCTCGGTACCCCGTGCCCGATACCTCGGTACCCCGTACTCATACCCGGATCAGTCCCCCAAGCACCTCCCGACCACCTAGCATAGAAGGTGTCAACAGAGAAGGTCTTAAAATGCTAGATTACCAAGGAAGAAAAGATCACATCACAAGAAGAGTTGCACACAGTAACACCCCATTCATACAGAAAATAGTCAGCTCTTTAATGGCCATTAAAAACATTATTAATGGGAAAATATTTAACTCCTTAATGGCTATTAAAGACACTATTAATGGGAAAAATATTCAACTCCTTAATGGCCATTCACAACGTCAATAATGAGAAAAATATTCAACTCCTTAATGGCCATTAAAGACACTATTAATGGGAAAATATTCAACTCCGTTATGGTCATTCACAACGCCATTAATGAGAAAATATTCAACTCCATTAATACCAAATCAGCTTCCTATGATTGCGAATTGATTAACTAAATTAATGGAGTGGGCAACAAAACTTACAACCTATAAATATGTCAAAGCTCACTCTTGGAAAGAGATCGGCTTCATCTTCTTCTCCAACAAGTCATGATCTTCTTCTTTTCTACTGACTCTAGAAAAACGCCAACACTATGACTATTATTGTAAGCTTTTCGGAGCACTTATGTTGTATTATTCTCCTACTTGTGTAAGCTTCCCGGAGCATGCCTTATTGATGAATATATAAAGGATGGTCACTCCTTCCACCGGATACTACCTAGGGGTTTTTCAGCATGTGATCATATGTGATGCTTTTTCCCCCTACGCCAGTCCACTTCTATCAAAAGACTTGTCATTCTCTCCCCCGTATCTCTTTATTATGCATGTATGTGAGTTAGACTTTGACCATTCTGGTCTTAGCTCTCTTATCCACCCATTCACATGACATGCCATATATAAAGAAGAGGAAAGAGCCTTCAAACTAGCTAGAAGAACCAAGGTGGTCTCATCCTTCATGACCATATCTGTATCATTGAAGAATTCCTATCCCTCATCCTACTTACTTGCTATCTGGGTCGGGGAACTACAAAGGAGATCTGGAGAAGAGTACTAGATACGAGGTACGAGGTACGAGGTGCGAGGTATAGGGTACGAGGTACGGGGTATGAGGTACATGATATGGGGTACGGGGTACGAGAACCAAACACCATGACCAAGGACCAAGACCAAGGATCAGGATACAATATGATATATTGATTTCCCTTCGCCTTTAATCACCATTGTATCTAGCTTGTATTACTGAACATACACAGGTATTGAATTTATCCTTGCTTTAACCATTATTGCATCAAGTTATGTTTACTGGAAATCATAGGTATCGAACTATGTGATACCCCTTCGGCCGTGGTCAATGTTGATCATGATCCTCTAAAGTCGTTAATTGTAAATCCACCTCGTCGGTAAATTTCGGTTAACAAATTTCAATTTCTTTATTATCAATGAAAACAAATAAATGTTATACGTAAAAAACTTGACATGTTTTTAGGCAATACCATATTACCATCCACTCGGACCACTCATCAATGTATAAAGTAGAATTGTAAGTCTTGATATTGTATATAAATTAATGATAAATCATAGCAATGCGTCTATAAACAAAGTTGATATGTCAAAAAAAAAAAAAAAAAAAAAAAAAAAAAAAAAGATATATAACAATGGAGCCCACCTTGCTAGAGCTTTACTTTTAAAGATTTGTAAGATTTTTTTTTTTATAAAAAAAATAGGTTCAAAATGAGATATATATATATATATATATATAGAGTCTCTTTCCTATTAGAGCATCCTTATATAACTTTATCAGGATATTAAATGTGAGCCACTCATTTATAAATGTGATTTGATAAGTGCATATACACCAAGTCAAAGTATGTAAAACGAGTGGCTCACATTCAATGTCCTTATATAATTCTATCAGGGCATCCTCATATGAAAATTTCTATATATATATATATATATGTATATGATTCGTGTGATGTGGAGATCAGACAAGTTTGAAGCATGTCCCTAGCAATTGTGAACTAGGACAGTGTAAATGTTTTGTAATATCGTCAAAAGCCACGTGTGCATAAGACAAGTGATTTTAATGTGCCCCCATGACCCCATCTTTTGCAGCCCTAATTTCTCAATGTAAGACACACATACTATGTTCATCAAAATGAGGCCTTCTCACATGCACAAATTAATATATATATATATATATATATATCTTAACTTCCTCAAGTCATGGTTTTTGCATTGATATATCATGTGTGTATCAGTGCATGTCCTTATTTATTTACTTATTTAACAAGGGTAGATTTGTATATATATATATATATATATATATTTATTTATTTATAAAGCGAATTGCACCAAACTCTCTTGAGTTTGCCCTTTAACATTCGAAAACAACTTAATCGTTAATTGACAATCACCTCGCCTGCCGTTAATTAAAGTTAGTCAAACTTAACAGAGATAAATATATTTTCATCCTTTCAAACATTTTTTAAAACAAAAAAAATTTAGAAGCTTTAAATCTTAACCATTCATCTTGACCAAGATGAATGGTAGAGATTCATTCATTAAAAAAAAATATATATTTGTTTCATACAATAAAACAAAAATCATTTAAAAAAATGTTTTAAGAAAATTGATCTCCACTATTCATCTTTAAAATGGACAGTGGAGATTTATTAAAAATAAACTTAAATAAATTTAGAACAAAAATAATAATAATAAAAAGACCATTGTGGATAACAGACCTCCATTGTTAATGGAGTTTGACCTCTAGGCTCCATGAATGGAGATCTGGACCGCTCTCCACATGGAGATCGCTCAGATCTCCGCCAAAAAGGATATTGGTGGTGATGATGTTTGCACGTCAATGATGGTGGCGCATCTGCGGTAGTTGCGCAGCGGCAGTGATAGTTATGGTGTATTTTGTGTGGATTGTGATGTATGATATGATGAATTTGGGTGTGAATCGTGATCTCAAGTTTTCTCACCTTTTTTTTTTCTTCTCAAGTTTAACAAAGATGGAAGAAAGAATGAAAAAATTTGAAGAAAATGTTATTGGATTGGATTTTTTTTCTTTAGTTTTGAACACTACAAGAAAATAGGAGATTTGTTGACAATTAAAAACCGTCAAGAAATGTATTCTTGACAGTTTTAAAAACTATCAACAAAGCCCCTGTCAAGAAAGGTGTTTACAGTTTTGTGTTGTTGATAATTTTTTTTTTCTTTTATTGACAATTTTAAACAGTCAAGTATGCTTTTTTTTTTTTTTTTTTTAAAAAAAATTTAATTTTTCATTATTTAATATTAATAACATTTTTTACATTTGTACACCTCCCCACCGGACCACCCTTTGACATTGCCGGAACTGCTGGCGTCCAGCAGCTCTCCGGCGGGCATCCGACCACAGGTGTCTACATCCCACCACCCACCGGAGACGTCGCCGTAGCCGACCACCGCCGACAGCCCACCACTGTCGCCTCCGACGGCAACCAATCATCGACGGACCACCCCCTGACACTGTCAGAATCGCCACCGCTCGGCACCCCGCCGATGGGCATTCGACTATTGGCCCACCGCTGGTCGCTGGTAAACACCACCGTAGTTGCCACCTGCCAGTAACCCACCACCGTCGTCGGTAACCTCCCACCACTCACCGAAGACCTGCCACCACCACCCACCACTGCTGCCGTCAACCATTGCCGCTGTCAACTATGCCCGTCGGTAACCCACCGCCGCCGCCTTCGACTGTGTCTACGGCCTACCACCCATCGGAGACGCCACCGCAGCCAACCACCATCGGCAACCAACCATCGATGGACCACCCCTTGACACTTTCGAAACCGTCGTCGTTCGGTACCCCGCCGATGGGCATCCGACTACCGGCCCACTGCTGGCTGCCGGTAAACACCATGGTTGCCACCGCCCACCGGCAGCCCACCACCTCCACCGGCAACCTCCCACCTCCCACAGAAGACCCGCCACCACCGCCCACCACTAATGCCGTCGACCACCGCCGCCGCCACCCACCACCCACCTGATAATAATGACAATTAATTGTTGTCATTATTGGGAGTTGAACTTGAGAAGCTTAAAAGTTTTACCACTTGATTACAACCTTTGATGTGGTAACAAATTAACAATATTTATATATAAACTATGAGTTGTTAGAAATTAAAAAAAACAAAAAAACAAAAAAACAAAAAAAACCTTTTTAGATAAATTTAAATTTATTCAACTAATCAAAATTTTAATTTCTACAGACATATATTTAAAAATATTTATTGAAACTTTAATAAAATTATATTTTTTTATACATATATAGTCGAGTTATTAGTCAATACTCTATCGTTACGTTTGGTTACGTGGTGGAATGGTAATCGAAATGAGAATGAGAATGCAAAGGAAATGAAAACTAAGTTTTTTGTTTGGTTGGAACTTTAGAATTAGTCTATGTTATTTTGTTTGGTTAACAACGAAATGGAATGGAGTTAACTGTATGTTGACCAAAATACCCCTAATTATGAATGTATAATAACATGATATATTATGAATAATAATAATAAAATATAAAAGTTTATTATATATATAATTATATATTATTTAATATAATAATATTATATATATAATATAATACATATATATTATATATAATACATATAGTAATATATATAATATATTAATATATATAATAATATAATATAATATATAATATATATTATATATAATAATATAATATATAAATATATGTTTATATATCGTTATATATATTATAATAATATATATATATAACATATTTAATAATATCATATATAGTACATATATAAAATATATATTTATATATCATTAATATAATATAAAATAATAATATATTATTTTGGAAAGGAGTTGAGGGTATTTATAATGGAGTTGGGCCATATGAGAGTATTTATGGAATATAAATTTTAGTTTGGAATAGAATAGCTTTCCATTAGTTTTTGGATGGAATGTCTATACCACCAAAGTGGTGGAATCACAATTCCATTGCATTTTAACAAACCAAATGAATGGAATGGTTTCCCTTTCATCCAACCAAGCATGACCTATAGGAGACCTGTGACATTAATTGTAACAAGCATGATTTGGAATACAATTCTCACTACATGGGAGATATTTCAGATTACTAATTTATATGGGTAATTGGATTATTAACGTGTCTCTTAGTACGAAACAAGAGGGTGCAAAATAAATAAACAATTTTTTTAAAATTATTTTTTTGAATTTTTTAAAAGTAAATGATTTAAAAGTAAATTTATTAAATTAAAAATTTTACTTATCCAATATCGGTTTGCCCAAAAGCCGATATCTCACTGTAAAATAAATCCATATTCTAATTTTGTTTGGTGTTGAAAATAAGTATAAGTTTAAAAAAATTATTAAAGATAAATACCCTAATTATAAAACATTCATAATATATAATATAAAATACATATAATAATCTATATATATAATATAATATAATATAATATAATATAATATATTATAAAAAATATATAATAATAATATATTTATATAATATTTAATATGATAATATATAATATATAAATGTATTATATTATCTATATTATATTATATATGTAATAATATATAATAATAAAATATATAATAATATAATATATAAAAATTGTCTTTCTTGACTGTTAAAAACTGTCAAGAAATATAACTTTGTTGACAGTTTTTTTTTTTTACAGTTTTTGAAAACCGTTAAGAAAAAACTGTCAACAAATGTGGTTTTTCTTATAGTGGAAACATCTAAAAAACTTGAATTAGAAGAAAAATTTGAAGATACATCAATGGAAGAAGAAAATGTTATTACATTGAATTTAGATGGGTTGGATTTTATTTTATTTTTTTTAAGTTTTAAATAATCTAAAAAACTTGAATATGAAGAAAAATCTAGAGATTTGTATGGAAGAAGAAAAAAATATCTTTGTTGGATTGGATTTAGATGATCCAGATTATTAATTTTTGTTTTAATTTTGAAAAATCTGAAAATTTTGAATTTGGATAAAAATATGGAGATCAACATATCTTCACCATTTTTTTTTCCGGTGAGATCCAATTTGTTTTCATATATTTTTATTTTTTGAAAATTAGAATTTTTTTATTTAGGGAAATTTTATAATTTGTAACGGTCAAACTCGGTCAACGGTTCAATTTGACTAACTTTGACTAAAGAAAAAGGAGGTGAGTGTCAATTAACAATAAAGTTGTTTCTGAATGTAAAATGGTAAACCTTAAAGGAGTTTGGTGCAATTTTCTCATTAAAAAAAATGGTTGATTTGAAGAATTTTCCTTCAGATTCAATTAAAATAATGACGTAGGATACTTCTGAAAGGGTAAACGAGTTCAGATTTTGGCCCATAATATACCGTTGGAATCATGTCGACTAGCACCACTTATGTCACAGGGGAAGATGCTGCAATTTCCTTAAATTTCTTCGTTTCGGTTTTTCATTTTCAAGTTATTTTTTCTTTTTAGGAAGTATTTTCTTATCCTAAATAACTTTTAGTAGAGATTTATGTTTTCGAGCTAGTTTGATATTGCTTTTGAAAAATTAAAATAAGATTATTTAATAACTTTAGTATGGAAATAATATTTGGTACAATTTTCAAAAGTTATTATTTAATAATCTGTGTTGATTTGTTGACAGTTTCGAGAGGTAGGTGATAGGTAAGATTTAGTGAATCTTTTGAGATTTTCCCCATACAATTCAATTTTATCTTTCGACACTCGTTTTCTAAAAACACTTCATTCTAATAACTTGAATGAAAAAAAATATATATATATATATATATAGATATTTTAAAGACAATTAGTTTGTTTCAAAATTATCTTTTTTGTCTTTTAATACTCTTAATCTAAATATACTTCATTTTAAAAAATTAAAATTTCTAAACATATTCCATTTTATTTTAATATTACACATCTACCATACATAAAATATTGTTTTAATGGAAAGGCATTTCATCAAAACACTAACTTATTCATCATGCAAACTAAAAAGAAAAAAGAAAGAAAAAAAAAAAAAAAAGCAAATTTCAACACAGCAACACAGCATGATGTTCAAAATTCTTGAGATTCAAGAAAAAAAATATATTAAACGGTAAGACAATGTGACAGCACTTGAGAAATAGCTTATTTGACTTCATTTTAACGGAAGAGGTGATAATTTCCTAAAGGGATATTATCATCTAGGTCTCTATGTTTTTTTAAATTATCTATTTTTTACTCACTTATTCATTTTTAACTGGATTGGTCCCTATGTTTTTAAAAACCATTCAATTTCATCATTCTGTGAGTCAATCATTAGTCAAATTAAATGGTTATATGGATATTTTTTTTTTCTTTAAACAATGATATGCCACATGTCAACACACAAATAAATAGAAAAAAAATTAAATTTAAATAATAAAAATTAAATTAAATTTATAAATACAAATTAAAAAATAAAATAAAATAAAATAAAACATATCTCTCATTGAAAACCAATCCTAGTAAAAATCAGTTCTTGGAGTGGTGGTGGCTAGAAATCAGTTCTTCATTGATGATCTCCAAAAATAATCAAACCCAGCCACTAACAAAACCTAAACCTAAACCTAAAATCAAACTCAACTACCAACAAAACCTAAACCCAATAACCACACACACACACACACACACACACACACACTCTCTCTCTCTCTCTCTCTCTCTCTCTCTCTCTCACTCAACCTAAACCTAATCATTCAAAATCCTTCTCTCTCTCGCTCTCTCTTTCTCGACCTCTCTCTAAATCCATTTCTCTCTCTCTTTCTCTCTTCTTTATCGATCTCTTTCTCATTTCTCGGTCCCTCTCTGACCTCCATGAAACCAAAAAGAAGTTACTCTCCCGCCACCATGAAAACCCATCTTTCTTATCTTTTACCGGTCACTATGAAACGAACTAAGATCTGGTTCAAACCAGAACTGGGTTTGAACCAAAAGGAACCCAGATTTGGTTCAAATTAGATCTCTGTTCTAACCGAAACGAGCCTAGGTTTTGGTTTTGGGAGGTGGATGGTTTGGTGGGTTTGGTTTCAGTGGGTTGGTTTGGTTTTCTGGATTTAAAGGTTTTTTTTTTTTTTTTTTTTTTTTTTTTTTTTTTTTTTTTGTTTTTTTCTCTTTTGTTGATAAATTTCTGTGTTACTTCGATCTTTGGGTTTCTATTTGGGTTTCTATTTAGGTTTTATGTTGTTGTATGGTGGTAGCTATGGTTGTGACTGATTTCGAATTTAGGTTTGAGTTTGATATGGTGGTTGATTTCAAGTATGGGTTTGGTTCTGAGTTTGAATTTAAGGTGGTGAGTGGGTTTGAGTATGGGTTTGGTGTGGTGGTTGATTTCGAATTTGGTTGGTTGCGGGTTCGAATTTCGGTTTTGGTTTAAGTTAGGGTTTGAATATAAGAAAATAATTTTTATATTTCTTTTCCTTTTTTAATTTATTTAAAAATTAATATATAATTTAAATAAAATTAAGAAAATAAAAAATTATTTTATTTTGATTTTAAAGTCGAGTAAAATGTTATTTTGTGTTTTTTGTGACTGTTGACCGTCAAAATTCCAATCAAAGGAATCAAATTGAGTGGTTTTTGAAAACATATGGACCAATCCATTGATAAATGAAAAAGTGAGTAAAAAATAGATAATTCAAAAAAACATAGGGACCTAGATGATAATATCCCTTTCCCAAAAAGATAATTATATTTAGTGGGATTATCATTTAGGTCCCTATATTTTTTTTGAATTATCTATTTCACTGGCTTGGTCCCTATGTTTTAAAAAACCCATCAATTTAGTCTCTTAATAAGTTAGTCAACTTTAACAGCTTCAAGGGTAATTTTGACTTTAAACCAAGAACATGTCATGTGTCAACATAAAAAATAGAATTATTATTTTTAAATATTTATATAATAAAAAAGAAAAAAGTTTTAAATCTCCACAATCCAAATCTCAGATGGATGGTGGAGATTTATTTAATATTTTAAAGTTAATTTATATAAAAAACTAAAAAAAAAAAAAATTCTTAAAAAAAATAGGTAGATTGATCTTCACCGTCCATCTCAGATATGGATGGTGGTGATCAAATTACAAAAACAAAAATGGGAAAGAAAAATAAGAAAAAACCACACTTTATGTGCTATTAAAATTTTTATTTATTTATTTATTATAATAAAATTGGACTGATCAAAAGGGAAAAAACATGACAAACGATCATATGCTGAAAAACCTTTAGACAGTATCCATATATATAAAAGATAAAAGAAAAGTAAATAGTAACAAAAAACAACAAAGCACAAAGAAGCAGGCGGAAAACAACCCCAAACAAAAAGAGGCACGCAGGCCACACCAAAAAGAAAAAGAAAACATTAAGAAAAACGAAAAGACTCTCGACCCATGCAGTTGTTGCCAACTAAAGAAGAACAGAATAGCGAGGTAGAGAACCACCAAGAATCAGCCTGAAGCTCTAAAGTATACATAGAAAACGTATCTGCAACCTAATTTCGCTCCCTAAAAATATGGGAAACCTGAAAATCCATCCGCGAGATCTGAAAGATGTAACGCTGCCATGCTTGATGAACCCTCTAAGGAACCATCTCAGAACGAGAAGAAAGAAGACGAACCACATAAGAAGAATCGTTTTCAAGCCAGATTCGATGCCACCCATGCTTCCATGAAAAATTAATGGCCTATGAGGCCGCCAGAAGCTCGGCCTCAAACGCAAAAACCTGACTAAGAGGAATAGCAAAGCAACCCTTCATAAAGACTTTACAGTTTCGAAAGATACCACCACAACCACCAACCCCCGGAGAGCCCATAGCAGTGCCATCTGTATTCTCTTTGATCTAACCAGAAGCCGAGGTGACCAAATCATGCTCTTGATCATCGAGGCTTTAGAAGGGCGACCATGAAGACCGAAACGATGAAGAATCAAAAGGTCGTCCATACAATTACTCATAGAACCAATATCTAGGCGATTAACCTCTGAAACTGCCTTCCAAACAAAAGAAAGGATAGATCTAACGTCCACTAACTTCCCTTCAAAGATCTATTGATTACGGGTAGTGCACACCCCCCATATCACTGCATAGATAGTCGTTTTCCATAAAATCCTGACCTGCTCACTAGAGGAAACTGACATGGCTCGTAAGAAGAAGGATTACCAAGTTTCGGTAGAGACACATCGTTGGAAAGCCGAGAAAATCGCCTCCCAAAGAGCAACCGCTAAAGGACAATGAAGAAAAAGATAATCTGCAGATTCACTACTAACCCCACAAATACTGCAACGAGAAGCCAACTGTAGGAAGCCTGTTCAACATAAGACGTTAGGTCAAAGCTGAGCGAGAGGGTGGAAACGGGACCAAACATCTTTCCACCATATAACATGAGGAATATCACAAAGAAACTGGGAATAAGTAGCCTTGCAAGAAACACGATCATCTCAAGACTTAGCCCAAACCAGAGAATCAACAATAGAAGAAATCGTAATTCGATCAATCCGAAAACACAGATCTGAGAAGCGTGCTCAGAAACAATCGTTCTGCATCCATCAACCCTCATGAATAAAATCTAAGACCCTCACCCAGAGCGGATTAGCTAAATAATCTGGAATCCCTAAAAGATCCAAAATAGGAACCCCCAACCAATTATCCCACCAAAAGTTCCGCTGACAGTTCTCGCCAATCAGATAAATACCTTCCTTAAGAAGGGAACTATAATTTGTCCGAAGAGAAGACCAAATCAAAGACCAAATCGAAGAGGTGACATACCCTTCATGAGGCTTCTGCAAATGCCTAAGATACCTCTCTCGAATAAATGAGAAAGCAAAACCATCAGAGGTTATAAACTTCCAAGTGAATTTCCACAACAGCGAAACATTCAGCAACCCAAGATCTTTCAGACCAAGACCACCCTGTGAGTAAGGCTTACAACAACGATTCTAAGTGACCTGAACCAACTTAGTCTCCTCAAAAGAACTAGTCCACAAAAAGTTCCTCAACTTACGGTTAATAAGTGACAGTAAAGAAGAAGGCCATTTGTAAATTATGAAAGAGTGCACAAATGAATCAGTGATGTCCGACCTGATCAGAGTAGCACGACCGATAAGAGAGAGGGACTTGCCCTTCCATTTAGAAAATTTAGATAAGATTTTATCCGCTATAGGTCGTAACACCACCTTTCGAGGTTTAGCCCGAAACAAAAGGACTCCCAAATAAGAAAACGAAAGCTGCCCAATTTGCATACCAACCAGAGACTGCAAACTACCAATCCATGAGATGGAGCTAAAAAAACCGAAATAAAAACTGACTTGAAATATCACCATAATCCCCAAAAGCAC
The DNA here is from genome assembly GCA_035582765.1 of Acer negundo. NCBI lineage: Eukaryota > Viridiplantae > Streptophyta > Magnoliopsida > Sapindales > Sapindaceae > Acer > Acer negundo. The sequence continues at coordinate 23,809,507 of CM069241.1, read as the reverse complement.
CCATGATATGCTTCATATTCTTTTGAGTGCCTTTGCAAAAGATCAGAACATCATTTGCATAGAGCAAATGAGTTGGAGCTAAAAAAGTCCCTGGAGGAGAAATAGCCAAAATCTGAGAAGAACTTCCTAACCTCGTCAATAATTTACTAAGGAAGTCCTTTGCAATACTAAACAAAAGTGGAGAGAGCAGATCTCCCTAACGAACCCCTCTAGAGCAACAAAAATATACCTTTGGGACCCCATTCAATAGAATTGAAAGCATATACGAACGAAGAATGACGTCTATCCAATCCACAAAACAGAAGAAAACCCAAGAGCCAGCGCACTGCAAAGGAAAGATCAATCTAAAGTGTCAAAAGCCTTACGGATATCAATCTTCATGGCCAAGTTACCTCCATATCACTTCTTATGCAACACATTCACTCAGTCAAAAGCCAAAACAATACAATCCTCAATATGCTGGTCTCGAATGAATCTGAACTGCTGAGGATAAATAATCCTAGCGGCAACCCAAGCTAAACAATCAACCAAAATCTTCAATGAAATTTTAAATTGAAAGTTACTAAGTACAATCGGTCGAAACTGATCAACTGAAATCGTGTTCCTCAACTTTGGAATAAGAACAATGAAGTTGGAATTGGGACCTGGGAAAATAACTCCGGTGATGAAAAAATCTTGAATAGCGAGGACCACGTCACTACCTATAATATCCCAACATCTTTGATAAAATCTATTAGAAAACCCATTTGACCCACCGGCAGAAGCAGCATCCATAGCAAAGACTGCATCATGAATATCATCTCTAGATGGAATGCTAGTTAAGAAAGCATTCTTTGCAGTAGTTACTAAGGAAGGAATCACTTCATCTATAATAGACAAATCTCTCCCAACTCGAGAAACATTCGAGGAAAAGAGGTCAAAATAATAACTAATGATATGATCCCTGATGGTAGGCCGATCCTTCGAGAGAACCCCATTAATTAAAAGGGCTGATATAGTGTTACAATACTGCCTACATTTGATAAAGGCATGACAAAAAGATATGTTTCAATCCCCATCACAAAGCCATCTAACTCTAGACCGATCACGATAAAAGCACTCATGTCTGTTTAACAACACATCTAGCTCCGAATGAACACTTGCCTCGGCCATAAAAAGATCATCTAAGAAACCCCAGTTAGACAAATCCAGCTGAATAGAATGAAGCTCCGCAGACTTCCCAGCAATGCCAGAGTTAAGATCCCCAAAAACCTCCCAATTTCAAGACTTAAGAACCTTCTTTAAGCATCTTAGCTTATAGATAACAACATGAGGAGGCTACCCACAATAGGAGAGCTCTAAAACCTGCGAACAATAGCTATAAAATCAGGATGCTCTAACCACATGCTCTGAAACTGAAACTGCTGATGACTAGAAACCTCAAAATCTGATAACTAAACCAGTAACGGACAAAGACCAGAATAGATACGGGGAAGAGCCACACACAAAATTTTCTGCCAACAGGAAATGCAACCATCTAAAACCAAAACTCTATCTAATCGTCTCTCAACTCTAATGTTACTGCGACCTTTAACCCAAGTGAATCGGGCGCCCTGAGAACGAATGCCAACCAAATCACAATCCTTAATCATCGACCTGGAATCCTCACAAGAACCATGGGCAGAAGAAAGAGAACCCAAAGCCTCATGATCACCTAGAACTGCATTAAAATCCCCAACAACCAACCAGGAAGAAGAAACCAAGCTAACCATATCTCGAAGAGACTACCAAAGAAACCTACGAACCACTGTAGAAGTGCTCGCATAAACAAAATGAAAATAATACAAACGTAGTTAAATCGCTTAAAGCGTACATAGAGGGGGGTGAATAGGTTTTTACGCCTTTTTCAATCCCTTAAAACAAACATTCGTTTGTCCCTCATGGTAGCTTTACATACAACACATAATCCAAAACATCCATACATAGACAATATAATCATGTGATCATTTAAGCAATGTCTCCATATATAAGGAGTTACATGAGGTATAAAACACAAAAATCTCAACAACAAAGAATACTTGTATTATGATATTGTTCAAGGAATTACAAGTGTTAACAAATATAGCTATACATGAAAGTAACAATATACAAAAGAATAAAGAATATAAGAATGATCAAATATGTATTGCTTTACAAATCACACTTAACAAATCTTGATTCCAAAACTTCACAAGTGATGAATGTACCATAAGATAAAGAGCAAACATATATATACAATTAATAAAGAGAGATATAAAGATTTAACATATGAGATTTTTTAACGTGGTAAAACCTCCAAGGAGAAAATATCCACGGGTTGAACTACAACCATTGGGTACTATATATATGGTAAATTAGAAATTCCACAAAGTGACCAATCCTATATCGCCAACCCATGTAGAGTCTATGTCTACCCAACCCTATTGGAAAGTATGAAATCCCTTAATGATGCGGAGCCACCATATATTGGACAACATACCAAACCAGCAACGATGGAAGATTAGAAATTCCTTAAGAATGCATACATATCCCGTGTACCCCGCCCTATTGAAGTCTATGTCTATTCGTACACCTAGGTCTACCAATAATATAGCCAACTCTCTATCCAAGGCACTCATGCCACTAGAGAGCCTCTCTTGCATAGCTATTCGAACCTTTCCGATCCTAGCCATGACTTCTTGCTTGCCTATCCGAGTCATCCCAACTCTAAACTAGACTTTTTGCTTGGCTATCCAAGCATCACGTCCTAACCAAGACTTCATGTCTTTCACAAGGACTTCCTAGTGTGATCATGTGAATGCAAAATGATGCAATCAAGCAATTAAACATAGAACATGTGATCAATACATTCCATGGCACAAATAGACCTAAACATGTGAAACACAAGTATAATAGTCTAGATGCAAAAACATGAATTAAACCTAGAGTAAGTGAAAACACCTAACATAAAAACTCCTAGTTTCATTCATACAAACAACACTTGAATAGATCATATTCATGAAGCACATATTCAAGATGTCATACATATACACTATAAGATGCTAGAATAAGATGCTAGAATCATAAAATGATTTCAATTAATATTCTAGCCAAAGAATTAGAGAAAGGATAAAATGATTACTCAATTAAATCCTAGATTTCTCTAAAAACACATACACCGACAATAATCCTAGATTACATCAATCATAGGATCAAAATAAAATACAAGGTCATTTATTATAAAAATGATTCAATCAAGTCTCAAACAACCTTAGATATCAAAGTAATCACAATACAACTCTCAAACATATGAAAATCATAGAATCAAAGAAACTAGTTCACATATGTCTCTAATTAGACTTTTGATTAGGTTTGATTATGAAGCTATCTTTCTCAATAGCATTCACCATACATATACATACATATAGAAGAAGAAACCCCAAGCAAATTGAAGGTTATAAAAGAAGAAATCTCAAAGATAAGACAACTACCTCAAGATCACAAACAAGCTGGTTTGGTTTTATGTGTAGTCTATTAGAAAAATTGATCAAACATCTGCAAGACCACTTGGAAAAGGTAGAGACCTCGATTACAAACAATTTCCAACTTGAATCACTCAATTCTGAATTCGTATGAGAAAGTTATGGTGTTTGGAAGGTGAGAAAATGTTAAGAGAAAATTTTACACTTAGGAAATTCTATTTTTTCTTCTTGAATAAAATGGAAGGGAATTGAGGAATTTAAAATGAAGAGAGAGAGGGAAAGGAGCAACCAACCAGCATGTGCCATGTCAGCACCATGTGTTGACTGCGTGTGGCACATGTGGGCAGAGGGCCATGTTGGCCGTGTGGCACACATGGCCACCAAGCTTGGCCGTTGGCCTTGCCTGGTCCTCTCGCGCTCCGCTTGCGTTCTTCAGTCGTATTCAGGCCTCTGAACTCCGATTTTGAATCCGTCTTCAGATTACAAATCATGACTCCCTCATGCACAACGATGACTATAAAAATTTGCAAAAAGGTTGAGAATTCATCTCAGAAAATGACGACGAAAACAACTCAACGAATGAGAACGCAAAGTAGCGTAGCTACATCATTTGGACTCGAAACCTAATGAATGAGTAACCGAAATGACCGGGACTCAATAAGGAGTCATAAGAGATCATGTTCAAGTCTAAAAACGATAAAATGTAAATAAATAAACACCAAGTCACACACATATGCCGTTTCCTAGACTTAGTCCTAGAACATGCATTTTCCAATAAATATAAATTTAAATCTAAAGCATGAGCATATATTGCCAAGTGTGTGAAAGTGTTAAATAAATGTTGTTCAACTATGCAGGTACACAAATGAATGCCATGTGTATGAGTGCCTTGCCTTGTAAGAGGAATGAGGTCTATTTTACCTTTGTTGTGCAATGAGGCACATTCTTCCTTGAACAACACCAACTTGCATGAAATGTGGCCGAGTCTTTCTTTGAAGCTTCAAATCATCAATCCTAAGACCACTAATCAATACAAGAAAAACATCACTTTGATATAGAATATATGCCAAGACAAATCAAAAACCGAACACAAAAGTGTACCAATGCACCCGAGAACTGATCGAGAGCAAAATAGTGAGATGTTGATCATGACAATGAACTATTTGAGCCTCTAGAAATGAAGCACAAGTGAAAACCAAAATAGTCAGAATCAACCCACCCCGATCGTTCATGCCTACCAAAAGAAGACCGAGCGAAGACTAGAAACCTGAAAAGATAGAGGAAAAATCAACCATAGGCTCTACAATACAAACTAAAACAGGTCTATGTAAACGACACAACTCTTTAAGTATCCGCCTCGTAGGCTCGCCCCGAATCCCACGACAATTCCAAAAGAGAACATTAATCATCGAAAACCATCGTAGGAGCCCGTTATCCAGACTTTAAAAAAGCCAGCCTACGCTCAACCCTTAAAGCTCTCTAAGCAACCTCAGCATCAGATAACTCACCCTCCTCCACCTGGGAAGCCCATGAAGAATCTACAATAAGGTGAAACTCAGCTTAAGATACTGACCACATACCCAAGCTTTGAATCTGTACCATAGGATCCATAATCGAAGAACATGAAAAACCAGATCCATCTCATAAACTACTCTAATCCACATGAACATTTGGAGTCGAAGACACAATTGCCTCCTTAGATGATTGATTGCCTAAAACCTCATAAACCCTAACTTGCTGACGAGCCATATGACCCGAACAAGAAGATGACCTAGATAAAATGGTAGAGACCATAAGACGAACCTGATTGACCACCGAAGAACCCTGAATAATAGTCCTCAAATCATGCACCACCCCTATAGCCGAACTGACAAAACTAATAGAAGGATCAACAACTGAAGAACTAGAAACCATAACTGAATCAATGACCCCGTCATCGAATCATGAACCCTTGCTAATCTGTAATGCCTAGGAAATCAATGGAGAAACCGAACTCCAAGCCACTTCTGAAATTGCTAAGACAGTGGACAAAGACGGATCCGAATAAAGAACCAAACCAACGGACGAAGTGGAACCCGAGATCAAATTAGACCCTACTAAAGTATGGGCAACCACTGAATCATGACAACTTACATCCTGGTGAATTACTGAAAAAACATTGGATAACGGGACCTCCTCATGAAGAGCAATAACAGGGCGATAAATTGATTTAGAGGAACGGGTTCGAACATGCATCATTCTCAAAAACTCTAGAATCCCCTGCTATATCCTGGGTTGATTTTGTTGAACTAGTGAGAGGAACCTTAGAAGACTTGTTCCACCGACAAGAACTAGGCAAATGACCTATATAAGAGCAAGTTAAGCAAAAAGTCAAGAGATTCTCATACTCAACAGCTATAAAAGAACTATGAAATTCATCCCTCTCCAACAGCACTGAAGACACATCCACATCAACTACAACTTTAGCATAATGACCAAAATCCCCATCACTAGTAGCCTTTTCCAACCGCAATGGCACCCCAATCCCTTTAGCCAAGTCAAAAATAATTTTTGGATGCCAGTATTCCCATGATAGATCAAAGAACCTAACTCAAACCTGAGCATTTGTGGACTTCTGTACCGATGGGTTAAAATCTGGGACCCAAGGCTGTAGGCGAAGAATACCTGGCTTTAGATGAACCCAACTAAACCCCCAAACATGATTCATCTCAGCAGGAGACTTCAAAAGAATCTGATAATAGCCTTTCCCTAGAGATATAAGTCGTCAATCAGAATTTAACATCCAATGCTTGCTAAGTCTTACCTTAAGATCCATAAGCTTCCAAGGCCGCTTTGTTAGGATTATACTCAATAGCAAGAGTGTAATGTTGTAATTAACAATCTTTTTCATATTAATAAAGTGATTTCTGGTTTAACAAATCGTATAGCATTTATAGTTTGTATTATAATTGTCAAAGTAAATAATCATAAGGTCTAAAGACTATGGGAAAAGAAGAATTGTTCGTACATCTGGATATGTATGTGGTAGACACAATTCTTTAGTTAGTCTTGAATATTGTTCACAACTTAAGTTAAAGGTTGGGCACCTTTATCTTGTTAAAGTTGTAGAATTCTTTTGCTAGCATTTGAGTGGGATCAAATGAGATATGATGAGTCTAAAATCATCGGAGTGTCTTCGAGCAAAAGGATCTAGTGCACTGGGTGCATTGAACTGGATCACAATGAAAAGCTTTATCTAGAACCGTCAATAGATAATAGTCTTTTCATTATCAGGACAATCGGAGAGTCTATCTTAATCCTGAGATAAATGATGGACTTATGGTTGCAAGTGATATCATTTGAGTTATCAATGAGTACGATTATATCGCATAGTCTATCCTCGATAGTTTGGTGATATTCATTTGTTAATCGATAGAGGACTTCATTTATAGATATGGACATCGTGGCTCCATTTAATTAAATGAGAGTATAATATCATCATATGGATGTTTTGAGGTAATTGGATATTAAATCTCAACGTTGAGTTTTCAATAGTGTCTATTGAAAACATGGCTTCTGGACAAGTCAAAATATCCAAGTTCAAAACGTGGTCATATGAGTAAATATGGTAACTTGGAGAGTTATAGGCGGTCTATGAACTCTTGGCGATTACTGATATTAATCACGAGGATACACTATCTCCAATATGATTGTCTAGGGTATGAATGAGGAGCATCTTCCTTTTCTATCTTTATTTAAGAGTTCAGTTTTAGCTCTTTAGTGGAATGAGTTAAAATTAATGGATCGGACCTAAGTGAATCATTTGTTGATTGTGATTAGGTTATGTCTATTGAAGCTTAAATTTAGATGGCCCGCCAAGATCCCCAATCCACACGGACTTGCATGGATCACTTGATATATTCTACCGGACCAATTTAAGGGTCCATCTAGAATTGCATTTAATATATTAAGAATATAATTTGCACATTATTTAAGTAATGAGCTGCTCAATTATATTAATATATTAATGAAAGACATGTGGGCTTGTTTCTTTTAGTAAGAATGGGTCTGGTTCACATGTGGGCTTTTTTATTTAAAGTCCAATGGATTAAATGAAATAGGAAAATAATATTAGGCCCATCTTATATATAAGTGGGGCGGCTAGGTTAAGGTTTTGACCTAAAAATATTATTTTGTTTCATTTGTTTTAATTAAATAAGAATTAATTGATTTATTGATTAATTGTTTAATTAAAGAAACAAATCTTTCCTAAAAGTAAAAGACTTGTTTGATAAGTAAATAAATAAATTAGTATTATTTATTTAATCAAATAAGGAGTCTTTTTTATTTAGTCAAATAAAAGAATAAAAATAAAAGAGTTGGATTAGGGTTTGAAGTCTATAAAGTTAAAAAGAATTAGGGTTGAATTTTAGTCACCCTATATAAGTGACATGATGAAATTCGGCCAACCCGAATTACATACTACATAGAATTCGGCAACCCTAAAGGAAAAAGAAGAAAAATTCGGCCAACCTATATATATGTTCTTATAGGGTTCGGCCACATCAAGGAATTGGGGCTTGAGTTTTTATTTTCTTTCTTCTTCTTCTTAATTCTAAGAGAGTTTTTATTCTAGAGAGACAAAAAGGAGTGAAAAATTATTCTTTGATAGTATACAATTGCTTAAACATCAATAAGCTTGTGTATACGATATCGATCTAGGTTCACGCGAGTTTCGATCATAAGATTGTGAACTCAAAAGTGACCGGAATAATTTTGACATTCTTTTGATTGTTTTGTGACTAACAAAGAAAAGAAAGTATTTGTTTGGTCCACTCACAAGTTTGCAATTCAAAGGAAAGGAAGACCACGCTCCTAGGTGATCCACGTTCGTGCTCGGATTGAAGGTCTTGCGGATTACCATCGACGTAAGTCAATCGGATCACGCGACAAGAGGTAATTTACTTTTGTTGATATATATGCATGTTTATTGATTAAAAGGGTTTAAGGTTCATAAAGGAAAAATTTTAAAAGTCACTAAATCGTCTTTAGTATCGCTTCCGCTGCGTGTAACACTTTTATTTGTTTATTTTTTCCCTACAATTGGTATCAGAGCCTAGGTTGAACCCTTTTAATTAATTAACGTATATATACATGGATCTATTTCTTTTTATTGTGATTATGCATGTTTAGAAAGAGATGGCACTCTAGGTATTCAAATATATAATTACATGTGATGTATGGATTTATATATATTTTATGTGGTTTGTTATTGCTCGATTTTGGCCCTAGATTTTCAATGTAATTTTTGTTTCGGAGTTGTAACAAGAAGGGTGGTCTATTATCGCCATAATTCCTTCTTGGTAGATTGCTAGGTTTTATTTTTTTTTATATATATGTGCAGTATTTTTTTAGGGTTACTGCAGTTTTTTTTATTTATTTTTAGTATGTGCAGTTTTTGGTTTGTAAAAATACTGCAGTGAATAAAAAAAAAAAAAAAAATTAATACTGCAGTATTTATTATATATATACTGCCATAATATATTTAGGTCTTGGAGATTCGAAGACACGAAGCAAAACGAAGCAACCGGAACCAAGTACGAGCACCGTGCGCACCCTAGGAGTGGATTGGGCTGCGCATGACAAGCCCAAACTTTGGTGGGCTGCGCATGGCAGCCTTGTGTGGCCTTATGGGCTGCGCAAGGCAGCCCCTTTGTGGGGTTGTGGGCTGCGCACGCCCATGGGAGAAGGCCGAAGGATGAGCGTATGGTTGATGGGCCACCTGAAGATCTTGTATTCCTAACAAATTGTAATTTACTTGTTTTTCTAGGATGGGCCAAAATTGTTGCTATTTAATTTATGCTTAAATATTACAATATTTGTTATTGTATGATAACATGACATATAGAATAGGAGTGCCACGCATATATCTCTTTTGGTATGAACATGCATTGAATGATTTAGGTATCTAAATTGGCATCTTGATAACTCGGTAAATCATTCTATGGGATTTAATCACACGCCTTAAATAATTGAGTGGGAGAAGGTGTTTTGGTAACACCTATGGCCTCCAAGGTTAGTTGAGCTTTATTATTTATTGGTAATCCCCCCAAGGGGCGTCCATGAATGGAATTTAGCAACATACTTCCTTACAAGGATAGACTAGACAATGGACTCAAACGAGATCTACTCCCCAAGGAGGGATTTTCGTGAGAGAAAATTGAGGGTCGATATCTTGGTAACACACTCAATGTAATTTTATTGATATCCTCCCAAGAGTTCTTGTCAGTAAAATTGCAAGGCTAAAATTGAAAACGCTGGTTGTTATGTTAACAATTAGGTGGGACCTAGTCTAACTAGTAAATGGTGCGAACTCCCAAAGGAGGCGTAACATTTATGGGTGTTAGATCACCGTTGAATTTTATGATTGAGTTATTTATTTAATTCAAGATAAATATTTAAAAGTGCTTTATCATGATTATTTACTTATATATGTTTTGTTTTATTCAGAAATCATGACCCCATCACTTATGAACATCCCGAAAGATAACACTTTAACTGGAGATAATTATGTCACATGGAAAAGGAAAATTGGGTTGTTACTGCAAAGTGAAAAACATAAGTTTGTTCTAACTACTCCTAAACCACCTGCTCCTAATAATGAATCTAGCATAATGTGTAGAGATGAGTATGAGCAGTGGAAGACTTCAGATGATATGGCAAAATGTTACATTATGGCCACTATCTCCGACGTGTTGCAACAGCAGCATGAAGGAATGGAGTCCGCTGCTGATATAATGATGTCTCTAGAGGAGATGTTTGCTATGAAGTCTAGGACGACTAAGAGAGAGGCAGTGACTGCTTTTATGAATCTTAGGATGAAACCTGGACAGGCTGTGAAAGATCACATGATGAAAGTCATAGCACATCTCAACATTGCTGAACTGCATGGCGCTGAGATAGATGGTGAGACAAAGATTGATATGGTTGTCAATTCATTGTCAGATTCCTTTGATCAGTTCAAATTGGACTACACTTTGAACAAAAAGGAATACACCTTACAAGGCCTGATGCAAGATGTTCAAAGTGCTGAAAAGATCCTTGTGAAAGGCAAAGGTCAAGAGATTCATATGGTTGGTAAAGTTGCTACTGTTAAGGCCCGTCAAAAGGTCAAGAAACAACAGAAGAAAAAGCAACTTGGGCCTATCAAGAAGGAGACCAAGAAAGTAACCAAGATCAAAGGGAAATGCTTCCTTTGTGGTGAAAAGGGACATTGGAAGAGAAATTGCCCAAAGTCCCAGAACAAGAAGGAAGAAGGTAATTTGAATTATCTAGAAACATGTTTTTTGGCTGATTCTACAGATTCTTGGATCATAGACTCAGGAGCCACTAATCATGTTTGTTATTCCTTGCAGGGGTTTCAAGAAAGGAGAAAGCTGAGTGAGAATGAAATCAATTTGCGCTTGGGCAACGGAACGTTAGTGTCTGCAAGTGCAGTGGGAGATATTAGAGTTTATTTGGATTCTAGAAGGCATTTAGATTTAATAGACGTTTATTATGTACCTCAATTCAAGAGGAATTTAATTTCAGTTTCTTGTTTGAATAAATTTGGATATTCGGTTACTTTTAATAAAGTTTTTATTATTAGTAAGAATGACAAAATTATTTGCCAAGGTACATTGGAAAACGGTCTATACTTTTTGCATAGAAATATCTCTCACTCGTTAGACACAGAAATAACGGAACCTAATCATAAAAGAGTAAAATTATCAACAGATGAAACCTACCTTTGGCATTTACGCTTAGGTCATATTAACCTTAATAGGATTAAAAGATTGGTAAGTGACGGACCTTTAAGTGACTTAAAGGTTGATGATCTACCAACTTGTGAATCTTGTTTGGAAGGTAAAATGACCAAAAGGACGTTCTCTGCCAAAGGTGCAAGAGCCACTGAATGTTTAGGATTGATACACACTGATGTATGTGGACCTATGAGCATTCAAGCTAGAGGTGGATATGAGTACTTCATCACCTTTACGGATGATTACTCAAGATTTGGTTATGTGTATCTCATGAGACATAAGTCGGATGCTTTTGACATGTTCAAAGCATTCAAAGCTGAAGTGGAAAATCAGCTTGAGAAACACATAAAAATCTTGAGATCTGATCGTGGTGGAGAATATCTATCTGGTGAGTTTCAGCAATATCTTATTGATAATGGGATAGTTTCTCAGTTTTCTGCACCAGGTACACCTCAACAGAATGGGGTAGCAGAAAGGAGAAATAGAACTCTTTTGGATATGGTTAGGTCTATGTTGAGTTATTCAACGCTTCCTATTTCTTTTTGGGGATATGCTTTACAAACTGCTATATACATTCTAAACGATGTACCATCTAAGTCTGTTCCTAAAACACCGCATGAGTTGTGGACTGGGCGCAAGCCTAGTTTACAACACTTAAGGATATTTGGTTGTCCTGCGCATGTGTTAAAAGGAAAGACAGAAAAGATGGAGTCCCGTTCAGAAACATGTATATTTGTAGGGTATCCAAAAGAAACTAAAGGATATTATTTCTATAGTCCTTCAGATCTTAAAGTATTTGTTTCGACAAATGCTAAATTTCTGGAAAAGGACTATATGAATGATTTTGTGCCTAGAAGTAGAATTGTCCTGAATGAGATTTCAGGATATACAATTCCACGAGAGGTTGCACAACCTAACCCAATTATAAGTTCCGATCCAACACAAGATCAACAACCTACCATTCCTCGTCGTAGTGGGAGGGTTAGAACACAACCCGAAAGATACATCGGTCTGGGAGAATCAGTGGAGAATCTCCCGGACGACGATGATCCCTATACGTACAAGGAAGCTATGGAGGATGTTGATAGTCGCCATTGGCAAAAGGCAATGCAATCCGAGATTGAATCTATGTTCGATAACAAAGTCTGGTCCCTTGTAGACTTGCCTAAAGGGATAAAACCCATTGGGTGCAAGTGGGTATACAAGAGGAAAAGAGGTATGGATGGAAAGGTGGAAACCTTTAAAGCTAGATTGGTAGCTAAAGGGTATACACAGAAAGAAGGTATCGATTACGAGGAAACCTTCTCTCCTGTGGCCATGCTTAAATCCGTTAGGATACTCTTATCCATTGCAGCATCTTTAGATCTAGAGATTTGGCAAATGGACGTCAAGACAGCTTTCCTAAATGGAAGTCTTGACGAAAGCATCTACATGATGCAACCAGAGGGATTCATTGAAAAGGGCCAAGTGGATAAGGTATGCAAGTTGCAGAAATCCATATATGGATTAAAGCAAGCATCCAGATCCTGGAACATAAGGTTTGATCAAGCTGTCAAAGGTTTTGGATTTATTCAGAATCCTGACGAACCTTGTGTATACAAAAGGATTAAAGGCGACAAGTTGGTTTTCCTGATTCTTTATGTTGATGATATACTACTCATTGGAAACGATGTAGGTGTATTAACATCAGTAAAAGAATGGTTAGCAAAACAATTTGATATGAAGGACTTAGGAGAAGCAAGTTTTATTCTAGGTATCCAAGTAATAAGGGATAGAAAGAATAGAACGATTGCATTATCCCAAGCTTCATACATAGACAAAATCTTGTCTAGGTTTTCCATGCAGGATTCCAAGAAAGGTATGTTACCTTTCAGACATGGAATCAAGCTTTCTAAGGAACAAGTTCCTAAGAATGAGCATGAAGAGCAATTCATGAGTAGAGTTCCATATGCCTCGGCAGTTGGAAGTCTCATGTATGCAATGCTCTGTACTAGACCAGATATTTGTTTTGCTGTTGGCATAGTTAGCAGGTTTCAATCGAAACCTGGTCCTGATCACTGGACGGCAGTCAAGCATATTTTCAAGTATCTTAAGAGAACGAGAGATAATATGCTTGTATACTCTGGAGGGGATTTGGTTCCCGTTGGGTATACAGATTCTGATTTCCAATCAGATTCTGACTCCAGAAAATCCACATCAGGGGCTGTGTTTACTATTGGAGGAGGAGCAGTTATATGGAGGAGTATCAAGCAATCTTGTATTGCTGATTCCACCATGGAAGCTGAGTATGTTGCTGCATGCGAAGCTGCCAAAGAGGCTGTTTGGCTCCGCCAATTCTTGATTGACTTAGAAGTGGTTCCTAGTGCGAATAAGCAGATCACTATCTACTGTGACAACAGTGGAGCAGTGGCTAATTCGAAAGAACCAAGAAGTCACAAGAGAGGTAAACACATTGAAAGAAAGTATCATCTTTTAAGGGAGATTGTTCAAAGAGGTGACGTGACGATTACCAAAATCGCGTCAGCAGAAAATCTAGCGGATCCCTTCACAAAGGCTCTACCTCAGAAGAGTTTCGATGGGCATCTAGAGAATATGGGCTTGAGAGATATGACACATTTGCTATAGCGCAAGTGGGAGATTGTTAGGATTATGCTCAATAGCAAGAGTGTAATGTTGTAATTAACAATCTTTTTCATATTAATAAAGTGATTTCTGGTTTAACAAATCGTATAGCATTTATAGTTTGTATTATAATTGTCAAAGTAAATAATCATAAGGTCTAAAGACTATGGGAAAAGAAGAATTGTTCGTACATCTGGATATGTATGTGGTAGACACAATTCTTTAGTTAGTCTTGAATATTGTTCACAACTTAAGTTAAAGGTTGGGCACCTTTATCTTGTTAAAGTTGTAGAATTCTTTTGCTAGCATTTGAGTGGGATCAAATGAGATATGATGAGTCTAAAATCATCGGAGTGTCTTCGAGCAAAAGGATCTAGTGCACTGGGTGCATTGAACTGGATCACAATGAAAAGCTTTATCTAGAACCGTCAATAGATAATAGTCTTTTCATTATCAGGACAATCGGAGAGTCTATCTTAATCCTGAGATAAATGATGGACTTATGGTTGCAAGTGATATCATTTGAGTTATCAATGAGTACGATTATATCGCATAGTCTATCCTCGATAGTTTGGTGATATTCATTTGTTAATCGATAGAGGACTTCATTTATAGATATGGACATCGTGGCTCCATTTAATTAAATGAGAGTATAATATCATCATATGGATGTTTTGAGGTAATTGGATATTAAATCTCAACGTTGAGTTTTCAATAGTGTCTATTGAAAACATGGCTTCTGGACAAGTCAAAATATCCAAGTTCAAAACGTGGTCATATGAGTAAATATGGTAACTTGGAGAGTTATAGGCGGTCTATGAACTCTTGGCGATTACTGATATTAATCACGAGGATACACTATCTCCAATATGATTGTCTAGGGTATGAATGAGGAGCATCTTCCTTTTCTATCTTTATTTAAGAGTTCAGTTTTAGCTCTTTAGTGGAATGAGTTAAAATTAATGGATCGGACCTAAGTGAATCATTTGTTGATTGTGATTAGGTTATGTCTATTGAAGCTTAAATTTAGATGGCCCGCCAAGATCCCCAATCCACACGGACTTGCATGGATCACTTGATATATTCTACCGGACCAATTTAAGGGTCCATCTAGAATTGCATTTAATATATTAAGAATATAATTTGCACATTATTTAAGTAATGGGCTGCTCAATTATATTAATATATTAATGAAAGACATGTGGGCTTGTTTCTTTTAGTAAGAATGGGTCTGGTTCACATGTGGGCTTTTTTATTTAAAGTCCAATGGATTAAATGAAATAGGAAAATAATATTAGGCCCATCTTATATATAAGTGGGGCGGCTAGGTTAAGGTTTTGACCTAAAAATATTATTTTGTCTCATTTGTTTTAATTAAATAAGAATTAATTGATTTATTGATTAATTGTTTAATTAAAGAAACAAATCTTTCCTAAAAGTAAAAGACTTGTTTGATAAGTAAATAAATAAATTAGTATTATTTATTTAATCAAATAAGGAGTCTTTTTTATTTAGTCAAATAAAAGAATAAAAATAAAAGAGTTGGATTAGGGTTTGAAGTCTATAAAGTTAAAAAGAATTACGGTTGAATTTTAGTCACCCTATATAAGTGACATGATGAAATTCGGCCAACCCGAATTACATACTTCATAGAATTCGGCAACCCTAAAGGAAAAAGAAGAAAAATTCGGCCAACCTATATATATGTTCTTATAGGGTTCGGCCACATCAAGGAATTGGGGCTTGAGTTTTTATTTTCTTTCTTCTTCTTCTTAATTCTAAGAGAGTTTTTATTCTAGAGAGACAAAAAGGAGTGAAAAATTATTCTTTGATAGTATACAATTGCTTAAACATCAATAAGCTTGTGTATACGATATCGATCTAGGTTCACGCGAGTTTCGATCATAAGATTGTGAACTCAAAAGTGACCGGAATAATTTTGACATTCTTTTGATTGTTTTGTGACTAACAAAGAAAAGAAAGTATTTGTTTGGTCCATTCACAGGTTTGCAATTCAAAGGAAAGGGAGACCACGCTCCTAGGTGATCCACGTTCGTGCTCGGATTGAAGGTCTTGCGGATTACCATCGACGTAAGTCAATCGGATCACGCGACAAGAGATAATTTACTTTTGTTGATATATATGCATGTTTATTGATTAAAAGAGTTTAAGGTTCATAAAGGAAAAATTTTAAAAGTCACTAAATCGTTTTTAGTATCGCTTCCGCTGCGTGTAACACTTTTATTTGTTTATTTTTTTCCCTACACGCTTATCACTGAAAAGCACCACAAGACCAATAAGAGCATTCTTACACAACTCAAGACGGGCCTGATAAGCAATCGGATCCACCCGAACAGAAACATACCCCCCCTTCTTAGAGGGAACTGATGGCACCGACAAAGTCTCAATAGGAGAAGATTTGAAGATACCCGCAAAAGACTTACCACCATCGACTATAGGCGCTGAAGTCTTTATAAGACCTGTAACCGAATATGGAACAATCACCAAAACACACCCCTTAGACTGAGGATGAATCAGCTCACCAACCAATGAACACACCCCACCAGATATGAGAGAAACAACCCGAGAAGAGGAATTCACTCCACTCACCGTACTCAGACCAACCTTACTAGTTGAGGTGGAAGACACTGCTACCGAAGATGAGAGAGATAAATCGGCCTCCATGCACATAGGATTCATAGAGCTTGATACTATAGCGGAATACTGTAGCTACTGTAGTGAATCACTGTAGCACTGTAGCAGTGATGGAAATATAGCAGAAACACTGTGTTGCAACGATGTAACACTGTAGCATCGACGGGAAAACTGTAGCATAATACTGTAGCATCACTGTAGCATTGACGGAAACTGTATGAGGCACTGTAGCAGCGACAGAATTATTGTAGCAAAAACCACTATTCACTTCTTTTTTCTATGGTTCCTTCATCTTTCCAAAAAATAAACCAAAACAGAAATCTTGAAATGGACGTAAATCAATGCCGTAAACCCCAAATCATAAATTTCTTGATTCTAGGTTGCATAAAAAATCATGATCTACAATCTTGAAGAAGGATAAATGAACTGAATCTTACCGGAAGAGGGCTAAAAAAGCAAAACAACGGTGTAACCCTAAAATAAAAGATAAACCAGTGCAGAAACTTGAAACTGATGTAACTCTATGAAAAAAAAATCCAAATCACAAGATTCTTGATTCCAAATTGCATGAAATTTCACGATCTACAACTTTGATGAAGATCATAAGATTAGAATGTGACCGGAAGAGGCTTGAAATCACAAAATGGCGCCGAAACCTATTAAACATTCTCTCATGTTTCTGGGCCTTTGTTCTTAAAATTTTAAGTTGTTAAGTTCGTGATGATCTTAAAACTCACTCTTTAAAGAGTACTATTAAATTTACAAACCCGTCTAAAATATTAGTTTGTAGTGTTTATAGAACTTTTATTGTCCTCTTTAGTAATTTTAATTAGGATTAAAATTGTCATTAATATAAAAAATTTAAATGAAGTGTATACAGATATTTGATGGATTGTGAATAGTATCACTCGAATCTTTTAAAAACAAAATTATCTTTGTTATATAACATGAAGACATTTTTATCCCAACCTTTATTTTTGTGAGTGTGTTTTAAGGGTATTTTTGTCAGATCCACACTTTATGTGCTATTAAAACTTAAATTATTAAGTTGGTGATAGTCTTAAAACTCACTCTTTAACGAGTGCTATTAAATGTTCGAACTCCTCTAAAATATATGTAAATAGTGTCTTTAAAACTTTTATTGCCCTCTTTCGTTATTTTAATGAGGATTAAAATTGTCATTAATAAAAAAAATAATAATAATTAAATGAAGTGTATAAAGATATTGAGACTTTCTCCCTACAATCAATTTGTATCTTTTCACACTCATTTTCTAACTACACCCTATTCTAAAATTTTAAATATAAAAAATTTCTAAGCATACTCCATTCTATTATTTCCAAAATTATCCTTTTTAATTTTTAATATCCTTTTCTTCTTTGCTTATAGGTAAATCAATTATCAGTGAATTGAATCAAACTCCTAAAGTTCTTATACGAACATAGATTCATTTCATATCATAATTGATTGCAATTCTCTAATTCTACATTAGCAGTGGAGGTAGGACTTCTAAATTAAACCTCCAACACCAAAAGAAGTTAAGGGCTTGTCCTGTAACCCATTTTTTGGGTTTTTTTGTTTTCATTTTTGAAAAACGATTTTAAAAACGTTTTCGTTAACTGTTTTTCATTTTATTTTCAAAATACAAAAAAAAACTGGAAAACCAAACTAGTGTTAAAAGTGGAAAATTTGAAAAAAAAAAAAAAAAAAACTTGTTTTTCTTGAATTTGTTTTTGTTTTCCAAATTAATTAACAAAAAAAAAATTTCATTTTTTTTTTCTAGTAGGTCTCTTCTTCATCTGGCAGTATCTTCTTCTTTCTCCTCCTCACACCGATCGTCGCTTGCCACTGCCTTCCGCCGGTCACTGATCGCTGCTGCCGATCGCCGCCATCTTCTTCTTCTTCTTCTTTCTCTTTCTCTTTCTCCTCCTTCGTTGGCCGCCGATCTAGTCTTCTTCTTCTTCTTCTTCTTCTTCTTCTTCCTCCTCCTCCTCCTCCTCCTCCGGTCTCCGCCGAACGGCTCTACGTCGCCTCTCACCGCCGATCGCCACTCGCCGCCCCCAATCTGGTCTCCTCCTCGTCACCGATCGGGTCTTCTTCTTCCTCTTCTTCTTCTTCTTCTTCTTTCTCTTCACCTGACAACTTTTATTTATTTAAAAATTACATTTCAATTTTTTATAGTTAATTATTTAATCAATTTGTTATAATTGTTATAATATTAAAGAAATGTAAAAATTGATACTTCAATTTTTGAAAGTTTTCGGTTATCCTACCAGGTGCGTTTTTTCCGTTTTTATTTTTAAAATATGGATTCCAGTAAATGCTACCAGACGCGTATTCGGAATCCAAAAATGAAACAAAATACACTGTTTTCATTTTCATTTTTCTTTTCGAAAAGTAAAAACAAAAAACGGCTTGCAGGATGGGCCTTAATATTAAAGTTGCTCTTAAGAATTGATTTTTTCATTAACAGTGTCTATTATGAATATAGCTTTTTAAAAAATAAATAAATTAGAAGTTAATATTCAATCCAAAAGAAAATACTAATTAATTGCATGTTAGGCAATGCAAATAGACAAGAGAGAGAGGGAGAATACAAATAAACAACGCATTTAGATTAATTGATGAAAAAAAGAAATTACAAATAGAATATGAAGTCTAATTCCTTAAGCAAACTTTCCTTCGGTTAACCAACTATTGCCTTCTCCAAGCTCTTATGAAATTGGGGAAAAAAATGTTTTAGGGTTTATAAAACGCAAAAGAGATTAAAATAAATAAATAATATTGGAATCTAAAATTTCCTTTTGTCTTCTTTAGTAATTATAATTAAGGATAAATTTGTCATAAAAAACATTTAAAATGGAGTGTAGTGAGATATTAAGTGGATTGTCAATAGCATCACTCAAAGATATTTGATGGATTGTGAATAACATCACTCAAATCTTTGTTAATATAACATAAATACATTTTTATCCCAACCTTTATTTCATTTATTATTTACTATTATAATTTGAGTTTTTTTAATAATTATTTTTAACTGGTCATTTTTTATTTTTTGTTTATAATTTTTTTTTTATCTATTGTTTTATTAATTAGTAGACTAGTTTTTTTTTATCTACTTCATGTATACATAAAATAGAAGTAGATCTAGAACTACAAAAAATGTTACAACTAATAGAAGATCTAATACTTTATACTTGTTAATACTAACATACATGTTGGTAATGTAAATTATAAAAAATAAAATAAATTATATTAATTTGTTAACATTTGAATTAATGTTACATAATAATAATTTTTTTGACATTTGAATTAAATAATTCTTTGATACCAATTACGTTTTTAAATTTTCAATTTTCATACATTTCTCTAAAAACAAATCATACCTTGCTTTAGTCATTATATAAATTCACAGCAATTGTAATGGTCAAAATATAAACCTTCGACCCAAAAGACAGGCCCACAAATTATATGAAGAAATAAAAGAATCACAAGCTTTTTTAAAGATCATTAAATGCCCAAATAAGGAACATGCTTAAAAGCATGACCCAACCCACCAAGGTATCTGATCAAGACAAACACGTGGTCAAAAGAAATTCAAAAAGCCATACTTATATTAGACGTTACACAAATCCCAACATCTAATAAGGCCCTTATTATCATATTCAAATGAATCAAAATGGGCAATAAAAGGCCCAAGAATCACGCTCTCATAAAAGGGGATGAATGGTGAAGGCTCTAGGGCTTCACTATATATGCCATACCCCCTACTCAGAGAAGGGGGTCCTGATTTTCTCAACTCAAATGCGAAAGCTCTCTAAACACTGTTATGCAATTCTCTCCTTTCATTTATTGTAATTCCAAATTCCAGAAGAGATCGACCTAGTCACTCTCAAAGATGAATCGGCCCAATCCTCAATTGACCCACATCGAGTCAAGGAATCTCTAGGGCATCGATCCTTTAAAAGTCATCGATATACAACATTGACCTGATCACCGATCGATCGACATCGAGTCTAGGGACCCCTCTGGAGATTGACCCATAAGATCTATGGATATCCATCGTAGATCCAACCATATAAACTAATAGCTCGATTAAATATAACTAGCACAACGGTTTGTCACTCCCAACCCGTTTTAATTTCATTTCACTCATCAAAAAATTTACTGACTTGAGTGTCGGAGAGTCCCCCCCACCCAAGGAACACCCTCTCATGTGGTTCGACACCGCTCTGTTTGTCCCTTGTTTTGCAGGTTACCAGTACCCACCTCATCAACCTCGAATTAATTGTAAATCCGATCGACTACAGCAATTAACATTATAGCTTTTGAATCTTATGGTAATGTTAGTAGCAATATTAATCAAATAGTTTCTTTGCACAGCTAACCATGATTATTTTAAAAGCTATAACAATATAAAATTGACCCTTCATTATGTTTTGTTTTGCTACGTTGGTTAAGTGAGGATCCCAAAATTTATTGTAATCTTTTATTAATTATTGTTAACAGCCAAAAATGGAAGAGGGATCAATGAAGAATTTTCCATCCCGAGTCTGAGCTAGTATCCAGTATCCCGCTACGAGGATAGCTAGTACCCCGATACACAGGCGCGCTAGGACCACATCTCCAAAGACTCAGGCTACATAGAATATCCCGGTACTACTCCGTCTTGATACCCCATTACAACGCTAGTCGGAATCCTGATACCTAGGTATATTATCACCACGATCCAGTAAGTCTAAACCTTATAGATCCTTTCCAGAATCTACCGGCTAAGCGGTTAAAGCTCCAGGAAAAATAAATTACCAAGGCATCCAAAAGACAGGTTTAAAGCTACGTTGAAACGCCGTCATTCAATCAATACAGAGTTGGATCCCTTCCCGCCATTGAGAAACCTATTTGAAAATAAAGTTAACTCTATCAGAGCTCCACCAAAAAAGGAGGGATCATTTGGAACACAAGAGGAAGGCAGAGATATTCTCGGAGATGACCAGTTAATACTCCGAAAATCTCTAGGTTAAGAAACGGAATCAAGAAGAGTGCATAGCAAGGGTGGAGCACTATATATATATATATATATATATATATAACAGATCGTTCTTCACCAAAGGGAGGATTTTTTGAGAGAGATTTTCTACTTATCAACAAACACGAGAGCACCACCACAAATAGTTATGTTCTTCTGTCCATAGTCTGAGAGGGTTGTATTGAGATTTGTAATGGTAACGATTTTCAATAAAAGAGATGGATGAACACTTTAATTATTAAGAATATTGTCTTCTTTCTATCTATTGTAACCATCATACCAGATCTATTTCACCGAATAAACCTCTTAAGATATCGAACTACTTGATACCACTCCGATCGGGATCCGTCAAGATCTTGGTCCTTCAAAGTTGTTAATTGGAGTTTTCGCCCCTGTGACAATTTTCAGTTAACACTTTTGGCGCCGTCTGTGGGAACAAACGAAGCCTTCCCAACCATTACAGAGAAAATAGCCTAGTCTTGCCCATAAGTTCTTCATGAAAGTTAGATCATCGCAAGCTAATCCCAATCCATTAGGACCCCAGTCCCTCGCCTCCACCCAGAGAGTTCAAAGGCAGGGAAGAGAATCAGGGAATAACAATCTGGCACTAATACCTCCACCCAACACGGGTTCCATGCCCGAAGATCCAGCTATGCAAGAGATCAATTGGGATACCTAAGAGCAGTAAGCAACAGCCTATGTGGAGGCTATCCGCCTTCGGATGATCGCCCAGGGGATACCTTTCGAGGTGCCTAGGGTCACAGGACCGGATACTCGGATACCCGTGTTTAATAGACTGGGGCCATCATTACCAGCTTCGATCAATCCAGAGGATCCCAGACCTCGTTTGGTGAAGTCATCGATCGAGATACCCCCTAGGAGGAACCAGCTGGTAGTCAGAGCAGGGGCAAAAGCAAGAGATCCGCTCCCTAATGTCGAAGGGAGTACTGGATCTAGAAGAAGTCCTAGGTAGAAATGCCGATATAGAGAACGGTGAAAGGAACCAACCGCTAGATTGGAGAGATCGAATGATGAGAGTTCGGAAGCTCGATCTGGGAGTAAAAGACCCAAATGCCTTGAGGATCAGATGGCAAGAATAGTGAAAGAGCTGCCAGAGCTGAAGCAAGGAAAGCACCAAGGAACCCGGAAGAACCCCTTGGGGGAGATGAATGAACCTTTCTCTAAGAGAGTCAGAGAAGCTAAGTTACCCATCAAATTCAAGATACCCGCCGAGAAGTACTCGGGTTCCGAAGATCCAGTTAGTCACCTAAAGAGCTTTGTACATGCTACCCAGTCTGCAATGTACAAAATATTCCCTTCAACCCTGACAGACTGTGCCAAGACATGGTTCATAAAATTGCCAGTAGGTAGTGTTGATTCCTTTACTAAGCTTACCACAGCTTTTTATACTCTGTTTCAAGGGATCAAGCCTCGTCCCAAGGACCCCGTCTTGCTCCAGTATGTGATCCAAGAGCGAGGTGAATCGTTCAAGTCGTGCGTCGAGAAGTATCAGAAGGAGGTTATCCAAATGGGGGTCTTTGATGAAAAGGAAACATTGGCTAACTTCCAGAGGAACCTATGGAATGGAAGACTCTTTCGATCTTTTACCAAACAACCTTTGAAGACTTACTAGGAAGCCTATGAAAGGGCTTTGAAACAAGTGGATATAGATGAACAACTCCGGATTAAGGTCGAGCATGATGAAGCCCGATCAACCCCGCACCATAAAAAAGAGGCCCAGAAGCCTACACCAGCTAAAAGGATTCAGAATCCACCCCTGAATCGGTTAACTTATCGACCACCTCTTATCCCGACCTACTGAGAGCGATATCCAGCCAGAAGGATGCCACCTCACCTGACTCTGCCTTTAAGGGAAGTAGCCCGAGTAGGTAGAAAGGAAGAGGGATATAACCATTATACTCCCATTAATGCCTCACGAGAGACCATATATCTTGCCATCCGCGATAAGGTCTCCTCACAAAGCCCGGTCCTATGAAAGCTCTGGCTGACAGAAGAAATCACTATAAATATTGTGACTTCCACAAAGATGTGAGGCATAACACATCGGAATGTTATAGCCTCCATAACCAGATTGAAGCATTGGTAAGAGGAGGTGTTTTGGCTGAATTTTTGCAACAGGTACGAAATGGATTAAGGAAGGAAGGCAGGTACATAACGAGATGAAGGAGGCTGTAGAGAGAAGGAGAGACGGGTAGAAAGATTTAATGCAACAGATCCAGGTGATCCATGCCATCAGTGGAGGGCCCACCTTGGCCGGAACCTCGAATAATTAAAAAAAAAACCAGGCTAGGAAGATTCCCTGATTCTCAATGAGTAATGAGATACTCAAAGTCAATGGGGGACCTCGAGACATGTCCCGTACCACCCGAATCGTCTTCACTGAGGAAGATATCTACAACACGGTGCAACCACATGATGACCCCATGGTAATTTTAGTACAGATCTTCAATTGCCGGGTTCATCGCATCCTCATTGATATTGGAAGTAGTGTTGACATACTATTCAAGAGAGCTCATGAGCAACTCAACTTGAAGAAATCATGTTACAACATCTGCACCTCACCTTTATATGGATTCATAGGGGACTCAGTCATACTAATGGGATCTAAAATCCTACCAGTAATAGTCAGAAGCTCTATTTCAATAGAATATAATGACAGAGTTCATCGTGGTAGATACAGTCTGCCTATAACGCGATTCTGGGAAGGCCTTTCCTATCAGGGATTAGAGGTGTGCTATCCATTTACCATAATGTCCTGAAGTTTCCAGTAAGGACAAGAGTAGGAGAAGTCAAAGGAGATCAGCAGGCATCCTATAATTGTTACGCGGTGTCAGCTAATCTAGCTGCACTCGCCAAGCAATGTGTACATGTCACTAATGAATCGAGCCAGGTCGCAGATGAGCAAGATCACTACAACCTAGAGGATGAGGAGGTGCCAGATGTGATGATAGAAGAAGCGGAAGTTGAAGAACAGAGATGGACTGGTCGCCACCCCGTTGAACAGTTGGAAAAAATACCAGTTAGGATAGGGGATCCAACTAAGGTTGTGAAGATAGGTAACGTATTAGATCAGGAAGTTAGGAGAAGACTAATAGGACTCCTTGAAGAATATAACGAAATCTTTGCCTGGAGTCATGATGAAATGCTAGGTATTCCCTTCAACCTAGCTACTCACAGGTTAGCAGTGGACGCAACCTTCAAACCGATCAAAAGAGGAGGAGGCATTTCAACGCTAAGCAGAATGCTGCAGTCTAGGAAGAGGTGGATAAGCTTCTTAAAGATAGGTTCATCAGAGAGTTCTGTTACTCCAAATGGATCGCTAACGTGGTTATAGTGACCAAAGCCAACGGGAAGTGGCATATGTGCGTGGATTACACTAATCTCAACCAGGCTTGCCTGAAGGATAGTTTCCCTTCCCAAAAATAGACCAGTTGATTGATTCCATGGCAGGCAACAAGCTTTTGAGTTTCATGGATGCATTCTCGGGGTATAACCAGATCATGATGCACCCCGTAGATCAGGACAAAACTAGCTTCACCACCACACAACGTCTCTAATGCTATAAGGTGATGTCTTTCGGGCTCAAGAAAGCTGGAGCAACCTACTAGCGCCTGGTGAACAATCTATTCAAGCAACAGATAGGGAAGTCCATGGAAGTGTTCTTAAACGACATAATTACTAAGTCTCAAGCAGCAAATCAGCACTTAGAGGATCTACGCTAGACCTTCTAGGTAATAAGGGAGAACCAGATGAGGTTGAATCTAGCCAAGTGCGCCTTTGGAGTAGCAGCAGGAAAATTTCTTGGTTTCATGGTACACGAGAAGGGGAATCGAGGCTAATCTCGAAAAGATCAAGGCCATCATGGGTCTTGAATCCCCTACCACTCTTTAATAAGCCCAAGGGTTGACCGACAGAATCACAGCCCTAAACCGTTTCATATCCCGATCTACTGACAAGTGTTTACCTTTCTTTAAAATCATTAATCAGAGTAAGAAGATGAAATGGGACAAAGAGGGTGAGCAAGCATTCCAATCGTTGAAAACATACCTAGCTAGCCGACCCTTGCTAGTAAAGCCCTTAGCCGGGGAAGAACCACAACTCTATTTAGCAGTATCAGAAACCGCTACTAGAGAGCCTTAGTGAAGGAATGTAGAGACGGGGTCCAGATGCCGATTTACTATGTGAGCCGTGCTATAACCAAGTCTAAGAATAATTGTACCCCTTTAGAAAAACTCGCCTATGCACTCGTAACTACAGCCAGAAAGCTTCGACCATACTTTCAGGCTTGCACAATCGCAGTAATAACAGACCAACCACTCAGGCAATTCCTCCGAAGGCTAGACGTATCAGGCAGGTTGGTCTTGTGGGTTTTAGAACTCACTCAATATGACATAAGGTACCAGGCAAGAACGTCAATCAAGGCTCAGGCCTTAGCCGACTTTATGGCAGAATTCAGCACGACTCCAAATCTAGATACAACTGAGATACCAAGCCTGGACCTAGATTCCTAAGAGTGGTGATGAAAATGGTTAACGCCGTTAGAAAACCGTCCATTAAAACTATTTGTAAAACCTCACAAGTCCTAATTGGTTTTTAAAACACAAGTGTAGTAGTAAGTGGGGTGTCGTCCACATGGAAATGGGGCTAGTAAAAACTAGCTATTGCTAGAATAGCATTCATGTAATTAATGATATGAAAATGAAAATGTGGTAAAATGTGACTTAACACAATAATATATCTAAACAAACAAACAAACAAGATGATGATAAATGGTATGGGAGATATAGATATGATGGAAACTAAGAAGTTAACGGATTCAAAAGTGAATACGGGTAATGCAACAAACTAGTAATTAAGCACGTTTATTCAAAGGTAACTGACCTAGGATGTATAGAGCCGGTTATTTATCCCTGTCAAGTGATCAACCTAGGATGTATAGTGAGGACCACCTATTAGGGACTAATCCATTGTAAACCACTAACCTAGGATGTATAGTGTTGGTTGTTCATACAGATTCTAGAAATGAAGCTCATCTACCTATCAAAGACTCAACCGATTACAAAATAGCCAACCTAGGATGTATAGTGTTGACTTATACTCCTCTCACAAGTACCGACCTAGGATGTATAGTGCCGGAAACCCATTCGAGGTTAGATTAAGACCGCGGTTTAAGAATAGGAGTTCATGACATTCCATCTATTCATTTGAGCATGGATCAACTAAATAGGATGTATATCTAGATGCAATACTCATATATATATTCCAAAGAGATCTTGCTAAGAGGATGTATCTAAACAAGAAATCAATGATAACCATTCACAACAAGAATAGAACAATGAAAGATAGATATGAATATATATATAACCAAGTTTATGTACAAGCCTAATATCCAACTAACTAATCCATCAACCCCTTAGAGGGGATTTAGCTACTCTACAACTAGGAAAATAAGAGAAAGGAAAGAGGAAGAACCCTTGGAGAACATCTCCTTCCTTAAAGTTGCTTCAATCACCTATTTTCCTTGAAGTTGAGTAGAGAATGTAAGTGAGAGTGAGAGAGAGATTCTAGATCTAGGGTGTGTAAAAGAAACTAAGTAAAAGCCTCCTAAAACGAATTCTATAACATTCTGTTTATATTACATACAAAAATAGGTCACTTAAGCTTCAAAATGAGATCTGGCGCCCGTGGAGTGCGGGTGGAGTACGGTTGGATTACCCACACTTTACCTGCACTATAATGATTAGGTGCAGATTCAACTCTCTGGATTAGGCTACAGTGCGGGTGGAGTGCGGTTGGATGACCCACACTTTACCTGTACTTTAATGTTAGGTGTGAAATCCACTTCTCGGTTTCAGCTCGGAGTGCGGGTGGAGTGCGGTTTGAATTACTCGCACTTGACCCACACTTTAATGTCTGGTGTGAAATTAGCTTCTCTGGATTTGCTTGTAGTGCGGGTGGAGTACGGTTGGATGACCCGCACTTTACCTGCACTTTAATGTTATGTGCATAATCAGCTTCTCTGGATTTTGTTGTAGTGCGGATGGAGTGCTGTTGGATGACCCGCACTATACTCGCACTTTAACTCTTCTTTAGGCATCAGGTCTCGGCTGTGGTAGAAGTGCGGTTGGAGTGCAGTTGCGACCCGTATTGGACCCGCATTGTAGAGCTGCTCATGATCAATAGCCTTTCCTTTTTCCACTTTTCTGCTGGAATCACCGTAACACGCTTCCAAACCCATCATTGCACCATTTCCTATAATTACGCACATAACAACCATTAGAGATGCCAAAACGCACGAAAACATAACACATGATACGAATTTGAAGGCCTAAATATACTACGCATTTGGCACGATCAAACACCCCCAAACCAAACCTTTGCTCGTCCTCGAGCAAAAACAATCTAAAACACTAAGACGCCAACTGATAAGTCTTAGACACCTAAGCAATAATTCAAAAATGCCGCAAGCCCGAAAAGTGATATGATTCATATAGGTGTGATAGAGAGAAGAAAAACATATGCGCAAGATCTAAAGCACTTGGAGGTACTAAAGGGAGGCTCGCATGAACATGAATCCCACACTTAAGGCACTCATGCATTAGGGACTACTCGCTCCCATACCTCAAGCATAATTCGCTTCAATACTAAAGCTCACATGAATTCTCTCTTTCTTTCCTTATAGAGTCCTAAGTTCCACATAACAATTTATGCAAAGATGGATTCTGCACAACATTTTTAGCAAAGAACTATCCTAGGAAAGATTCATAATGCCATGGACGTGAAAGATCATGTATTAACCAACATTCCTGAACTAGACTCATTATGGATCAAACAGGGCTTTTCCATTGGTTATAGCGTGGTTAGGGGGTTTAATTAGGTGAAACAAAGAATATGGAAATTTGGAGTTCAAAATCACCAATCATGTTAGAATATGACCACACACACTATACAATGCTCTTTTTCTTCGTTGATCACTCGCTAATGTCTAAGCATTTGTTTTACCCATATTTTGCTTCCAATGTTGTACTCCACATTGTGAGTACTTAGGATCAATTAATTTGAGCATCTTTTGCTTTTCTCCTTTTCTTTTCTTTTTGAGTTGCCCATATTTCTTTTCTTTTACAATTCACAGCTCATAAGTACAAATTTGGGTACCTTTATATTTTTAGCCATTTGCTCACATATTCAACATTTTTCCTTTGTACACTTTATTTGACCATTTGAGTTTAACTACTTTCATCACAACATTTATACATCCTAACATGATTAGTCACAAAGGTAGGCATGTATTTAGGCTATGGTATATGGTTGTATTGGTACCAAGTGAAAAAGTATGTGTTTGGCCTCAAGTTTGGCTTTGGAGCACACAATAAGGATAGGAGTGTGTTTAGGCTATCATAGGTAGTTAAATTCACACACATTGCCTAATATCACATCCACAATTCATCTAACAAGGGAATGAATGCATCCATCACGCAATTCACACTATAATCTGCAAATCCTATGGCATGTGACATATATGACGAGATAAGTGTTTAAGAATAATCAATAATAATAACACTCAAAATACGCTCTTTGACACTTGTGTTTGTGATCTCACGGGAATCTCTACTATTAGAACTAGGCATGGAAACACCGAGTCCCCTCAACTTAACACCAACGGATAGGATAAACCCATGGAGGTGCAAGTGAATCCCTAAAGTAGCACTAAGCTACATCACAAGCTCACAACACATACCAAGAACTCGCCAAAAGCTAACACTAGAGGCATCACACCCAAACTTTCTCAAAGTCTGAAATTTGGACAAGCGACAAAATTGAAAAATTGGACACTAAAAAGACCACAAGGACGACTCTACAAGGCGTACCACACCCCCAAATAAAAACTCAACAATGTCGCCATTGTTGATTACCACAAGGCACGACCTAACGGGGGGAAAACACCGTCCAAGACTCACAATAATAGCACATGCATAAAGCGTAAAATATCAGCGGATGGAGGGCACAACGACCCCCAAACCAAATCTATAATATAAGCCCAAAACTTTAATCACTATGCGCATAACCATGCTTAACCATATCAACAAAACATGCACAAATCACATTCCACAAATATAAAAAGCAATTAAGTACAAAAATCGAAAGGTAGAAACTCCCTTAAAAGGAAAATAGGTCCATTGTCCAAGCATGTTGCCATGTGATTCCCAAAAGATCAAGAACCTAGCACAAAACACACAACATTTCTACCAAATCGAAGGTCAAATGCAATTTTTAAAAAAATAGGTCTCATCGTCCATAAAAAAAACTACAAATAAGAACAAAAATAAAACTAAGAAAGCTAAAAGTTAAATAATAGGACCTTGGTGGGCAGCCTCCTATAAATGCTCTATTTAACGTATAGGCGAGACGTGATAGGAGTTCTCTGGCTCAGTAAGTTCCATGGCACCGACACCCTTGCATCATGTTTCCGGTCCCAAATATGGTTTGTGTCTGTGCCCATTTACCTTAAATATTCCATTGTTTCTGAGATTCTGAATGTCCACTGCACCATTAGGTGAGACGTTGACAACACAGTGTCGCCCTGACCATCTTGATTTCAACTTCCCTGGGAGCAGCTTCAAACGGGACTCATAAAGTAACACAAGTATGCCAAGTTGGAGCTCTTTCCTTACAAATCGCTTGTCATGAATAAGCTTTGTTTTTTCCTTGTAAAGCCTTGAACTCTCATAGGCTTCCAACCGAAATTCATCTAGCTCATTCAACTGATTGCACCTTTTTTCACCCGTTTTGTCATACTCCCAATTCAACTCCTTGATTGCCCATCTAGCTCTATGTTCTAGTGATACCGGAAAGTGGCAAGCTTTACCAAAAACTAACCTATACAGGCTCATCCCAATGAGAGTTTTGAATGCCGTTCGGTATGCCCATAAAGCGTCGGATAGTTTCATTGCCCAATCCTTCCTAGTGAAAGAGACCGTCTTCTCCAAAATCTACTTAATATGTCTATTACTCACTTCAACCTGTCTTGATGTCTGTGGATGGTATGGTGTGGCAACCTTGTGACGAACTCCATTCTTTTTTAATAGGTTTCCCAAGATTTTGTTACAGAAGTGGCTCCTGCCATCACTAATGATCACCCTTGGAATCCCAAATCGGGTCAGAATGTTTTCCTTTACAAATTTGACCACCACATTACTGTCATTAGTCTTTGTGGCAATTGCCTCAACCCATTTGGAAACATAGTCAACCCACACCAAAATGTAGCTGTTTCCACTAGATGGTGGGAATGGTCCCATAAAATCAAGACCTCAAGTGTCAAATATTTCGACGACCAAAATCCCTGTTTGTGGCATCTCATTCTGTTTACCAATGTTCCCCGTGCGCTGACACCTATCACAAGCTACACAAAACAGATACACATCCTTAAAAAGTGATACCTAGAAGAAACCTGACTAAAGCACCTTAAGTGCTGTTTTACGCGTGCTGAAATGTCCTCCACATTGTAAGTCATGACAGAATCGCAGCACATCATACTGTTCTGCTTCTGGCACACACCTCATAATTACTTGGTCAGCCCCGTGTTTGAAAAGGTAAGGCTCATCCCAAAAATATTCCCTTGATCTCCTAACAAACCTCTTCTTACCCTGCTAATCTAAATCAGGGGGAAACATCCCATGTGTCAGATAATTTGCCAGATCTATATACCAAGGTTCCTTATCTTGTACTGCCCACATATGTTCATCTGGAAAACTCTCTCTCAAGGGAATCTCATCCCCATCTAATTGGCTTTCTCGAACTAACCTACTAAGGTGGTCAGCTACCACATTCTCGCATCCCTTCTTGTCCCAGATTTCTAAATCAAACTCTTGTAACAGTAATACCCACCTAATCAGCCTGAGCTTTGCATCTGTCTTTTGGAGTAAATATCGCAAAGCCGCGTGGTTTGAATATACCACTACCTTGGCACCAACCAAGTACTGTCTGAACTTCTCAAGAGTAAAAATGAGTGAAAGTAATTCCTTCTACGTTGTTGAATAAATCAATTGTGCATCATTCAAAATCTAGGATGAGTAGTATATAACGTGCAGGTCTTTGTCTACCATCTGGCCCAAAATTGCACTTACGGTATAATCGGTTGCATCACACATTATTTCAAATGGCAAATCCCACACCGGTGATTTAATTACCGGGAATGAGGTCAAAGCCTCCTTTAAGGTTGTAAGTGCCTCTTTTTGATTGGCTTAATTTCGTTGACAAAATCACAATGATGTTCAAATATGTAAGGGTAGCTTAGGATTAAATAAATCCTCATCAAATGTCAAATGACCTCATTGTGGACATCAAGAGCTTCAAGGAAGGTAGATTACTTATCTTGACTCCTTCTTGAAGAGATTTAGTTGCACACACACACTACTTTAGCATGCATGTGTGATATTTGATTCTTGTATGATTGTATTTCACTATTCACACTTGAACATGTTTGTTGTGTGTTACATGCTTGGTGATTATTCATGATGTTATCCATTCCCTTGCATGTTATTTATTCACAATCACACTTGCACTTCATTGTTAGTTCTAAATGTGGTTATGTGTGATGTAATTCGTTTCCGTTTGTGTGATTGGAAATGTCCGCGCTTGCACGATGGTGTGCTTGTCTTAGCGCAATGTGTGGCCACTAGAGAGGTCCATTTCCTCTATTGGTTTGGTCTTGGGTCACATGGTCTTATACTATAAGTTTGGGCAATATTGTTGTTGTCCAAGTCTGACCTTTGGTCACTCAAATGACCATAACGTTTTCTATAGATATTGAAACGTCATTCCATTAAATGGAGTAGAAAGTAGACTTCTATACCTTTCCAACGGTATATTATTTGAAAGGTTTCGATGCCGTTTTTTTTAGTCGCTTGAAAATTCAAATCACTGACTAGAATTCACGGCTACCAAATCTACTCACCTTAACTAGTCACCATAACTTTTGTTTTGTGACCAGAAATCATAGCGACCATTCATGGCGACCAATTTCAGCCACCTTGATTAGTCGCCTTGATTGCCTAGAAATTTTTTAAAAAAACTTCCAAAACGTCGTCACTTCATCTAGGGCTACTATATATACATCTTCTTCTTCCTAGCTCGTTTTGGTGAGCTAAAAATTAGATTCAAGTGAGAGAAACTAAAACTCTAGAGAGAGAAGCTCCCAAGAATCCATCTTTACTCATCCAAATCTAAAACCCATCATCTACACACATCATCTAGCATGTTCTAGGTATGATTTCTCATGGGTTTTTTTATTTACTCACGTGACTTGTAGTTAGAACATTTTTGCATCTCTTCACATGTTCTTGCTATACAAGATTGCATCTTTATTACTTGGCTAGTCTCAAGATTGCTTCTTTATGACTTGAATAGTTTCAAGATAGTTTCTTTATTGTGTTTTGTGTGTTGGTTGTGGTAGATATTGCATATAGGACTTTGTTTGCTTATTTAGCTATGTTTTACGCATGTCATCTAGCAAAATGATATCTAGAAATGTCTAACATGTACATCCATGCATAGATAAGCTTAAATGTCTAATCTTGCATTTTAGCATATTGAATATTGCATATATTCACCTTAGGCTGTTTTATCTCTTCTCTTTGGAGACAAGTCTTGTATTTACCATTTGGTAGTTTGCAAGCAAGGGACTAGAGTCACTATTAAAGGCCCGCGGCTAGCAAAGACGGATTAGTAATCTTAGGAGTGATGTGGTCAACCTAGATTGTAATCGTATTTGCAAATAGTGGATTCAAGGTTCTTGTGTGGCACACATAACAGCCCGTGGTTTTCCCGTGTGGGTTTCCACGTAAAAATTCACGTGTTATTTATTTTCCGCATCTTTCGATTAATAGTTGTTTTGACTAGCTAGGGGTTGTTTTTTTTAATATTAACAAAATCGCAAAAAACTGGTAAATAATTTGTATTTAATCTATTCACCCCCCCTCTAGATTAATTAGGCTCATTATATATATATATATATATGTTCAATTGGTATCAGAGCGGGTTCCTTAACATAATTAGGATATCCTTGTTCTTATTAGAGTCATTTACATTTGTTGGCATCTTTTTGTGTCTTGTGTGTTTAGCTTGTTTGTGTGCATTCGTTTCATTCAAACCCAAACATAATAAGTGGAAATGGAATTGGAGGTGAGGGTGCTTCTAGCACAAGACCTCCCTTGCTCACGGGAGTCAACTATGTAACATGGAAGGGAAAAATGGAAGCATATATGTGTCAAATTCATGATCACGCGTGGATGGCTATTGAAGATGGATACATGCCACCTATGATGACCCCTACGGGAGGTGGAGAGGAAGTTCCCAAGCCAAAAGCATAATGGACCCCCCAAGAGTTCGAGGCTTCAAAATGGAACAACAAAGCCATACACGCAATCCTTTGTGCCATGGATGACAACCAATATAAGTTGATTCAAACTACAAGGATAGTAAAGGAAGCTTGGGAGATATTAGAAACGGCACATGAAGGAACCGAGGTGGTCAAGGATTCCAAACTCCAAGTTTTTTAAACACAATTCGAGACCATAAGGATGGAAGAAAATGAGTGCTTCAATGACTTCCAAGTGAAACTTATGGACATAGTGAATCAAAGTCACAAATTAGGAGATCTTTATTCCGATAAGAGGATCAAGCAGAAGATCATGAGGTCACTTCCTCAAAGATTCGAATCCAAAGTGACAGCCTTGGAAGAAAATAGTGACTATTCAAAGATGAAGCCAAGTGAAGTGATTAGAAGACTCTTGGCTTATGAATCTAGGAAAGCTCTTACATCAACACCTCCAAATAAGCAAAAAAGTCTTGCCTTGAAGAGCATCAAGGTGGAGAAGGATGAAGAAGACTCGGATGAAGAAATTGCTTTAATGGCAAAGAAGTTCAAGCAATTCATGAGGTTTAAGAAGAAAAAGTTTAGCTAAAAGGGAAAGTTGTGAAGAAGAAGGCTCCTTTCAAGAAAGTGGAGCAAACTTAAGAGAAGGACCAAAAGAAGGGTGTCCAATGCTATGAGTGTAGTGGCTTTGGACACACTGCTCCCGAATGTGCAAACTTGAAGAAAAAGTGAAGAAAAGCCATGGCGGTTACTTGGAGTGATAGTGATAATCTAGAAGATGAAGACAAGTCTTCAGATGATGATGAAGATCAAGTTTCCCACTTCATTGCTTTTGCATCTTCTCACAATAGAAATGAGGTTATTAGTGACAAAGAAGAGGAAAAGGACAAGCAAGAAGAAAGTAACTCAAATGGTGAGAGCAACTCTTCAAACTCCAATTTTGAATTTGATGAAGAGATGGACTACGATGACTTCATGAGATACTTTGAGAACTCTATATTGAAGAGGAAAAAAAAGATACAAAGGTTGAAAGATGAGAAACTTGAATTGACCTTTAAGGTAACTTATTTGAGTAAGGAAATGAGTAAAGCTAAAGAGATGGAGGAAGGATTGAAGATGGAGCTAGTATTGGTCAAGAAAAATGAAGAGAGCTTGAGGACAGAACTTAAGGAAGCAAAAGGGTTGATTGCTAAGATGACTTTCGGAACCGAGAAGCTTGATAAGATGCTATCGTGTGGGAAGAGTCCCAATGACAAAAAGGGGTTAGGATATATGGAAGAAATGGAAGCCACATCCTTGAAGAAGACAACATTTGTTAAGGGAAAAGAAATTGAAAATGCTCAAACCCCTCAACAATCAACCAAGTGGGTTGAAGTTGGTGAATCTTTAAAGCAAGCTCAAGCAAGGATTCCAACAAAAGCTCCACCACAAGTAAGACCTCCTCAATCAAAACCTCCACAACAAAGGATCCCACAAGCTCAACATGGGGTCTTTCATGCTCAACCTAGAAGACATGCCAACTTGGCTCAACCACAAAGGAGGGAGTTGCCATTACATCTAAGAGCAACTCAAAATAGAAGGAGGCCTCAAATGCTTGCACAAGGCTATGGTATGAACTCCTACTTTACTCCTACTTGCCATTTTTGTGAGATTAAAGGCCCTATTAGGCCTAATTGCTTTAAATATATTAAATTGTGTAGAAAAGAAAGCATGATTGAGAAAAATATTCTTAGAAGAGCCACAATGCTTGCACCTAGAAAACTGAGCTAATGGACCAATGGCTCCTAGGAATGACCATGTTTCACCTAGGATGAATAGAAATGATGATTACTAATGCTATGTGGCCCAAGTTGCCTTAAAAGCTAATGCCTCTAACATTTGGTACCTTGATAGTGGGTGTTCTAGGCATATAATTGGAAACAAGAGTTTCTTTAAAACTCTTGTGATAGAGGATGGTGGGTTTGTCACTTTTGGTGATGGATCTAAGAAAAAGGTCATAGGGAAAGGTAATATATCTATTCTCAGTTTACTCTCATTGCCCAATGCTTTCTATGTTGATGGCTTGCAAGCCAATCTCATTAGTATATCACATTTAAGTGATGAAAGGCTTTCAGTTATGTTTGGCAAAGTTGATTGCTCTATTCTTAAGGAAAATGGGAAAGTGTTGTTTAAGGGCAAGAGATCAAGTGACAATTGCTATTGTCTTAAGTCTAATCTCATCTCTTGTAACTTGTCTACTAGTTCGTAAGTTGAGGTGTGGCACCAAAGACTTGGCCATATGAACTATAGGGACTTGAAAGTCCTTGATAGGTTGAATGTTGTTAAAGGCCTTCCCAAGCTTGGAAAAAAAAGTTGAGGGAGTTTGTGGACCTTGTTAACAAGGGAAGCAAACCAAGAGTGTGCACAAGAAAGGCAAATATCTTTCCACCAAAGAGCCTTTGGAGCTTCTCCATATGGACCTTATGGGTCCTATCCAAACCGAGAGCTTAGGTGGTAGAAGATACAGTATTGTTGTTGTTGATGATTTCTCTAGGTTCATATGGACCTACTTTCTTAGAAAGAAATCCGAAGCTTTTGAAAATTTAAAAATGCTTTGTGTTAAAATTCAAAATGAAAAGACATCTCAAATTAAAAGCACTAAGAAAATTAGAAGTGATCATGGGAAAGAATTTGAAAATGCTAGCTTTGAAAATTTTTGTAATAGCTTAGGCATTTCCCATGAATTTTCGGCCCTTAAGACTTCTCAACAAAATAGGGTTGTTGAGAGGAAGGATAGAGTCCTTCAAGAGATGGCTCATGTGATGTTGCTTAGCGACAAAGTCCCTAGAAATCATTGGGCCGAAGCCATCAACACGGCTTGTTACATAGGGAATAGAGTGTTCCTTAGGCCCGGGACTAAACAAACATCCTATGAGTTATGGAAGGGTAGAAAACCCAATGTTGGCTACTTTCGCATTTTTGGAAACAAGTGCTATATACTTAATGACCGTGATCAACTTGGCAAGTTTGATGCTAAGAGTGATGAGGGTATTTTTCTTGGATATGCACTAAATAGCAAGGCCTATAGAGTTTTTAATTTAAAGACTCGAAGTGTCATAGAATCATCAAATGTTGTCTTTGATGATTGTAGGCCAAAACATGATGACCATGAGGAGGATGTTTGTGGGATAGATGACCTTCCTTTGAAGGAGAATGGTGAGACTTTAAGAGATGTGAAGTCAAACCAAGATGAAGAGGATGATATACCTCTTAATAGAGTTCCTCCATTGGACTCTAATGAACCCGGTCCATGGGTTAGGAAACTCCACGATAATGATGATATCATTGGAGATGTTAGAGAGGGTGTTAAAACTAGATGACAAACAGCTAATCAAATTAGCTATACTTGTTACACCTCTCAAATAGAACCCAAGAAGGTTGATGAAGCCTTGGAGGATGAGTATTGGGTTCTTGCCATGCAAGAAGAGCTAAACCAATTTTAGAGAAATGAGGTTTGGACTATTCTTCATAAACCTAGAAACACCAATGTCATAGGCACTAAATGGGTGTTTAGGAACAAATCCGATGAGGATGGCAACATTGTGCGAAACAATGCAAGGCTTATTGCACAAGGGTACTCTCAAATTGAGGATATTAACTTTGAGGAGACTTTTGCTCCTTTTTCCCTCTTGGAGTCCATAAGGATGAGTATTGGGTTCTTGCCATGCAAGAAGAGCTAAACCAATTTTAGAGAAATGAGGTTTGGACTCTTCTTCATAGACCTAGAAACACCAATGTCATAGGCACTAAATGGGTGTTTAGGAACAAATCCGATGAGGATGGCAACATTGTACGAAATAATGCAAGGCTTATTGCACAATGGTACTCTCAAATTGAGGGTATTGACTTTGAGGAGACTTTTGCTCCTGTTTCCCGCCTAGAGTCCATAAGGCTTCTTTTATCCATTTCTTGTGTGTATAAGTTCTAATTACACCAAATGGATGTCAAGAGTGCCTTCCTCAATGGCTTATTGCATGAGGAAGTGTTTGTTAAACAACCCAAGGGGTTTGTGGATCCACACCACCCCTCTCATGTTTATCGCCTCAAGAAGGCTCTATATGGATTGAAACAAGCACCGAGGGCTTGGTATGAGCGCCTCACTCTTTATCTTGTTGACAATGGCGATTCTAGAGGTAGTGTTGACAAGACATTGTTTATCAAGTGCACTAAAGATAAGTTATTCATAGCTCAAATTTATGTTGATGACATCGTATTTGGTTCCACAACAATTTGAAAGTGTAACAATTTGTTGATGTTATGTCTCATGAGTTTGAGATGAGCATAGTTGGTGAACTAAATTACTTCATAGGCTTGCAAATTAAGCAAATGCATTATGGGATCTTTATCCCAAGCTAAATATGCTAAGAGCCTAGTGAAGAAGTTTGGCCTTGAGAATGCCAAACATTGTGACACACCCATGAGCACCGCCTTGAAACTAAGCAAAGATGCTAGTGGAAAGGATGTTGAGCAAAGTTTATATCGTGGCATGATAGGTAGCTTGCTTTACTTGACCGCAAGTAGGCCCGATATAGCATTTAGTGTGGGTGTTTGTGCTAGGTACCAAGCTAATCCCAAGGAATCTCACTTTGTTGCAGTAAAGAGGATCATTCGGTTTGTGAACAGTACCTCAAACCATGGGATTTGGTACCCATTTGACAATAATCCTAGTCTTGTGGGATATAATGACGCCGATTGGGCGGGAAATTGTGATGATAGGAAAAGTACATCGGGCGGTTGCTTCTTCCTTAGGAACAATTTGGTTTCTTGGTTTTGTAAGAAACAAAACTCAATTTCCCTATCCACGGCCGAAGCGAAATACATTGCCATCGGTAGTGCTTGCACTCAATTGATGTGGATGAAACAAATGCTAGCTGATTATGGCTTGGAGCAAGGTACTCTTACTTTATTTTATGACAACATGAGTGCCAACATTTCTAAGAATCTTGTCCAACATTCTAGGACAAAGCACATTGACATTAGACACCATTTCATAAGAGAGCTAGTTTAAAACAAAACCATAGAATTGGAACATATGGGAACAAATGACCAACTAGCGAATTTGTTTACAAAATCCTTAGACACCCTTAGATTTGGGAACCTTAGCAAGTCTATAGGGATTTGTCACTTGGGTTGAAATAGTTTATCTTGACCCCATATGGGGAGCTCAAGCAAAGAGAGCAATGTTGCATGATCATGCATTGTGCTACATTGATATATTTTATGCCTCTTATTTAATTGCTTGGGATGATTGGTTGTACTTTCTTATATGTATTTTTCTTAATAAGTGTGCTACATTGCCTTGCTTGCAATCCTTGTCATATTTATGCTCAAACATGCTTTTTTAGAATAGGAGATGTACTTTGGAAGTACTTTTTGAATGACCTTTAATTGATCTCCATAACACGATGATTCTTTTTGATGAAAAGTATGAGTTGAAAAATGTGAAATGATTGATTGCTTTATCTTGAATGCAAATTTGTGTGTAAAAGCAAACCTTGAGAGTCAAATAAATAAGGATCTTAAAATCCAAAGTCTCTCTTTCTTTATTTGTAGAACAAGGCTACTATCATACAGGTATCTCACCCGGAAAAATCAAATAGGGTGCAAAGTCGTTCATGTCTTGTTTTGCTTATAAAGTTGGATATAGTTGCTCTTTAAAATTACAATGCTTATTCTCTATATCCTTGCTTTTTCCATGACAAAGGGTGATATTCTTTTGAATTCTATTGGAAACCTTTGTTGTTTGCTTTGCCAAATACCATTGCTTTTGATCTTAAATGCACATGTTTTGCATGCAAAGCATCATTGTCACACATTTTTTCTTAAAATAAAACTCCTTGTGTAGGGAAAAATAAACAAATAAAAGTGTTACACGCGGAAGCGATACTAAAGACGATTTAGTGACTTTTAAAATTTTTCCTTTATGAACCTTAAACCCTTTTAATCAATAAACATGCATATATATCAACAAAAGTAAATTACCTCTTGTCGCGTAATCCGATTGACTTACGTCGATGGTAATCCGCAAGACCTTCAATCCGAGCACGAACGTGGATCACCTAGGAGCGTGGTCTCCCTTTCCTTTGAATTGCAAACCTGTGAATGGACCAAACAAATACTTTCTTTTCTTTGTTAGTCACAAAACAATCAAAAAAATGTCAAAATTATTCCGGTCACTTTTGAGTTCACAATCTTATGATCGAAACTCGCGTGAACCTAGATCGATATCGTATACACAAGCTTATTGATGTTTAAGCAATTGTATACTATCAAAGAATAATTTTTCACTCCTTTTTGTCTCTCTAGAATAAAAACTCTCTTAGAATTAAGAAGAAGAAGAAAGAAAATAAAAACTCAAGCACCAAATTAATTGATGTGGCCGAACCCTATAAGAACATATATATAGGTTGGCCGAATTTTTCTTCTTTTTCCTTTAGGGTTGCCGAATTCTATGTAGTATCTAATTAGGGTTGGCCGAATTTCATCATGTCACTTATATAGGGTGACTGAAATTCAACCCTAATTCTTTTTAACTTTATAGACTTCAAACCCTAATCCAACTCTTTTATTTTTATTCTTTTATTTGACTAAATAAAAAAAAAAAACTCCTTATTTGATTAAATAAATAATACTAATTTATTTATTTACTTATCAAACAAGTCTTTTACTTTTAGGAAAGATTTGTTTCTTTAATTAAACAATTAATCAATAAATCAATTAATTCTTATTTAATTAAAACAAATAAAAAAAATAATATTTTTAGGTCAAAACCTTAACCTAGCCGCCCCACTTATATATAAGATGGGCCTAATATTATTTTCCTATTTCATTTAATCCATTGGACTTTAAATAAAAAAGCCCACATGTGAACCAGACCCATTCTTACTAAAAGAAACAAGCCCACATGTCTTTCATTAATAT
Organism: Acer negundo; assembly: GCA_035582765.1. Classification (NCBI taxonomy): domain Eukaryota; kingdom Viridiplantae; phylum Streptophyta; class Magnoliopsida; order Sapindales; family Sapindaceae; genus Acer; species Acer negundo. The sequence continues at coordinate 23,768,590 of CM069241.1, read as the reverse complement.
ATTAATATAATTGAGCAGCCCATTACTTAAATAATGTGCAAATTATATTCTTAATATATTAAATGCAATTCTAGATGGACCCTTAAATTGGTCCGGTAGAATATATCAAGTGATCCATGCAAGTCCGTGTGGATTGGGGATCTTGGCGGGCCATCTAAATTTAAGCTTCAATAGACATAACCTAATCACAATCAACAAATGATTCACTTAGGTCCGATCCATTAATTTTAACTCATTCCACTAAAGAGCTAAAACTGAACTCTTAAATAAAGATAGAAAAGGAAGATGCTCCTCATTCATACCCTAGACAATCATATTGGAGATAGTGTATCCTCGTGATTAATATCAGTAATCGCCAAGAGTTCATAGACCGCCTATAACTCTCCAAGTTACCATATTTACTCATATGACCACGTTTTGAACTTGGATATTTTGACTTGTCCAGAAGCCATGTTTTCAATAGACACTATTGAAAACTCAACGTTGAGATTTAATATCCAATTACCTCAAAACATCCATATGATGATATTATACTCTCATTTAATTAAATGGAGCCACGATGTCCATATCTATAAATGAAGTCCTCTATCGATTAACAAATGAATATCACCAAACTATCGAGGATAGACTATGCGATATAATCGTACTCATTGATAACTCAAATGATATCACTTGCAACCATAAGTCCATCATTTATCTCAGGATTAAGATAGACTCTCCGATTGTCCTGATAATGAAAAGACTATTATCTATTGACGGTTCTAGATAAAGCTTTTCATTGTGATCCAGTTCAATGCACCCAGTGCACTAGATCCTTTTGCTCGAAGACACTCCGATGATTTTAGACTCATCATATCTCATTTGATCCCACTCAAATGCTAGCAAAAGAATTCTACAACTTTAATAAGATAAAGGTGCCCAACCTTTAACTTAAGTTGTGAACAATATTCAAGACTAACTAAAGAATTGTGTCTACCACATACATATCCAGATGTACGAACAATTCTTCTTTTCCCATAGTCTTTAGACCTTATGATTATTTACTTTGACAATTATAATACAAACTATAAATGCTATACGATTTGTTAAATCAGAAATCACTTTATTAATATGAAAAAGATTGTTAATTACAACATTACACTCTTGCTATTGAGCATAATCCTAACACCTTGAATCTCTCTTACTTAATTGAGGTGCATAAGATTGCTTATATGATTATGTATATGTGTTTATGCTACAAGCTCTCCTTGCTAATGCTTACCCATATGGGAGACTCCCTTTGCCTATCTCATGACAAAAAGGGGAGTAAGGTTGGGGAGATTTTGTGCCATTCTTGGCATTACATTTAGGCGGAGTTGAGAGAGAGTAACCCATGTTCACAAATATTGCATCTATGGGGAGTTGAATTGCATTGCATGATTACATGTTCTTTTTGTTGTATTGATTTACTTTGACAATGGCAATTACTCTTGTTATAAGCACCTCTCACACACTTGCTCTAGGAAGGCATCTTTCTTGTTGATTGTGTGTAGGTTGGTTTTTTCTATAAGCTTGGAATTGACTTGAAGATGTTCAAGACTTAGACTAGGAGCTTCTTTTGTAATATAAAAAAATTTTGTTGACCAACCAATTTTTTTTTTGGTGAGGTTACTATGTGAGTGTTGGTTTTGTCACGAAATAGCCAAATGGGGAGATTGTAAGTGCCTCTTTTTGATTGGCTTAATTTCGTTGACAAAACCATAATGGGGTTCAAATATGTAAGGGTAGCTTAGGATTAAACAAATCCTCATCAATTGTCAAAGGATCTCATTGTGGACATCAAGAGCTTCAAGGAAGGTAGATTACTTATCTTGACTCCTTCTTGAATAGATTTAGTTGCACACACACATTACTCTAGCACGCATGTGTGATATTTGATTCTTGTATGATTGTATTTCACTATTCATACTTGCACATATTTGTTGTGTGTCACATGCTTGGTGATTATTCATGATGTCATCCATTCCCTTGCATGTTATTTATTCACAATCACACTTGCACTTAATTGTTAGTTCTAAGTGTGGTTGTGTGTGATGTAATTCGTTTCCGTTTGTGTGATTGGAAATGTTCGCGCTTGCACGATGGTGTGCTTGTCTTAGTGCAATGTGTGGCCACTAGAGAGGTCCATTTTCCTCTCTTGGTTTGGTCTTGGGTCACATGGTCTTATATTATGAGTTTTGGCAATATTGTTGTTGTCCAAGTCTGACCTTCGGTCACTCAAATGACCATAACATTTTCTATAGACATTGAAATGTCATTCCATTAAATGGAGTAGAAAGTAGACTTCTATACCTTTCCAACGGTATATTATTTGAAAGGTTTCGATGTCGTTTGGTCATTTTGAAAATTCAAGTCACTGACCAGAATTCACTGCGAGAATTCATGGCAACCAAATCCACTCACCTCAACCAGTCGCCACAACTTTTGTTTTGTGACCAGAAATCATGGCGACCATTCATGGCAACCAATTTCAACCACCTTGATTAGTCGCCTTGATCACCCAGAAATGTTTTTAAAAAACTTCTAAAACGTCGTCACTTCATCTAGGGCTACTATATATACATATTCTTCTTCCTAGCTCGTTTTGGTGAGCTAAAAATTAGATTCAAGTGAGAGAAACTAAAACTCTAGAGAGAGAAGCTCCCAAGAATCCATCTTTACTCATCCAAATCCAAAACCCATCATCTACACACATCATCTAACATGTTCTAGGTATGATTTCTCATGGGTTTTTTTTTATTTACTCACATGACTTGTAGTTAGAACATTTTTACATCTCTTCACATGTTTTTGCTATACAAGATTGCATCTTTATTACTTGGCTAGTCTCAAGATTGCTTCTTTATGACTTGAATAGTTTCAAGATAGTTTCTTTATTGTGTTTTGTGTGTTGGTTGTGGTAGATATTGCATATAGGACTTTGTTTGCTTATTTAGCTATGTTTTACGCATGTCATCTAGCAAAATGATATCTAGAAATGTCTAACATGTACATCCATGCATAGATAAGCTTAAATGTCTAACCTTGCATTTTAGCATCTTGAATATTGCATATATTCACCTTAGGCTGTTTTATCTCTTCTCTTTGGAGACAAGTCTTATATTTACCATTTGGTAGTTTGCAAGCAAGGGACTAGAATCACTATTAAAGGCCCACAGGTAGCAAAGATGGATTAGTAATCTTAGGAGTGATGTGGTCAACCTAGATTGTAATCGTATTGCAAATAGTGGATTCAAGGTTCTTGTGTGGCACACATAACAGCCCGTGGTTTTCCCGTGTGGGCTTCCACGTAAAAATTCATGTGTTATTTATTTTCCGCATTTTTCTATTGATAGTTTTTTTGACTAGCTAGGGGTTATTTTTTTAATATTGACAAAATCGCAAAAATTTGATAATTAATTTGTGTTTAATCTATTCACACACCCCCCCAATATATATATATATATATATAAATTCAAAGGTTTCAAATGCTGCCAAACATTCAACACTAAACACAAAATCCTTGTCTTTTTGCAGCAGTAAGCAGAGTGGTCTGGAGATCTTTGAAAAATCTCTAATGAATCTCCTGTAAAAACCTGCATGTCCATGGAAAGACCGGATGTCCTTCACATTTCGTGGAGGTGGCAAACTCTTAATCACTTCAACTTTTTCCCTGTCCCCCTCGATCCCTTTTCTAGTTATTATATGACCCAGGACAATCCCGTGTTGCACCATGAAATGGCACTTTTCCCAATTTAACACTAAGTTGTTTCTCATGCATCTTTGTAGCACTAAAGATAAGTTCCCAAGACACAACCTGAACGAGTCCCCAAATACTGAGAAATCGTCGATAAAGACTTCAATAATCTCTCCCACCATAATCGAGAACAACGAAACCATACACCTTTGAAAAGTACCCGGGGCGTTACAAAGGTCAAAGGGCATCCTACGAAAGGCATAAGTTCCATAAGGACATGTAAATGTGGTTTTCTCCTAGTCTTCTGGAGCAATAACTATCTGATTATACCCAAAATACCCGTCCAGAAAATAATAGAATTGAGCCCTACCAACCGCTCTAGGACTTGATCAATGAAAGGCAAGGGAAAATGATCCTTCTTAGTGACAACATTCAACTTGCGGTAATCTACGCAAACACGCCACCTTGTCTGGAGTCTTTATGCCACCAACTCACTCTTATCATTCTTCACTACTGTAACCCCAGAATTTTTTGGAACTACATGAATAGGACTAACCCACCTACTATTTGATATCGGGTAGATAATCCCTGCATCCAGAAGCTTCAGCATCTCTTTTTTCACCACCTCTTGCATAATCGGATTTTAGTCTCCTTTGTGCCTCTCTTGTTGGTTTGGCATTATCTTCTAGAAGAATCTTATGCATACACATGGTGGGACTTATCCCTTTTATATCATCTATGAACCAAACAATGGCTCATCTAATCTCTTTCAACACCGCAAGCAACTCTTCTTCTTTACTTCCTTCCAAATTAGTGGTAATGATAACTGGGTTCCTCTTTTCTTCATCTAGGAATACGAACTTTAGGTTCGATGGAAGTGCTTTCAATTCAACCTTTGGAGAAAGCTCTTCTATTGGCACAAAGTCATCTTCATTGTCCACCCCTTCGAATTCCTCTTCAATGGTGACATCTAACTCCTCCTCTGGGAAATCCATGGTGTTACAATCGTGGGAACCAACTGGATATGATAATGAGTCAAAAATGTTAAATTCCACTACTTTATCTAATACCTTCATGGTAAGTTTTCCAACATGTATATCAATCACAACCCTAGCTATCGCCATGAAAGGCCGACCCAAAAGTAGCTTCACATCTCTCTCGTCTCCTCCTTCATCCACGTTAATCACCACAAAGTCAGCAGGTATAATTAACTTCTCTATCTGAATTAACACATTTTGACAATTCCCTTAGGACTTCTTGCAGAAGCATCCACTAAGACGAGACACATGGTGATTTTTCTAAGATCATTCAAACCAAGCTTCTTGTAGACTGAGAACGACATTAAGTTAATGCTTGCTCTCGAATCCAACATTGCTCTTTCGTGATATGAACCACCAATTGTTATGTCAATTACAAAACTCCCTGGGTCTTTCATTTTCTTTGGCAATGTCCGCTAAATTACTGCACTCACATTCTCATTCAGACGCTCTTATTGTTTCGGCCTAAATCTCTCATTATCCTTACTCAACTCTTTAAAGAATTTCCCATAAGCCTGCATTTTCTAAATAGCATTTAAAAGTGGTAAATTGATGGTCACCTTATAAAGGAGATCATAGATGTCCTTATTTGATTTATCCATTTTAGAGTTCTTCAACCTCCTTAGAAATGGTATAGGTGGTACATAGGGGTTCGATGACTTATGGAATTAAGGTCTCGATTCTTGTTCTGGTAACTGAATCTCGTCTTCCTTTTTTAACTCATTCTCACTCTCTTCTTCCGTATGCACTACTTCATCCTTTTCTGTGGCGGTCTTTCTAATATTATCCTTCAAAACCTTTCTGCTTCTAAGGACTGTCTTAGCACTAGCTTGCTTCGGTTGGCTCGGGAACTTCCCTTTCTCTCTTTCTTGCAACAAGTCAGCCAACTGACCCATTTGAAATTCAATCTTGTGAATAGATGCATCCATCTCGTTTGCTTGCCTATCGTTCTTCCACATGTACATTTCCCAATTCTCTACATGTTCTTGCTGCAGCAGTTAGACCTCTTGTGTATCCTGATTAGCTGATTGCATGAGTTCCCCTATCCATTCATCAAGTGCTCTCATATTTGGCTGACCTGAATTAATGCACACAAGGCTACTTGAATAACTCTCCTCTGGAGTCTGTGACACTTGTATAATTTCCTCTGTTTGCTATTCAACCAATGGTGTCTCTTCATTCCCTTCCAAGTGGTCTATAAGCAAAGCTACCAGTTTCTCATTAGCATGTCTACCACTTTCTGAGTCTTGGGCAGCCTTCATCAAAGGACCCATCATTTGCTTAGTCCGGGTAAGCTCCTCTTTAGCCTCTTCTAAATCTGTCTGGAGGGCTAAGTTGGATCCCTTCAAGGCCAACATCTGTTGACTAATTGCCAAAGTAAATTTGAATGCATGCGCAAGTAAACAAGCAATGTAAGCACCATCTACAGGAAATACCCAGAACAGAATAAAGGAACAAATAAGTTATACCTCGGCCATTAAGGAAGCCCCATTTTTTATCAAGAGGTCAGAGGGTAGGGAGATCATAGGCTGCAAATCTCCATCAGGGCAGGCAATTGCGAATCGGGATACCACCTCATCCAGGGCATGATCCCGGGACCTCAAACTGGAAGGGAGATCAACTGAAAGACCGATCGGAGAAGCTGAAGTTCTAACCTCCTCTATCCTGACTTGGGATCTGGTAGATACTATTGAAGGAGGAGGAGGAGAAGGAGAATGAGAAGGAGGAGGATGAGGATGAGGAGGAGTCGAAATAAGAGTTGCGTCCGGTGGCATGGTAGTAAACTTTTTGCCTGCCTCTGGGCTTGAACCGGTGAACCCCAAGCCTTTGCAGCCCACACCAACATTGCGCTAAGTGTTGGGCGCAGTGGAATCAAGGTAGAAGAGGCAGAAGGAAGATTGTCAAGCAACACCCTTTGAGCTGAAGAAAGAGTTGACACAGATGGAGTTAATTCAGGTAGATGGGACCCCGGCGACATCCATGGCGTTGAAAGAAGAGGAGGATGAGTGGGGGCTGGGTCCCCGATCCAGCGTAGGCCCTACACCTCGAGAAAAGGAAGGAGCTGGGGCACCAACGGGATGCAGGTGTGGCTGCCTTGACCCAGAAGGAATAGAAACGGGAAGGACCAGAGGGGTAGCAGAAACTGCCAAGAAGAAAAAACCAATAAAAACAAAAACAAAAAAAAAAAAGGTGTCCTGAAGAAAGGATAGAATTACATACCAGGGTGAGCAATAGAAATCCTCAAGGACCTCTCCAGCCGTTTTTCTTCAAAAGTGTCCAGGGTAGGGTACTTCATATTTAAATATCCCCTCTCCATGATATGGTGAAAGATACCCCGAGATTCCTGCGAAGGCACCCATTTACCCCACTTATCTTTTACGGTGAACTGGGTTGGGACCAGGTACTCGTAACCCTCGATAAAGGCCGTACGCCCCCCAATCTCCACCAACTACTATCCATTCTTCTTTCCAGAGGGGAGCATACTTCACATTCGCTCTAGGAATGAAAAAATTCATCTTATTAGCCGCCCTCAAGTAGAACTAACCCCGAGGTACCATATTCACTATCTGGAATACATATCGAATCTCGTCGAAACCCGGTTCCCTATCTACCTTATCCCGCTCACATTGTTCCCTTAAGAGCACTAGGAACCTGGTTAAATGCTTCCAAAATCCCAACGAGATCTGTAGTGGGACTAGTTCTAAAGCAACCAGAGCCCGGCAAGGCGTAGAATGAAGGGGAAACCAAGCCCTGCACTCGAAGGCTGCCTTATGGAGAAAAAGTTGATCCGTGGGAGGTTCGTACATGATATGATCCTCGTCATTTTAATGCCTAAGACTGTTCTACACTTAGGTTTTTGGATGGAAACTGCGACCCAACACCTATAGAGAGATGTGAACCTTGGTATAAGAAGAACGCCACAATCAAGGATGAAAAACTTGATTGATAAGTCAATGATGAATGCCACAGAGAAAATCCGATAAGTTCAAGTAGTTCTCAAAGAATAAAAGAGAAAATTCTCTCAAATTTTGATTCAATTCAAGTCTACCGAAAAATACATCAAATGGTTGCTTATAAACTAAAACCTTAATGGACAAAAAAGGCAACACGCCAATCTCTAGAAAGGAAATAAAAATATTCGGCCATTAAGGCCTTAAAACCAGAAAATTAAAAGGGTAATAATGCATTACAAAATGGGAAAGAAAATAAAAAATAAAACAAGCAACTATTGACTTGCTCCCTATTTGGAAGGGTAAATCTGAAAACAAATCAGCCCCTTAATTTGGGAAACAAATCAACTCTTATTCTATAAAAACTAAAAAGGAAACGGCTGAAATTTAATCTCCTCCACACGCCTAGCTTGTGCTTCATGCCCAAGCTTCTGCAACACGCATAAATCTTCTCTTATTTGGCACAATCAATTGCCTTGATGATGTTAATTAAGCATTGGTCTTCATATGGGCTCATCTTGGATTTTAACACTTTAGAATCAGCCCAAGTGTCTTGAATCAGGCCGTTGAGTGCTTCTTTGAATCTCTTGGCCCTCACCCTTGTTATTGGTCTAACCGGAACATGTAATGGATCCCTTGGTGCAGCTCTCTTATTCTCATCAGTACACGTCATAACCCCGATGAGGCAGAGACAAAGTAATCTAGTCAGGAATCTGATAATCCTTTTTCAGTTCAGCAAAGGTATCTAGAGTAGACACCGAGTCAGGAACGATTCAACCATCGTGGAAGGAGGCGAAAAAACTGGTGTGTACCGGTCAAGGTAACACTTGGCACACCACTAACCTCCTCCACTTCGCCAATATCCCCGATGTCATCTTCATCAACGATTTGGACCGGGTCCTCTGACATGTTGTGGAAACCCGACCCGATTCTTGGGTTCTTTGCAGAGCAACAGCGCAGCGACGGTTGCTCATCACCAGAAGCATCAACTTCACCTCGATTTCTCTTCTTCCTTCTCGACATTAGGGAACTCGCCTCTGATTCCTCCAACCGCTCCTCTAGAAGGTCATCAAGACTATCAGGCAGATTAGGCGAATCTCGGCGAGGTTTAGGGGAGGTTAAAGGAAGGTCTTGGGAAAAGATAAGTAACTTGGGAGGAGATGCCATTGTAATTAAAGAAGAAGAAGAAGCTTGGAAAGATTGTGGAAAGATCGAGAAAGAGAAGTTAGGGTTAGGAAGAAGCTCTTTTGAAATTCAAAAAGAAAAGCAAGTGTGTGGAGAGAAGGGAGGCTAACTTATTTATAGACAAAGGTGGGCAGTCACTCGAACAGGCTAAGAAACCAGAAGTAATGGCCGGAGACGTGCAAGGAACGGTTACAAGAAAAATCGTGCCAAGAAAACGGTTCATTTAAAACAAACTGACCGTTCAAGATCTGACACGAGGATCTCGCATTAAATACCTGCGTATACAAGGGATATTTTCTCCAAGACACTAAAAGCTAACCTTGCAAGATGCAAAACAAAGCTGGATGTCAAATCCTTCAAGTAAAGTAGGAATCCTGACCCCAACCCCAACTAGATGCTGGCGTTCAGGTCAGGGGGGACTTCTGTTAACAGCCAAAAATGGCAGAGGGATCAAGGAAGAATTTTCCATCCCGAGTCTAAGCTAGTATCCAGTATCTCGATACCATGCTCTCCAGGTATCCTGCTACGAGGATAGCTAGTACCCCGATACACAAGCGCGTCAGGATCACATCTCCAAAGACTCAGGCTACACAGAATATCCTGGTACTACTCCGTCTTGATACCCCTTACAACACTAGTCGGAATCCTGGTACCTAGGCATACTGTCACCATGATCCAGTAAGTCTAAACCTCCTGGATCCTTTCTAGAATCGGCCGACTAAGCGATTAAAGTTCCAGGAAAAATAAATTACCAAGGCATCCAGAAGACAAGTTTAAAGCTATGTTGAAACGTGGTAGTTCAATCAATACAGAGTTGGATTTCTTCCCGCCACTAAGAGACCTATTTGAAAATAAAATCAACTTTATCAAAGCTCCACCAATAAAGGAGGGATCATTTGGAACACAAGAGGAAGACAGAGATATTCTCAGAGATGACCAGTTAATACTCCGAAAATCTCTAGGTTAAGAAACGAAATCAAGAAGAGTGCATAGCAAGGGTGGATCACTATATATATAACAGATTGTTCTACGCCAAAGAAAGGGTTTTTTGATAGAGATTTTCTACTTATCAACAGGCACGAGAGCGCCATCACAAATAGTTCTGTTCTTCTGTCTATAGTTTGAGAGGGCTTGTATTGAGATTTGTACTGGTAACGATTTTCAATAAAAGAGATGGATGAACACTTTAATTATTGAGAATATTGTCTTCTTTCTATCTATTGTAACCATCATACCAGATCTATTTCACCGAATAAACCTCTTAAGGTATCGAACTACTTGATACCACTCCGATCGGGATTCGTTGAGATCTTGGTCCTTCAAAGTTGTTAATTGGAGTTTTCACCCCGGTGACAATTTTCGGTTAACAATTATTATTAATAAAAAAATCTTTAGAGCAATTTCTGTCATAGATTCGACTTTCTATATCGATTCAAGCTGTCAGATACTAATTATGAATTCGAATGGTTTATTGTTTTGTACAAGAGTAATGTTACTTTACCCAAATTTGGTACTCAAATCTGGTGCCTAAATGATATGGCAACAATCTCGTCCATTCATTTAAATTGTATTATATTTGCTTAATTTAAATGAATGGATGAGAGTGTTGCCACGTCATTTGAGCACTAGATTTGGACACTAAATTTAGACAAAGTAATATTACTCTTTGTACAATTGTACATAAATGAGCTAGCTCCAGAGAGATTCAAAGAATGAAAATTTTCGATGGATTTTTGAAATTGCTAGCTCGAATCTGCCTATTTGGTAGGCGCATGCTAGTCCTTTGTCTACACTTTTTTGGCATTGTATTAATGACTAGCAAAATCACATCAGAGAAATACAAGTTTATAAAAGTTTACAAAGATTGTAAAACATGAGATTATGGACATGTCGATCCAAATTTTCAGTTATTTTCCTTCAATTTGGTTGTTAGAACTTATCTGCCAATGCATGCATATAACAGCAAAAGACAATTTATTTGAAGTTGTAAAGGCAAGATAACCCCCAAGTATTATTTTCCAATGAATTAGGTCTAGTTCTTGTCAATATTGAATAATAATTGAGAGAAATGACTAAGATATATCCATATATTTGATGATTATGATTATGATTATTCACAATCATATGCCCTATTATTAGAAACTTTCGTGTCCAAATACATAGTTTTCTCAATGGTTGATGTAACCTATCATTTTGTTGTTAGGTGAATATGCTGTCCTCACAAGAAGCATTTGACTAACTTCTTAAAAAAAAATAAATAAATAAATAAATAAAATTCCAAGTGTCTAAATCATACTAATAATAATTAGTATTGAATTTGGTTCATATCTATGATTAATTATGGACCAATATATTTCAATATCATCAAAATTATCTATTAATTCCTTTATCCACTTTAATTAATACAAACAACCCATGTTCCCAATTATTTTCTCCCTCTCTCTTTGTCTTCTCTTCTAATTTGTTGTTTTCTCTGTATAAATTTGAGATCGGAACAAATCTCGAATCGATATGACAACCGTACCACGTCCTTATATTTAAATAATATATTTATCAAACGAAAAAAAAAAATAGAACTTTAAAATTGATCAATTTTATAGTAGTTGGCATAGTGAAAGGAAAATATTATATATATATATATATATATATATATATACGGAAATTTTCCTATAAAGATATCCTTGATAGAATTATATAAGGACATTGAATGTGAGTCACTCGTTTTATATACTTTGACTTGGTATGTATATACTTGTCAAATCACTTTTATAAATAAGTGGCTCACATTCAATATCATGATAAAGTTATATAAGGATACCCAGATAGGAACGGGACCGTAAATATATATATATATATATATATATATGATATGATTTTATCATGACTTATGAGTATACTAATGATTTTCGACTTTCCACCCATTTTTTTATATACCGCTTATAATGACGATGGTTCGAATTGAGACATTGCCAGACTGAATAAACGTTTTTATTACTGAACCACATTAAGTGGTGGAGGTGATTATCTATATTTTTTTAATATAGGAAAAATGGATATTAGTTACCACAAGATGTAAGTATATGGTAAAAACTAACAAAAACATTAGAAGATAAAAATCGACAAGGTGATTGATAAGGTGCCAAACCCTATACAGCTTAACTATGAATGAAAGTAACAAGGCAAAGAGAGATATCGGCGGTATAGACATGCATGGACATGGACATATGGGGTCAAGATCATACACTACAATGTTTAGAATTGTATGGCAATCAGGCTACACAAGTAGGATTATGTTAACATCTCTTTATAGACAAAAGGACAACCACAAGACATACAATGCTTGGTCCTACTTCTCTTCTACACATATCTTTGTCATTTACATTTAACAAACAACAACAAAATCAGACAACTTTCACACTCTTAGTATCTCAACAACATCCACTTCCATTCAATGAAAATATAAAACTATATATATATAGTTAATATGTATTCTAATAGCACAAGATGAGAAAATACATGCAATCAAAAAGACTGATTCAAAAATCGGAATGAATATCAATTCATATTCTTGTTCTTTAATTTCCAAAATATGTATATCAGTATATGGAATTGTTGTGTACTTTAGTCAAACCAAGACGAAGGAGGTTATGAAAATTTCTAAAGTTAAAAGTTCGGAGGGTCAAAATTACAGCTTTCTTTTCATTCTCTCACTCATGATTAATTCAAATGCTACTTAATTTAGGTTAATTAATAAGATTAATGTGACTTCATAGGATTCTTGGATAGATTTGTCATTTGTTGACCCACAAAGAATATTCTAAAGAGAAAGATTACTTTTCAAATTACTACATTATTATTAATGCTGTTGTTTGCTTAAAAGGGCTCATTATCCAAAACAATTTATCATATTATACAATTAGTCAATTAATTATTTCTTAAAAAATGTAATGGTGAACTAAAAGACAACTAAGTTCTTGAAAGCACAATCTTTTTTAACCATCTCCTAGTAATATTATACATAGCTACTCATGAAGCATCTACTTCACCCTTGTATAAGCATCAAAACCTATAAAAAAATATGTATATTTAAAATAACAATGTCTTCTTTTAATAAAAAGGTTGACCCCTATTAAGTTAACATCACAGAAACATATCCACATGCCAAATTATGTAATTTAACCACTAACTATTTTGGAGTATAGACAAGACAGATTAGGAATAGAAATACAGGTTAAACAAAAATAGTGATTTTTTTTTTTTTTTTTTTTGGAGTTTTTTAATGATGGGTTACAAAACATATAGAAACAAAAATCAAAATAAAATTATGGGATAATTACTCTTGTTACTACATTCATTTGGTTAGATACTATCAAAATGACTATTAGATGGGAAATTCGATCAAAATGGCCGTTAGACAAACAATGTGACGGAAATGACCATTTGTAAGGAAAATTACCCTAGTTGCCAGTCATTTGGTCAAGCATTACTCTAGTGGCAACTTATTTTATTTTGAAAATGGAATTTAATCAATAGAAAATTAATATATATATATATATATATATATGGGAAATTATGGGTCATAATGATGGACGGTTAGAGATTAAAAAAAAAATTTATTAAAAAAAAAAAGAATTTTTTATCTCCACCATATACACCATATATATATATATATATATATATTTTTTTTTGAAAAAAATTGTTTTAATTTCAAACCGTCCATCATAATGATTGAGGGTTAGAGATAAAAAAAAATTAATTAATTAATTTTTAAAAAAAATTTGTGCCACATATTTTTTTAAAATTTTTTATTCATTAATTCTATTTACAAAATTAAATTGGGTGGCTATTATGGTAATTTTCCCTACTAATGGTCATTTACGTCACACTATTTGCCTATAATGACCATTTTGAACCGAATTTCTCATACAATAGCTATTTTGATAATGTTTGACCAAATGGGTGGTCACTGGGGTAATTATCCCTAAAATTATTAACTACTAAATTAGAAGGATTAAGTGTAGAGATAATTATCCCGGTGGCCATCAATTTGGGGGCACACTATCAAAATGACCATTAGATGGGAAATTGGTTTCAAAATGACCATTTTTTATGAACACTGTGACATTAATGACTATTTCATCCCATTCCGTTAACTTTCAATTAAATGAGTGACATTTTGGTAAATAAGAGAATGACATTCAATCACAATATTTATTTTACTTTAATTATCCCAATATATAATGACTGTACATTAAATCTCTTACGTATTGGCTTACATTTGAATATAATTAATTTTTGAAATCAGTTGTTAGTTAAAAAAGTAAAAATAAAAAATAAAAAAATAAAAAATAAATAAAAATAAAAAAATTGTAACCAAGCATTATTATGTTAGGTATTTTTTTTTTTTAATGCTGTGTTAACAGAAAATCTAAGTTATTATGTGACATATAAATGCCTTAACTTGCTAAATGTACCCAATTAGCCTTAGCACATGCTAGCTGTATAAATTTGTTCGATTCATTTGCTTTGGATTGCATCTCTTAAATTTCCAGTAGCTGAAAAAAAATGTAAAATAAATCTTCCAACGGAATGTCATCCACTTATTTACTAAAATGTCACTAACTTAACAGAAAGTTAATGGAATGAGATGAAATGGTCATTAGAGTCACAATGTTCGCTAAAAATGATTATTTTAAAACCAATTCTCCATTTAATAGCTATTTTGATAGTGTGCATCCAAATTTATAGCCACATGGGTAATTTCCCTTAAATATTATAAAGGGTAAATTACACTCACACCCTTAAGGTTTGAGGTAAAGACACTTAGATAGAAAAGTTTAGTTATTCTACACTAACACACCTGTTTTATTGAAAATGCCCTTGAATAATAATAAAAAATAAAGGTTTTTTTACACTAACACCCAAGGACGTTTTGGACCTTACCATGGTCAAATAGGGATGTGACTATAGAATAACTAAACTTTTCCATCTAAGTGTCTTTACCTCAAACCTTAAGGGTGTGAGTGTAATTTACCCTATTATATATGAAGATAAAAGTTAAGAAAATATATTAATATTACTTTCCATCTTATTGTATTGAATAATATAATATTAAATTGAGAAAATTTTGCTAAAACTTATTAGGGTGGTTCAATTGCCATCCAAAAAATATCTCGCTACACCTATTTACTTTTTACACCTATCATTAAAAATGGAAAATTAATAGTTGACTTTCTACACTTTTATAATGCCAAAAGTAACCTTAAAAGTTACAACTTATTTTAATTTTTTTTCCTCTCCACAATCTATTAACTGTTTTATTTATCATTCTTCATTTTATTAAAATAAATACTGTTAGATTCCTTAGCTCAAGCCTGCAACTAAACAGAGAAAACAAGGAAAAAAGAATATGTATAAGGGATTATTAGCTACTTAGAGGGTAACTCGGCCTCCAAAAGACAATGGTCTTTACTGGATTGATTGAATTCGATGACTCATTTCATTTAAAACAAGGATTTAAATACAAAAAATTAGAGGAGTTGTTTCCTCAGTCTACTCCTACTTGTATTTAGAGTTTGTTACTAAACAAACTAGTTATTTGACTTCTGCTTCTAAGGGATAAGCAACAACAATATTATTTGACTACTTCAAACAAAAGACCAAGTAAATGATATCTTCAACAAGACTTCACAGTAGTAAGTTGATAATAGACTATGGTTGTACCAATGCCTCCCCCTCAAGACTAACCTTGTACCCAAGGTTAAGTTCAGGAAAACGCATTTTCATATCTAATAATCACTCCCAGGTTGTAGAAGCCCGAGAAGTTCCCTCCTATTAAACTAGGATCTCAGTAACATTGCGTCTACCTTTACGAACTATGCGACCGTCCAGCACATGAGTAGGTTTAGGCTTTAGGATTCCCTTATCTGAAATATCTGGAAGGGAAATTTGTGATATGTCTTCATTGCCTAATTTCTTCTTGAGTTGGGATACATGGAAAACATTGTGGATTTTCACAGATAAAGGCAAATTCAGCTTGTAAGCCACTGCCTCAATCTTTTCCTCGATCTGAAACGGACCATAATATCGTGGTGAAAGCTTGAAAGATTTCCGTACTACAACTGAGCATTGGCGATACAACCAAAGTCGTAAGTAGACATAATCACTAACATCGAAGTCACGTTCAGTGCGCTTCCTATCAGCAGAAGTCTTCATGTGGTTTTGGGCTTCATATAGATTATGCCGCAACAATCGAAGAATAGAAGAACGAGTTCTTAGTAGTTCATCCAGCTAAGGTAAGGAAGATGACTGGTCAATGTAGGGAACCAACATTAGAGGCTTGCAACCATAAACTGCTTCAAATGGAGAAAAGCTAGTAGAGGAGTTCACGTTAGTATTATGCCAATACTCTGCCAATGTGAGGAATTGCATACAATCTTTAGGCCGAAGGCTAACAAAACACTGAAGGTAAGTCTCAAGGAACCTATTGATTATTTCTGACTGGCCGTCCGTTTGAGGGTGATAGGAAGAGCTGAAATGGAGACTTGTCCCTTACAACTTGAATAATTCCTACCAAAAGTCACTAAGAAAAACACGATCATGATCACTTATAATGGTTTTAAGCATGCCATGGAATTTGAATACGTTATCAAAGAAGGCTTGTGTAATAGATGAGGCTGTATATGGATGAGACATTGCGATGAAGTGAGCATATTTGGACAATCGGTCAACGACAACGAAAAATGACATTCTTACTGCTAGATTTAGGTAACCCATCGATAAAATCCATCGATATATCCTCCCAAATCTAGTGTGGAATCGGAAGAGGCTGCAAAAGCCCTACGGAAAAAACATTTTATGTCTTGTTGCATTGACAAGTTTCACACTTCTGGATACATTTTTTTTAATAAATAAGCACGTGTTAGGCCAATAGAAGTTTTATCGAACTCTTTATAATGTTTAAAGGAAGTCAAAATAACCCCTGGGCTGGAATGGAGCTCTTTTAAGACCAGGTTACGAAAAGAAGAACATGCCTTAATGTATAATTTTCCCTTATATAACATATTGCCATTGTGAACAAAAAATTTAGACTGATCAAGCTAGCCATTTGTATAAGATTGTAGCTTGTTAATGATATCTGGATCAGCATGAGACATATTATCAATTGCTTCCATCCAAATCGGTTCCAACTGAGAGATAGAGTAGATACCAACATCCGGATCACGCATGTAGAGTGCATCCACATTTAGTAAGCCCTTACGATATTCGACAATATAGTCATATCCCAAAAGCTTGGACAACCAACGTTGTTAAGAAAGAGTCCCTACCCTTTGCTCCAACAAATATTTTAGGCTATGGTGATTTGTTTGAACTACAAAACAGCCGCCAAGCTAATACGGACGCCATTATTGAATAGCAAAGGTTAGTGCAAGCAGTTCTTTTTCATAAGTAGAGAGTTGAAGATTTTTACCATGCAGGGCTTGGCTGAAATAAGCCAAAGGACATCTTGATTGCATTAAGACTGCACCAATGCCAATTCTTGACGCATCACACTCGATCACAAATTTTTTTATGAAATTTGGAAGTGCTAGAATTGGTGGTCGAGTCATAGCCATTTTAAGTTCTTTAAATGAGATATGGTTATCTATCGAAAAGCCCCCTTCTTGAGCATATATGTAAGAGGTCTTGCAATTTGCCCATAACCATGCACAAACTTTTTGTAATAGCCGGTTAGGCCAAGGAACCCATACAAAGATTTCAGCGACGATGGAAAAGGCCAATGAAAGATGGATTCAATATTCTTTTGATCGACAACAACACCGTTAACATATATCACATGCCCCAATAATCAATTTCGGAGCACCCGAAGTGGCATTTAGACAACTTAGCATGCAGTTTATGAAGATGATGAAGGGAAAAAATAAACAAATAAAAGTGTTACACGCAGCGGAAGCGATACTAAAGACGATTTAGTGACTTTTAAAATTTTTCCTTTATGAACCTTAAACCCTTTTAATCAATAAACATGCATATATATCAACAAAAGTAAATTACCTCTTGTCGCGTGATCCGATTGACTTACGTCGATGGTAATCCGCAAGACCTTCAATCCGAGCACGAACGTGGATCACCTAGGAGCGTGGTCTCCCTTTCCTTTGAATTGCAAACCTGTGAATGGACCAAACAAATACTTTCTTTTCTTTGTTAGTCACAAAACAATCAAAAGAATGTCAAAATTATTCCGGTCACTTTTGAGTTCACAATCTTATGATCGAAACTCGCGTGAACCTAGATCGATATCGTATACACAAGCTTATTGATGTTTAAGCAATTGTATACTATCAAAGAATAATTTTTCACTCCTTTTTGTCTCTCTAGAATAAAAACTCTCTTAGAATTAAGAAGAAGAAGAAAGAAAATAAAAACTCAAGCACCAATTGATTGATGTGGCCGAACCCTATAAGAACATATATATAGGTTGGCCGAATTTTTCTTCTTTTTCCTTTAGGGTTGCCGAATTCTATGTAGTATCTAATTAGGGTTGGCCGAATTTCATCATGTCACTTATATAGGGTGACTGAAATTCAACCCTAATTATTTTTAACTTTATAGACTTCAAACTCTAATCCAACTCTTTTATTTTTATTCTTTTATTTGACTAAAAAAAAGACACCTTATTTGATTAAAATAAATAATACTAATTTATTTACTTACTTATCAAACAAGTCTTTTACTTTTAGGAAAGATTTGTTTCTTTAATTAAACAATTAATCAATAAATCAATTAATTCTTATTTAATTAAAACAAATGAAACAAAATAATATTTTTAGGTCAAAACTTTAACCTAGCCGCCCCACTTATATATAAGATGGGCCTAATATTATTTTCCTATTTCATTTAATCCATTGGACTTTAAATAAAAAAGCCCACATGTGAACCAGACCCATTCTTACTAAAAGAAACAAGCCCACATGTCTTTCATTAATATATTAATATAATTGAGCAGCCCATTACTTAAATAATGTGCAAATTATATTCTTAATATATTAAATGCAATTCTAGATGGACCCTTAAATTGGTCCGGTAGAATATATCAAGTGATCCATGCAAGTCCGTGTGGATTGGGGATCTTGGCGGGCCATCTAAATTTAAGCTTCAATAGACATAACCTAATCACAATCAACAAATGATTCACTTAGGTCCGATCCATTAATTTTAACTCATTCCACTAAAGAGCTAAAACTGAATTCTTAAATAAAGATAGAAAAGGAAGATGCTCCTCATTCATACCCTAGACAATCATATTGGAGATAGTGTATCCTCGTGATTAATATCAGTAATCGCCAAGAGTTCATAGACCGCCTATAACTCTCCAAGTTACCATATTTACTCATATGACCACGTTTTGAACTTGGATATTTTGACTTGTCCAGAAGCCATGTTTTCAATAGACACTATTGAAAACTCAACGTTGAGATTTAATATCCAATTACCTCAAAACATCCATATGATGATATTATACTCTCATTTAATTAAATGGAGCCACGATGTCCATATCTATAAATGAAGTCCTCTATCGATTAACAAATGAATATCACCAAACTATCGAGGATAGACTATGCGATATAATCGTACTCATTGATAACTCAAATGATATCACTTGCAACCATAAGTCCATCATTTATCTCAGGATTAAGATAGACCCTCCGATTGTCCTGATAATGAAAAGACTATTATCTATTGACGGTTCTAGATAAAGCTTTTCATTGTGATCCAGTTCAATGCACCCAGTGCACTAGATCCTTTTGCTCGAAGACACTCCGATGATTTTAGACTCATCATATCTCATTTGATCCCACTCAAATGCTAGCAAAAGAATTCTACAACTTTAACAAGATAAAGGTGCCCAACCTTTAACTTAAGTTGTGAACAATATTCAAGACTAACTAAAGAATTGTGTCTACCACATACATATCCAGATGTACGAACAATTCTTCTTTTCCCATAGTCTTTAGACCTTATGATTATTTACTTTGACAATTATAATACAAACTATAAATGCTATACGATTTGTTAAACCAGAAATCACTTTATTAATATGAAAAAGATTGTTAATTACAACATTACACTCTTACTATTGAGCATAATCCTAACAGATGAAGGATCTCTAAAGTTTTTTGAAGATGAATGACATGCTCTTCCTCTGAATGGTTGTAAACCAAGATATCGTCGAAAAAGACCAAAATAAATTGCCTTAAAAATGGATAAAAGATTTCATTCATGAGGCTTTGAAAGGTTGAACGTGCATTTGTAAGGCCAAAAGGCATCACAAGGAATTCGTAATGGCCGTTGTGGGTCCTAAATGCAGTTTTAGGGGTGTCTTCATCGGCTACCTTGATTTGGTTAAAACCTGATCTTAGGTCTAACTTGGAAAAGATGGTTGCCCTGTTATGCTCATCAAGAAGCTCATCAACCACAGGTATATGATATTTCCTTGACTATGACAGCATTCAAAGCGCGATAATCAGAACATAATCGCCAATTGCCATCATGTTTGTGTACTAACAAGATAAGAGATGAGAATGGGATGGGACTTGGACTAATTATTCCCTCGTTGAGCATCTCTTTGACCATACGTTCAATTTCAGCCTTCTGAAGCATCGGGTATCGATAAGGTCAAACATTAGAAGGTGATGTGCCTAGAGGAAGTATAATGCGATGATCATGAGACTGAATTGGAGGAAAACCTTATGGTGGACAAAACAGATCAAAAAAGCCATCAATAACTACCTGGAAGGTGTATGGAACTTAAGGAACATTGTCGACGTCATAAATTTGTACAACATCTAGAATCAGACTTAGTGGTCGAATCCAAAGAAGTTTCTCTAACTAGTAGCTCCTTTGTAGGTATACCAGCCAACTTATATGTCTTCCTTTGGTAACAAAACTCCATGGTTAGCTTAGAGAAATCCCATACAATTTGACCGAGGGTCTGGAGCCAACGCACACCCAAAACAGCGTCATATCCCCCGAGGGAAAGAAGGTAAAAAATCTGATGTGACTGGAATACCTTTGATGTCAATAAACATATTTCGACATTGTCCCTCGCTATATAAGCGATCTCCATTAGCCACCATGACATCAAAGGCAGTCTTGCAAGATATAGAAAGATTGAGCTTTGATGCAATTGAAAGATCCAAGAAGTTATGAGTAGAGCCAGAGTCAAGTAGTATGTAAAGAGGTTTATTGTGATAATATCTTGTGACACGCATAGTCTAGGGGTTCGTAGCACCTGCAATGGCATGAAGAGATATCTCTGGATGTGGAATATCATCGCTATCTAGAGAGCAGTCCATATCTTCATCACAATAATCGTTACCATCAATAAGGAAGAGAGTAAAGGACTTACATTTGTGTCCAGGTCTGAATTTCTCATCACAATTGTAGCACAGTCCTTTTTCCCAGCTTTCCGTCATCTCTTCAAAAGATATCTTTTTCACCTTTGGGTCTGGAACTATCTAAGTGGGTGCTTGGGGTCTTGAAAAATTTCTACGATCTTTTGATGAACTCTTCTCCTAGTGACGAGCGAGACCTATTGCATGGGCGGAAAGACTTATCATTTGTCTTGATGTCGTCCTTAAGGCCACTAATGAAAATGCGTGTGAGAAACTTGTCAGAAAGACCATCGATTCGTTGAGCCAAATTCTCAAACTGAATTTAGTAAGCTACATTTGTAGAAGTTTGACAAAGTTTTGACAATTCTCCCTCCGAGTCCTTGTATTCTATAGGTCCAAATCGCTTTTCGAGAGCTTGGATAAATGTCACCCAATTATTAAGCTCACCTGCATGTTGCAAATATTTGTAATATTGGAGTGTTACTCCCTTCAAGTGGAATGAAGCATAATGAAGACGTTGGGCTGGAGGAATTTGATGTAACAGGAAGTATTGATTAGCTAGTATAATCTAGCCTGAGGGGTCTTCGGTGCCATCATATTTGAAGAGATCAATCTTTAACCCCTTTGATGGTAACCCGCTAGAATTGGAAGCCAATGAGTGCCTTATTGAATTTGAGGGTCCAACGTTGTGTTCTTCTCTCACTAATTTTAGGTCTTTGGTGAGCTTTTCAATGGATAAGGTAAAGGCTGCAATTTGTTGTTGAACATCAGTCATGTGGGTGTCAATTTGTTGCAGCATTGTTCCTTGCTTGGAAATTGTTTCAGATAAGACATTAAAACGAGTTCCCGAGGCGTCTTGGTTAGCCATAGGATGAGGATATGATAGGAAGGGGATGGGTCAGGGGTTTTAATTTTATTGATGAAGATGGTAGAGAAAGCTTGGCTCTGATACTACTATTAGATTCCTTAGCTCAAGCCTGCAACTAAACAGAGAAAACAAGGAAAAAAGAATATGTATAAAGGATTATAAGCTACTTCGAGGGTAACTCGACCTCCAATAGACAATGGTCTTTACTGGATTGATTGAATTCGATGCTTCATTTCATTTAAAACAAGGATTTAAATACAGAAAATCAGAGGAGTTGTTTCCTCAGTCTACTCCTACTTGTACTCAGAGTTGTTACTAAACAAACTAGTTATTTGACTCCTGCTTCTAAGGGATTAGCAACAACAATATTATTTGACTATCAAATAAAAGACCAAGTAAATGATATCTTCAACAAGACTTCCCAATTGTAAGTTGACAGCAGACTATGGTTGTAACAAATACCTTAGCTTTCTTTGTGGATTACATTTGTGTTATTAAAGTGTTGAGTAAAAAAAAATTCTTTGAAAAACAATTATTTTTTAAAATAAAAATATACACTTTTTAGAAAAACAAAACAAAAAACAAAAAACAAAAAAGAAACTAAAGATGGACTCATGAGAGAATTGAAAAATAAAAGTATTACTACGTGTTCGAGTGTTTCCAAATCTTTGCTACCAAATAAACAACTTCTAGGTTTTCAATCCAATTCCAAGTTGTTCATCTATCTAGGTTTTTCTTTTTCTATCTTTTCATTTGAGTTTGATGCAATTATTCACATATCCTATATTTCTATTTGTTTTCTTCGACGTGTATGAAAACTAAGCTAGGGTGATTTTCATTTTTTTTTTTTTTGCTTGTGTTAAAAACGAAAAGAAAAGAAAAGAAAAGAAAATTCTTGATTTATAATACTGTTTGGGTTTAACTACAATACATGAAATGTATTGTTAATGGTCAGTTATGTGAGAGAATTAGTTACTCTTAGTTTTAATTTTTTTTTTTTTTTAATTTTTAAATCCTTAATTTATATACACCCTTAAATTAATATCTAAAATCTAGAAATTTATCCAGCAACATACCGTAGATGGTAATCAGTGTTGTATGAAATCTTACTTGTATCGCTTAAAAAAAAAAATGAAATCTTATTTGTCTATGAATATTTGTCTATCACTAATAAAATCAGTCCAAAATTGCAAACATCAAATGTTTGGAGCTTTCATATCATGAGTGATGGATTACTTTATGTAAATTCGATGCATAGAGAAAATAGCTAAATAAAACAGTGAATAGGATGTAATTTTAATAACCGAAAGAAATGCTAAATAAATCAGTAAATATGGTGGAGAGAAAATAAAAAATTAATTAAAATGGGTCATAATTTTCAAGGTTAATTTTTGTATTGTAGAAGATATAGAGAATCAACTATTAATTTTTCATTTTTAACAATGGACGTAGAAAGGAAATGGATGTAGCGAGATATTTTGTGGATGACAATAGACCTTAAAATTGTAACTTGTAAGAGAACTCCATGCTTCCGTATATGTTGCGTTGCAACTAGACCTAGTGCCGATTCGATTCAAACTGCCGAACTGAACCGAACCAGAAAAATTAGAACCAAAACCAGGATTAGGGTGGTTCCGGTTCCGGTTCTAGTTCCAATTCCATTTTTTAAAGAACCGCCTGGTTCAAACCAGACTAGAACCAGCGATGGTTCTTGTCTTATTTTTTATTTTTTTATTTTTTTATAAATCCTAAACCTAAATTCCTAAATCCTTCTTCTTCTTCGTTACGTTAGATTCTGATCTCTCTCTCTTCTTCTTCTTCTTTTTCGATCTCTTTTTCTTCTTCTAATCAATCTTCTTCTTCGATTCATGAAAGTTGATTTAGGGGGGGTTTGGGGTTGATTTCAGATTTGTGAGAGAGAAACGAGAATCAGAGATCAGAGATTCACACGAATGTGATCTCATTGATGACTAATCTAGGTTTGGGGTTTGGGGATTTATCATAATGTGAATTGTGATTGAGTTTTACAAATATAATAATAATAATAATCAGGTTCAAAACCGTGGAACCAGAACCGAAACCGAAATCGGTGCCAAGTCTAGTTGCAACTTGTGTGGCCTCAAAGCTTCTAGAGATAATATATGAGAGATTTTAATTTCATTCGGACTCCAGAGATAAGAGAGATTTTAATCATTCATTCTTCAAATATCAACATTCTTTTTTTCTAAAAACTAATATCAACAGTTAGATGACTAGTAAATAAATAAAATAAAAAAAATTAAAAGAAGTACATTTAAGGTATTAATTCTAAGTTACCAACGAAATATGTAATAATAATAATAATAATAATAAAATTCCAGGCTAATTGCTTTTTCTTATTTTATAAAATTCCTTCCGTTATAATAATAATAATAATAATAAGTTCTTCATAAATAATAAATAATAATAATAATAATAAAGGTGTTGTAATGTATTAACGGAGGTGGTGTGATGGTGACTATATGATAATGGTGATATGACAAAACAATATAACATAGTAATGTTAATTAATGAAAATAATTTTAATATGATGATTGGTATCATAATTGTTGCACGATTATAAGTTATAACAATAAAATAATTGAAGTTATTATGGTAGCAGAAGAGATGATCATGTTTTATATATGAGGTGTGAGGGCAATAAATGTATTTGCAAAAAGGAAAACTAAATGAAAGATTAATTTTTGTCATTCAAAAAAAAAAAAAAAAAAGTTGACATTTCTGTTAAAACGCCGCAAAGTATTAATCTTGTTTTTTTCTTCATCATTTTAGTGATATTAGTTGATTCTCACATTTAACCATTAACTCCGTAAAGTATGAGAAGCCTTTTCCTAAAGGTGAGAATTACAATCTAGATCATGCTTGTAGTTGTTGATTGTTGGGAAAACTGAAGTAGAAGTGCATATCTAATATTTACAAATAATATTTACTAGTAAATAAATAAGATGAGAGAATCCAATCACACAACACAAGATTTTACATGGAAAAACCATGGCCGTTCAGACTACAAGAGAAAAATACAACTATATAGAAAATTGTTACAACTACACACTCATTATTATTTCTCTAACCTTAAACCTCAATTACAAATGAGCCTTACGGAGTCCAAGCTCACAACCGAGCTTATTTCTAGTCATCAACTCTCACTCCAGGTCCCTCCTCAATGCACCCTCATAAATATCCCCTAAATATCCCTAGATCTCTCTCAAGATTCTCGGATATTCCTTGGATCTCCCCAATAGATTCCATGGATCTTCTCATAGGTCTCCTCCGGATATCCTCTAGGTCTCTCGTCCCTTGATATCCCTTGGGTCTTCCCTAGGGTCTCTCTGATGTTCTCAGACGACTCTTTGATTTCTTCAAGTGTTTACAACCAAAGAATAAGTCTCCTTATTTATAAGGCCAATATTCTTGGTCTTTAAGTAATTAGAAACTCATAAGCATTATGAAATCCCAAACCAAATCCTTTCATAACAAGAAAGCCAACTTCCACACGTTTTCCCATGTCTTCCGAAAGTTCATGCTCCCGCATGCACCCCCAAGGTTTGTCCCACGCGCTACAACACTTCCAATGCCTTTGCCACACACGCCCGCAACACAATTGACTTCCACCAATGCATCCAAACTCCGATGTTGAGGCCATTTTCTCTGCTGTATTCGTCTCAGTCTCTTCTTTCCAACGCTACATGAATCACAACCATCTGAATCCGTTAGGACCACTTACACATCAGTTGAATTCGTTTAGTTCTCATGGGAATGCAAGCCAAATCCTAACATTGATTTCACTAAGTCAAAATAGATCTTTAACTCGATTGGTGTTAGATTTTCAAAGAAAAGAAAAATTAATTTTTTGTGGGTAGCTAGCCTTTATCCATAACGTTATTATTAAATATTAAGCCTTTAAAAATGAATGTGGTAAGCACATGCAATTTAGCAAAGCATATATTAATTAAGCATATTAAAACCCTAATTGTGGGCTAAGGCCTACATGATAGCCCACAATTTTATTTTATTTGTAGTTATTTATTTATATAAATCACATGTGAATGTATTTTTAATCTATGTACAAATTATTAATTCTTTTTTAAAAAAACATTTAGAGAAATAAATAATAAATACGAAGTAATCTTCCTTGAATGCTTGCATCAATATTTCAAAATTAAATCAACGAATTTCATAAAATTTTGTTGAAAAACAAAACCTCTTTATACAAAAGGTATTTTACCAATCTATCTAAATGTGTCTACTTTAATTTTAAGGAGATTAATGTTGATTTTCTAATTAAGGATCACAATTTTAAAATTTAATGAGTTATTAATGATAGGAAAGAAGAAGAGAAAAAGAAGAAAGAGAGCAAAGGAAATGATTTGAAATAGAGGTGAAAAGAGCAATACCAAAGTGGGGTCCACAAGAAGGACAAAAGGCAGACCAGAACTGACTTTTAGCAAACCTAACTTTGCAAGTAATGAATTTAAAATGATATTTTTTTTAAACTATTATATTGATATAACAATACTTTTAAAAAAATAACAATGATAAGTAGTAAATAATTTTGATTTGTATTGTACGTCAATCTTCAATCTTCATCACATTATATATCGGCACTTTGAACAAGCAGGGGTGTGGATTTTTTTTTGATAGGGTAGACAAAAAAAAACTATATATATAAATTATGAATAATAAATTCAAAACTCTTATTTATTAATTAGAAATAAATAAATTTTAACTAAAAAAATACCTAAATTGAAGAGCCGAATATAAATATTTTTTTTATTCGGAAATAATAAGACTATTTTTATATATTCACTTTTTTAATTAAGAATCTTGGGGATAGATAATTATTGATTAGAATGAAAGAGAAAATGAGATTTGGGATGGAGATTATTTATTAATAAGTAAGAGAGAGATAATTGGGATTTGAGATGTATATATACGGAAATTTTCATATGAGGATGCCCTGATAGAATTATATAAGGACATTGAATATGAGGCACTCGTTTTACATATTTTGATTTGGTATGTATATACTTGTCAAATCACTTTTATAAATGAGTGGCTCACAATTAATATCCTGATAAAGTTATATAATGATATCCTAATAGGAACGGGACCGTATATTTATATATATATATAGTGATGGACACGGTTGGAGTCTTTGAATGTGTGATGGACTGATCATGGAGTGATGGGAGAGGGAGAGAGAATGGGTGTGATGGTTGAGTTTAGAGCTACTTATTTTTTTTAAAAGTAATAAATAAATTTACCAAAAGCTGGCTCGGCTTTAGCCAGGCCAGCCCTCCATGTTGGTCTGCCCACCACTACCCTTTCCTTTTTATGAACTACTGTAATTAGAGATGCACGTTTATGAAATGAGGATAGATATAGGTCCCCCATATCCCCATTTCCCAGACCCTTCCAACATCGCGCCGCCCCTCCCCCCAAATTCCCTATTTGGGGAAAATGAAGATGGGGAATTTTGGGGGGATCTATATCCATCCCCATCCCTAATTCCTCATTTTTCCCGTTTTTTTCCGTTTTTCCCAATTCCCTATTTGGGGAAAATGAAGATGGGGAATTTTGGGGGGATCTATATCCATCCCTATCCCTAATTCCTCATTTTTCCCATTTTTTTCCGTTTTTCCCAATTTTTCCCGTTTTTCCCTGTTTTTCCCTGTTTTTCCCCATTTTTCCGTTTCCCCCATTTCCTCATTTCCCCATTTGACTAAAATTTACAAATTAAACTAAAAAAATAAGCATTCCATTACAAATATAAAATAAAATTCATTAGTACATTTTATATAAAATGTGAATATATACTTAGCGAGTTAGGGTTTTCAAAGAATAAAAAAATAATTAAAAATATATATTATAATTATATTTATAATTGTTTGGGGGAAATGGAGAAATGGGGATTGGGGGGGAGATCCCCCATCCCCATCCCCATCCCCATTTCAATATAATTGTGGGGAAAATGAGGAGGGGGAGGGGTCCCCCCATCCCTATCTCCATCTCCATCTCCATCTCCATTTCAATTTGGGGATGATTTTCATCCCCATCCCTCCCCATTTCCCTATTTTTCCAAAAAAAAATAATAATCTCCAAATGGAGATGGGGATGGAGACGCGGGGAATTGGGACCCCGGGAGAAAATATGCATCTCTAACCGTTATAGATTCAATACCTCACTTTATTGTCCATATCACTATTAACTACTGCTCTTAAAACTTAAAACTTAAGAGCAAAGTTTTTTAGTAAATAAGAGCGTGACCATTTTTAATTGCTGTTTTTCGAAAAGAAAAACAAAAATAAAAACAGTATTTTTGGTTTCAATTTCGAAATCTAAAAATGCATTAGTAGGTGAACCAAAAAATAAAAATACAAAAAATGCAGTTGGTAGGTGAACCAAAAATTTTCAAAATTTGACAATAATTGATCAAAAATATCAAAAGTTTTCATTAAGTAATAAACTATTAGATTTTGTAAGGTGAATTGTATTAAGTATGAAATAAAATTGAAAATCCTTTTTGATTCCCAAATTCATGCTTGTGCTTCTAAATTCAATTGGTTAAGAATGTTCTTTTAAATGGTTTCTTCTTTTTAGCTCGAAGAAGTGAAGAGGCTGGGTGAATGAAATCAGTTTCTTGATCTATCTGAGGGATTTAAAATTACATTTAATAGCTTTAAATTTGACAAAAAATAAAAAATAAAAAATAAAAAATTTTGAAAGACAATTTTATTCCAAATAAAAGGTCAAATTTAACCAAAATAAAATTGCTCATGCCATCTAGCAGAACAAACACAACACAGGAACCATCGACCAAAATAACCAACCCAGAAGAACAAACACAACACAGGAACACAAACAGAGAGGAAACGAAAAGCATGAAACATGGGAAACAAAAGCTGGGCAAAGCAAAACTGCAAAAGCATGCCAAAAAAGACAAAAAGAACCCGCAAAACCAACCAAAAAGCCAGAAGCATCTGAGGGATTTGACAATTTGTTGTCCATGCCTTCTAAGTAAATGAGGTTCCTGTAATCATCTATGTCATCGGAGATTGGGGGAGACATAGATTATGGTTCTTTTAACTCCATTAAATATGATTTAATCTATATTTGATTATCAGGTCATCGATCAACAACATAAGGTTGTGAAATTTTTGTATGTTGCTACTATAGGAAGGATTCTTGGTCGTTGGTGACTTTCCCTATTCAAGAGCAGATTGGCGGCACAAAGGCCGGAGGAGGATCTAACCTCCTCCGGCCTGCGAAGAAGAACAATGGAAGAGAAGAAGCAACCATCAAAGGAGAAGATAAAAAAAAGGGGGGAAAAAAAGTAATTATATGAAAAAACAAGTTTATTACCAAAATGAAAAACAATTTGGGAAGATGATAAGAAGTAGAAGAAATTAAAAAAAAAAGAAAAAAAAAAAGAAAGTGAAAAACAAAATGAAAAACGTTTACAAATAATTTTTCAAAATTTTTTAAAATTTTTTAAATTTTTTTAAAATTTTCACTTTTAACACTGGTTTTGTTTTCCATTTTGTTTTTGTTTTTTGAAAACAAAATGAAAAACGGTTAACAAAAGCGAATTCAAAATTGTTTTTGAGAAATAAAAACAAAAACACCCCAAATCCTTGCTACCAGACAGCATTTAAGTCATTGAAGTTTTTTTATTTATTTATTTTTTTATTTTTTAAGATATATATATACATGAAAATGATTAGAGGCAAGGACGAAGCTTAGTGGGGGCGGGGGGTCTAAGACCTCCCAAGCCCGTGAAAAAAATTAAATTTTTAAGATTTTGTTTGATTTTTCAATTTAACACTGAATGACACGTATCGTGTTTTATTCAATTATTTTATTTGATTTTTTAAGTGTTAAAATCAGTTTATGAACCCATAAAAGTGTTTTGAAAATTGAAAAATTTTCATTTTTCAATTAATAAAAATTCAATGAAATTTAATACAAAGTTTTGCTTTCAAAACTATCCTTACTAATTTAATCTATTTCCAATTTTTTTTTTTTTTTATTAGAACCTTAATCATAATTATTAGATTCTATACAAATAAAGTGCGGTACACTTAGGAGTCGTTTGTTTTTTTGTCTGAAGACTGAATAGTTCTGAATTTTTTTGAAGACTGAATAGGGACTGAAATCTGAACTTGAATGACATGTTTTTTTTTTTTTTTCCTTACATCTGAATGTATTGTCAATACGTTTGTTTTTTAAAAGTAAAATTGTCTGTAAATAATTAATTTTACATTTATACCCATGTTACACAAATATACATATAATATGGAATAAAAACAATCCAAAAATAATAATTATATATAAACACGTATAATCATGATCTTCCTCTTCTATTATAAACAAACTTCATTTTTACTAAGAAAAGAAAAAGATTTATTATTTTTTCAAAAATAAAAGAGGCAACAGGAAAACTTACACAAAACACTCTAAATATATACATATACATATATATATATATATATATAAACACATCACTCTAATATCATGATAAATATTGATATTAAACATCAATATGAGAAGTGATTAGGGTTCTTTTTTATTTTTAAAGCTATTTAAAATAAGGTATATATTAAAATAAAGATTTATATACCATATATAATTATGAAGAAATTGAAAAATATGTTATATATGGAGAATAGTATCGGAAGAAAAGTTTTTGGATTGCATTTAATGCAATTCAATGATTTACAATTAAGTGAAAAGTCAGGATTTTTTTACTTTTTATTTAAAGTTGTTTGACCACTTAAAAAAATAAACAAAACAACTTAATAATTATGATTCAAATACATTAAGTTTTAAGTGAAAAAAAAAAAAAAAAACAAACGGCCCCTTATAGATTTCCAAGGATACAATATTTATTATTATTATTATTATTATTATATATGGTATTATGGTTTGTCTCATTTAACATCATTGAATGTACAGTAGTACTGTAGCATTTTTCAATTAAATAGTATTGGTGGATGTAAATCAACAACAGTAACCATTACAGTGAAAAATTAATTATGCTGTAATTCATTGATAATGGTATTCAATTTAGAAAAAATAAAATACAAAACCAACTTGTCCAAAAACCAACCTATCAAGAATAATTTAAATTTGAAATATTATTAATAACTAAATAAATTTATTTTAGAAATATTAATTTACATGTTAGAGTTGTCCTTAATATATTAAAATGCAAATATAAAATAAAGAATAGTTAAAGGGCATAGATGTAAAAGTATTTATTTTCAGATATTTATAACCAAAAAAAAAAAAAAAAAAAAAAAAAAACTTATCACTCATATACAATTTTTAGTGAAAAAAAACAAATTTATTTTTCGGTATTCAATTTTCAGTATTCAGTAACAAGTAACATTTAGCATTATTCAATCTTTAGATAAAAAATCGAACGGGTTAAATCTCATTAAGAGCTTTTTTATAAATTAATTTTTTTTATGAAGTTGCCCACACCTGATCTTTTAATTCCCTCCATTAGAGATTTTAGTTCTCAACCTCATATTTTAATTTTAATTGTCAATAGTAAAAATTAAATATTTTATTTTATTTTATTTTTATTTATTTAAAATTACCATTGCACGGCTACAATTTTGTTAAATAAACTTAATTTATCAAAACAATAAACTATTAAATGAATTAGACTTTATGATTTAACTTTTCTTATTGAGTTTCCCTTTTTCATTAGGTTTCATTTTCTAACCTTAACCCTAGTTTATTTAGTTTTAGTTATTTTTTTCATAGTCATAATTTCAACGGATAACATATTGTTTTCATAATTACAACAATTGGATGGTTATCTATTATACAAGTTAAAATATGGAGGGTGAATTTCTCAATAACTCTTTGATCATGTATATTGAAATAGAAATTGCACATAAATTTAGTATCAAATAAATTATAGATGACTTTTCTAATCTAAAAAAGCGAAAAGTTCCATTTTAAATCACATATTTAGATTGTTTTTGTTTCATTTCATTTTTTATGATTGAGACTTAGATGTTATCGTTTTTTTTTTTTTAATTTTTTTTTAATTTTTTTAATTTTTTAAATTTTAAATTATTATTACTAATACACTAATGCTAATCGACCCAAACAATTAACTCAAAAACCAACACAAAATGATATGGCAAGTGATTTCTCATTGTAATATCATTCACAACATCACCTCATGATTTGTGTTGTGATGACAACTCATTTGTCACATTATTTTGGTTGAATTTTGGGTTAATTTTTTGGGTTGTATAGTATTACTCTTACTAATATTTGCAAACATTTTAATTTTTTTTCTATATTATTTATGCATTCATCATTTAAGATTAGTTCAAGTTTTGGCCCAGAGTCAAAATCCTGGTTTTGTCTCTGATTAGGGATATGTAAAATAATAATAATATATATATATATATATATATTTTTAAAAGGAAATTTATTAAACCAAGCAAGAGAACAAATCAACCAGGACAATCATCTTGAACACATTGCTCCACAGACGAAGGGTAAGAATCCAAACAAAAATAATCTCCCTTAGCGGTCAAAGCTATTTTTGATAAGGAATGAGCGACAACATTCATCTTTATATTAGCAAACATAACCCTGGCACCAACCATATTCGTAAGAAGACTTCTAATATCATCAATAATCATGCCAATATCAGTAGAGACATCCATGCATGAATTAATCAGATTCACCACTCCTAAGACATCTGACTCAACAACCAAATGAACAAAGCCGCAATCTTTCACAAAGGTCATCCCCTTAGAATTGCCAAAGCTTTCGCTTTTTGGGGAGAAAAACAAGCCTCAATTCTCTGACTGCTAGAAGCTTTAACTACTCATGAGCTGTCGCGAATTACCATACCAAGCCATACACACTGCTTCCGCACATCGATGACGGCATTAGTATTCAGTTTTAAAAAACCCATCTCCGGAGGATGCCATTTAACCTCATTTTGCCTCACATTACCTTTTCGAAGACTTGTAACCAAATTAGCCTCAATAAATTCCCTTAAGAAATCTTCAGACCAAATCACCACTGTTTCTATTCCTTCCCACTTACCACCATGAATCAACTGGTTCCTTAAGAACCATACCCACCAAAGGACCACACAAAATAATTCCAACTCCTTATTATCTAGAATTCGGGAACAAGAAAAGAAGAAATCATGGAAGCAAACAGAGCTCCCAAACTGGCCCCCTGAAAAAAAAAAAACCATACATGTTCCATACCTCCTTTAATCAAGAACATCCCCATAAAAGCATGAATTGTAGTTTCAAAAGAGCTGCAGTAAATAGGACATAAACCACTCGCTGGGACTTTTCTCTTAGCAAGATTGACTTGAGTTGGGAGCCACTCACGGGAGGATTTCCACAGGAAAAATTTTAATTTTTGTAGGTAGGTTCAGGGCCCATAATTGTTTTAAGCAAAACCCTATTTCCACGACTCAAAATTAGTCTCCAATATGTCCACAGACATACCCAGTTTATACTCACTCTTCATAGTGTAGTACCATCGGAATTGAAATGCTAACACCATGAGTCATCTCTCGAGTTGATACTATAAGGAATGGCTTGAATTGCATTGACATCAACCTCCATAAACATACTCTTAATTAGAGGAACATTCAAGCACCCAAATCAGTCTGCAGCTGTCTGACCAACCAAATATCATTCTCAGACTTAAGCTTGAAAACTTTAAATGTCACTGGGTGTGGCAGCCATCTATCCTAAAAAATTCTCATCGAAGATCCAGTCCCAATCCTCCACCTAGAGCCCAAATCAAGCAACCCACGCCCCCAACAAAGACTCCTCCATAAATGAGACCCGCCATATGAGATGTCAGCCTTCGTAAAAGAGGTAGAAGGGAAGTAGCAACCCTTTAAAACTCTTGTAACCAAAGACTGTGGTCTCTTTTCCAGTCTCCAACCTTGCTTCGCGAGAAGTGCCCTATTAAAAGCGAAGAGATTCTAGAATCCCATCTCCTTGTCATCCTTGCCATCACACATCCTTTCCCACGATGCTTAGTGAACTCTTCTCTTAGCATTAGTGCTCCCCCACTAGAACCTACAACACATTCTATGGATATAGGAAATCAAACCTTTTAGCAGCTGGAAAAGGCTTATAGAATAAGCTGGAATGGATTGGATTAAACCTTTTATAAGGATCTCTTTCCCTTCTACTGACAACATTTTACTGCTCCACCCACCAACCTTTTGCCAAATTCGATCTTTAATTGACTCAAAGAGCTGCTTTTTGTTTCTACTGATAAAGCCTGGCAAACTAAGATAATGTTCATGGCATTTTACACACTTGACGCCAATGATCACAACTAACCTATCTCCCTTAGCTTGAGATAGATTTCGACTGACACACATACCAGACTTATCAAAGTTCACCGATTATCCCGAAGCTCTAGTGTAAACATCTAGAATTCTTCAAATCTCTAAACAAACATTCGTAGTAGCACTTAAGAAAAAGAGACTATCCTCCGCAAAGAATAAATGTGATATGACAGGCCCCGTGCGACCATAGCAAAACCCAATATACACATTCTGATTCACATCTACATTTATCAAACCAGACAATCCCTCTGAAACAAGCAAGTACAAGCATGGTGATAACGGGTCACCCTGCCGAAGGCCTCTCGAAGGCACAACTGAGACACATACACTTCCATTAATCAAAAAAGAGAATTTAACTGTCTTAACACAGTCCATAACCCGTTGAACACACTTATTAGAGAACCCAAGTCTTTGTATTATTGTAGACAGATAATCCCACTCGACATGATCATAAGCTTTCAACATATCTAATTTCAGCGCCACTGAACCTTTCTCTCGCTTCTTAGTTCGTAATGCATGGAGACACTCTAAACCTATGATCGCATTATCAGTTCATTCTCTTAGGGACAAAAGTGCTTTGTGGTTTAAATATTACCTCTCCTAGCACCAGACACATCCTATTCGCCAAGGCTTTTGACACAATCTTATAAACAACATTACAGAGGCTAATAGGTCGAAAATCAACCATTCTATCAGCCGCCAACTTTTTAAGTATCAAACAACTCAAAGTCTCATTTAAAAGCTTCACTGATTCCCCTCCCATTTAAGCACTTCAAACTTGCCTCTGTAATGCTCAGACCAACCGTATCCCAGAATTTTTCATTAAAGAGTGTTGGTAACCCGTCCAGTCCCGACGCTTTTGTTAGGGCCATCAAGTATCGCCTTACGGATATCCTCATCAAAAACAGGTAAATCCAGAAGATTACATGACTGCTGCGAGATGCATGGTTGCAGGGAATTTAAAACTTTATCCACATCCATAGACGGATGCTCAATTGTAGCAAAAAGAAACACGAAGTAATTAAAAAATACATTTTCAATTTCCTTGCTTCCTTCACGCTAGAATCCTCTATCGTCAAACAGACCATCAATCACATTCCTTGCTTTTCTAGTTGAGGCATTCCAATGAAAGTACTTTGTATTTCGGTCCTCTTATCGGAGCCACTCAACTCTCGAGGGTTGTTTCCAGTAATCCTCTTCCTCTGGCAAAAGCTTGTCAAGGCGAAACTCCAACTTTCGAATTATATTCTAGGAACCCGAATGTAAAGAGGCTAAAGCTTGATGCAACTTTTCTTGAATATCCATGATATCCTCCCTCAAAGCCTTTATATTCCTCACATTCTATCTTTATAAGGTAGTGCGATAGTTTGCAATTGATGTAACAATCTAATACATAGCCCCACTACCATGATAATTCCCCCAACTGCAACTAACCAACTGATGACACTCCACCCGATCGGCCCAACAAGCTTCAAAGTGAAATCCCCTACGATTACGCACACCATGCTTTGGTTCATGATCAGAGGCAGATATAGCCTCAAATAAAATTACCCTATGGTCAGAACCGTAAAAATCAAGATGACGCATGAAAGAGTTTAAAAATAACTCGTGCCAACTAAGCTTCGCAGACCTCTGTCTAACCTTTCCTGGATCAAAAAATTCCCAATCCTACGGTTACTCTAAGTGAACCCCGGACCTCTGAAACTCACATCCTCTAGCTCATAAAAATCAATTGCATCTCTAAACCCTCAATCATCCTTCGTTGACGTGGAATACCTCCTGATTTCTCTTCCGAGTTGAGAATTTCGTTGAAATACCCAATACACAACCATGGTAAGTCAGACATCCCTCACAGTCTTCTTATCAATGTCCAGGCATGGCCACGCTGCTCCGGCTCCGGATTTCCATAAAAACCTGTCATGTGCCACACCTTAGAGCAATGTGACTCAATCTTAAAATCTATGTGAAAACGAGAGAATGAGATCAAATCAACACAAATTTTATCTGACCAAAATACGCACAGTCCCCCACTTCGCCTAACACATTCCAATTTCCCTAAGTAACCCAACTTAACTCTAATCCTCTCCATAGCTTGAGAACCTAACTTAGTTTCCATCAAGAATAACACATTCGAATCCGATTCCCACTTGAAATTTTGCAGGGCAAGGATCGCTCGAGGACTGCCTAGCCCCCGAGCATTCCACACTAGGGTCCTCATTGCATCTGGTCGGTCGATGATAACCTGACCGCTGATATCTGAGCGTTGATTGCAACACCTTCAGTTGATGACTTCATCTTTTTCACTTCAACACAAGCAAAACCCTCTGCAATACAAACCGACCCCGTCCCGATGCCTCCGGTAGCCTGTCGTTTTCCTAACATTGGACTCACCGTCGGAACCACATTTGAATTTACCCCAACCTACTTCTTCTCTCTCGCCAATCGTTTCTAGCGAACACTCCTCTTCTTCTCAACCCCTTTCACCATTTCCCCAACTTTGACATTAGAAACCCCTTTATCTACTTGACCCGACCCATTCTCTAATTGACCTGGTAGTCCAGAGCCCACAACTGATATTGCAAGCCCATTGACACCCAAGGGTTCTTCTACCATTATTATTATTATTATTATTATTTAAGACAGTAAATTTGTACCGCCTAATGTGGCTTGGTGGTTTATGATGCTTATTCAGTCCGTCAATATGTCAGATTCCTAGGACCGAGCCACTGTCAAATGGTATATTAAAAATAAAATCTATAATGATACAAAATATTTTTTTGTACATAATTTAATCGGTTATTTTAAATTTATTTATGCCTAAGGGTTTTTCAGTATATGATCGTTTGTAATGTTTTTTCACCCTAGGTCAGTCCAATTTAGTATTAAAAAAAAAAAATTAAATTTATTTACATGGTGCTGGAAATTGAAAAACTTAATGGTGCAAACATTGAAGGCACTTTTTTTTTTGTGGTCTTTTTAAAAATAATTACAGGTGATTAATAATCGGAATTAGTTATGGAATCATAAACATTATATGAAATGCTATATATGGAAAAAAAAAAAAAAAAGGCCTTACTACAAGTTATGAAATTTTGGCGAGCTGTGTTCCTGATTATGCTTTTGACTTGACTTCCCAAATAAGGATTAAAAAGCATTAATATCATTAATGTGATTCTTAATAATGAATCATTTATATTTACTTTTGTTAAAAAAATAAAAAATATATATATATATTTTACATATACATATAAAAAAAGATATATATATATATATATATGGTCCCGTTCCTATCAGGGCATCCTTATATAACTTTATCAGGATATTGAATGTGAGCCAGTCATTTATAAAAGTGATTTGACAAATGTATACATACCAAATCAATGTATGTAAAATGAGTGGCTTACATTCAATGTCCTAATATAATTCTATCAAGATATCCTATGTACGGAAATTTTCCTATAAGAATGCCCTGATAGAATTATATAAGGACATTGAATGTGAGCCACTCGTTTTACATATATTGACTTGATATGTATGCACTTATCAAATCACTTTTATAAATGAGTGACTCACATTCAATATCCTGATAAAGTTATATAAGGATGCCCTGATAGGAACGAGACCGTATATGTGTATATGTGTATATATATTGAAAAACAAACAAATTTTTTTTTTTAAATGATAGAAAAAGGACTTTTAAAGAGAATAAAAAACTTAAAACAGTTTTTTATTTTATTTTATTTATTCATTTATTTTTAAAGAAAAAAAGAAAATGTCTTTTACGCATTTTTCAGGATATGTATATTTTTTGTTAAATATTACAAATAATTTTGAAAACATTTTTAAATACTAATAAAAAACTTTTAAAAAAATATTAATAAATACTTTTAATAATACTAAAAACCTTTTCAAAAATATTGTCAATAATATAAAAATATTAATAATACAATTTTTAGAAAGAGTTTTCAAATGGAAAGGCAGTTAAAGTGCATTTATTTTAGATTATAATTTTTTTTTAGGCAATTTCTTGGACTAAAATATAGTTTTTTTTAACCTAATTAATGACTTGATTATCAATAGTTTTAACTAATGCTCAAGCTCAACCTAATATTCTAATAACCTTTAGATAAAACACGTGTTTTTTGGGTCATAGGCAAAAAGATCGAAAACGTTAACATTAAAGTAATTATCGGGAGAGCGTTAATAGTTAATAGTGTTTGATCAGTGTTTTTAGGTGAATTTTAAATAAAATTAAAAATCTTTAAAAGAAATGTTAACAGCGTACACGTGCATATGGCTGAGACTTCAGACGTCCAGTTAAGTTAAGTTTAGTCTTTTTTATTTATTTATTTGTTATTACAATTTACAACACAGAAACTCTCTCTATAGATAAGAATTCGGGTACATCCTATACACTATATATCTCCTACCATGATGTTATCATGTTAGTAAAATTAAATGATTTTACTGCCGTGGCAATATTTGAATAGGGGATGCATGGTGTATCCGAGATTTAATTCTCTCTGGAGACCTGATGGCCGGATGGGTATGACTTTTCGGTTGATTTTATCATTAGAGTCATTCTTAAAAATCTAAATGGTGTTTAAATTTAACACCTCCTGCAACCATGCCCATGTGGATACAGTAGCCTAACCCCCTTTCTCTCTGTCTATCTGTCACCAATATCAAAGTAAACAACAACAGTAATGGAAGAAGAAGAAGAAGAAGTGGTTCACTAAAAACAGACAAATAACCCACAAATCCTCCCTCTCTATTATACTCTACTTGTATTATTATTCTTCTTTTTATATTTATACATGTATTTTATAATAAAATAAAAAAGAAGAACAAACATTTCTCTTTCTCTAGTGGGTGTGTGCAAAGAATTTGATACTCTTCTCTGTGCAAACTGCAAAGCAGAGAAGGAATCATTCCATTCCATTCTTCTTCTTCTTCTTCTTCTTCTTCTAACAAGTAACAACACATACATTCTCTTCCTGTTCAGGTTCATTTCTGGGGAAACAATTTTACTTTTTTCTCTCATTCTGCTTCCTCTTTTGTCTCTTGCCAAAAAAAAAAAAAAATCTCTCTCTCTCTCTCTGTTGGATGAAATTGTTTCCCAAAAATGGGTGAAGAAGATTACTTAACAACATTGCTCCCTTTTGACAGAACTGTTGAGCAGGTCCTCATTCTCTCTCTCTCTCTCTCTCTCTCTCTCTCTCTGTGCATATATATCTTTCTTTTTTGAAGGAAAATGTTGGTTTTGTTGTGGGTTAATTTGCTCTAATCATTGTAGTTTCCTATACTGTTTCTTGATAGTTTATGTCTCACACTGTGAGAGAAACTTGATTCTCTCTTTTTTATTTCTTAAAATGGTTGTTTTTATACTGGAATTTTGAGTTTGTAAAGTGATAGCATGTATGCAGGATGATGATCCACTTCTCATTTTCTTTTTTTTGGTGTATAAATTATGCATTTCTTTTGTTCAAACATGATTAAATTTTCTAGAGATATAATCATTTTGTTGGTTTTACTTGCATGGTAAATTTTTTCCCTTTTATGACTTTTGTGAAACTACTGATTCAGTCTTTGTAAATGAAATGCTGGTTTTTCAATTCATTTTGATATAATGTAAAGGTGCCATTTCCAGGGTAGAATCTGATTCAATCTTTTGGATTCATTTGAATTTTTGTAAAAAAAAAGTAATAAAAAAAGTTGAGAATGTTGTATTGTCAAAATGTGTCCTTGGTGAAACTGGTGCTATTGTTTGTTTTTGGTTGTAGCTGATGATTCTTTTTTCTTTATTATGGGCAGGCAATTCTAGCTATCAAGAAGGGTGCACACATTTTGAAGTGTGGAAGAAGAGGGAAGCCTAAATTCTGTCCTTTCAGGATTTCCTTAGTAAGTAGTATATATTTGAAATGTTACTCCAGTGAACTGTTTGGGTTTTATGATCGATTTCATAATAAATTTTGGTTGATCAGGCTATGCAATTGATCATCTTTACATGAAAACATTTGCAACTTCAAATATATGTGTTTATAACAACATGAATAGAAGGAAAATTATGTAGATTGGTAGAACAATTTAATGCTTCGTGTAACAATACTTTCAATTTGCTCCATTTTGGTTTAATTTTGTTGCGTTTCTCTGTCCCA
Source organism: Acer negundo (assembly GCA_035582765.1). NCBI lineage: Eukaryota > Viridiplantae > Streptophyta > Magnoliopsida > Sapindales > Sapindaceae > Acer > Acer negundo. The sequence continues at coordinate 23,727,875 of CM069241.1, read as the reverse complement.
CTTCTGGGAATTTAAGATGGATGATTGAAACTTCAATTTTTTCGGATTTCAGGATGAGAAATACTTGATTTGGTATTCTGGGCAGAAGGAAAAGCAATTGAGATTGAGCTCAGTTATTAAGATTGTTACCGGGCAGAAAACCGTATGTAACAAAAGATATTGCTTGATAAATTAAGGTATCTTGAAATGATATATGAACGATAAATTTACTTTTCGTAGGTAAATTTTCAGAGACAGCTTCAACTAGAGAGAGAGAACCAGTCGTTTTCTCTTATATATGCGAATGGTGAACACTCACTTGATCTGGTAATAATAGAATTTTTCGTTCTATACACACATGCTTCTTGTCTTACATGTTTGTTGTGTGTGTTTCATTATAGGATAACATTTATGGCTTTATTATTATTATTTTTTGTAGATATGCAAGGATAAAGTGCAGGCTGATTCCTGGTTAATAGGCTTGAGAGCTTTGATATCCCGGTGTCACCATTCCAGACCATTCTTTGGTTTGAGGGGACGTAGGGCGGCACAAAGCTGTGTCAATAGTCCAGCTGGTTATATAAGAAGAAAACACAATCTAGGGCTCATGGATGCTGCTGCTGAATTAGCTGAGGTTTGGATTCTTAAGTACCCGATTCTCTCTAGTTTAGTTCAAAGATATTATTTCTATTGCATGTTGTGTTTTGTTCTTCAACAAAAATGAATATTTGTAGACAAAGATTGTTGGTACATTTGTGATTACTCAGGCTAATATTTTCTGGTTCTGACCAATAATATGAAATTATATCTGCTTAATGATTTAAAGAGAAGTGTGCAATCTGAGCCATTAAATTAATCTGATTCTATTTTCTTTCATCCTTGTTTTCAAGGTACGCAGCTTATGTGGGAGCCCTTCCCTGTCACTTTCAGAGAGGTGTTTTTCCGATGGCTTATCGTATTCTTCAGAAAGCTTTTATTCATCAGAATCAAGATTATGTCAGACACAAAATGTAAAGAACGTATTAACCTTGAATTCTCCATATACTGAACCAGACAACTTCAAGAAGTGGGGTTCAGATTATGCAGGAGTAGAATGTTTAAATAACGAGTCTAATAGGTTTGCTGCGTCTACTTGTGGGTCTCCACTGATAAAAAAGAAAGACATGTTGAAGGATGTCATGGTCTGGGGGGAAGGAGTGCTCGGAGGAAATATTGGAGGAGCAGTTGATACGTCTAATAGCCACAACAGAATGTTGGTGGGTTCTTTATTGCCTAAATTGCTTGAATCGACCATGATGTTAGATGTACAGAATATATCGTTGGGAGGGAGACACGCAGCCTTAGTTACTAAACAAGGAGATGTCTTTTGCTGGGGGGAGGAAAAGAGTGGAAGGCTTGGACACAAAGTTAACATGGATGTGAGCTACCCAAAACTTGTCGAGTCCCTTAACGGGGTCCTTGTACAATCTGTGTCTTGTGGTGAATTTCAAACATGTGCACTGACAAAATCTGGTGAACTATATACATGGGGTGACAATAATCATGGTGTTGATTTAGTGGGTGAGATGGAAAGTGGAAGTTGGTGGTTGCCACATAAGCTTTCCGGTCCTTTGGCTGGTGTAAGTATATCCAAAGTAGCGTGTGGGGATTGGCATACTGCAATTATCTCCACCTCTGGGCAATTATTTACATATGGAGATGGAACTTTTGGGGTTCTTGGGCACGGAGATCTGCAAAGTGTTTCTCAACCAAAAGAAGTTGGATCATTGAAGGGTTTAAGGATAAAATCTGTTGCATGTGGACCATGGCACACAGCTGTTATTGTGGAATTCATGGCTGATCGATCCAAGTCCAATGCTGTCGGGGGGAAATTGTTCACATGGGGCGATGGTGATAAAGGGAGGCTTGGGCATGCCGATGGAGGGATAAAGCTTTTACCGACATGTGTTGTTCAACTTGTAGATTTTGATTTTGTTCAAGTTTCCTGTGGAAGAATGTTGACAGTAGGGCTCACCAGTTCAGGTAAGGTTTATACCATCGGAAGTGCAGTGCATGGGCAATTAGGGAATCCACAGGCCAAGGATAAGTCGATCACAGTTGTTGAAGGGAATCTTGGAGGGGATTTTGTCACGGAAATCTCATCAGGATCATATCATGTAGCTGTCTTGACATCTGGAGGAAGCGTCTACATGTGGGGGAGGAATGCAAATGGACAGTTAGGATTAGGTGATATTGAAGATAGAAGCTCACCAACTTTTGTTGAGGCCTTGAGAGATAGGCAGGTTGAGAGCATAGTTTGCGGATCAAGTATAACAGCTGCAATCTGTTTACATAAATCTATCTCTGTTAGTGATCAGTCAGCTTGTAGTGGATGTAGAATGCCCTTCGGGTTTAGGAGGAAGAAGCACAACTGTTATAACTGTGGTCTTCTTTTTTGCAGTGCTTGTAGTGGGAAGAAAGTTGTAAATGCATCTTTGACACCAGACAAAACCAAGCCTTCTCGTGTCTGTGATACATGCTTCGACCGTCTACAGAAGGTCACACATTCAGGAAGGCTATTAAAGTTGGAGAATCCTAGTCCAAGGAATGAAAGGAGGGTTTTGTCCGGCTCGAAAGAAGAGAAAGGAGAAGTGACTCCTACAAGGGGCCAACTATTTTCAAGTAAACAATCTTGTAACGGGGAAAGAAATGCTGGTGATCGGAAAGCGTTGAAAAACCAAGGAGAGCAGCAACAGTTAGAGTCTCTTTCTTCTATGTCATCTGGACTGCAAAGATGGGGACAAGTCCCATGCCCTATTGGGTTCGAAACATATTGTAGTGACGATTCTATGGCACTTGTTCCTCTTTCCAAAAATCAAGTGTCAACAGGATCAATTTCTTCTCTTCCAGTTGCCTTGAATGCAGACAAAGGCCTGTCTGAATCAAATAAGATGCTCAATGAAGAAATTGAGAGGCTGAGAGCTGAGGTAATTGCTACACTGTTTTCTGTTTCAGAGTTAAAGCTGATCATTATTTAGTTATTTTTCTTTCTGTTTATGGTTGTAACATGTCTATACATGTTTTCACGTATGCATTGACACATATGGTTAGCCTATTATATTGTTTTGACAGTTACCAACATTTGCATGTTTGTATAATTTGTAAGCTTCTTACAACTATTTTGAGTCCTGTTTGTTATGAGATCCTACATTGATTAAATTTTGAGTTTGATATCAATTCATACTACTGTTGGCTCTGCTATCTAATAACTTAAATAAGTCGGTTGGTTTGTCTATCATGGTATCAAATTCCGTCCATATCAGGCCTGTTCTGCAGATCCCTCCTTGTCATGTTTTTTATGCTTCACAAATTTCGCTTGTTCTTTTTTTATTTTTTTTTCCTCTGAGAGGAGGTGTTAAGGAATCCACTTTTAGAAATCATAACTAAATTTTCATCAGTTATATTTTGTCAAAATGCTCTATTATTTATTTCAAATTACTCAGATTCCCAATTGTTTGTGTTTATAGGCAGTATCATTAATTATTATCTTGTTATATATTTTGACAAAGCTTTTATATATTGTCTTGGACATCCTCAATTCTCCTAAAAGCCCTCTACATTTTAATAGGCTAGGAGCCTTGAAAAGCAATGTCAAATTGGAGACCAAAAGATTCAAGAATGCCAACAAAAAATTGAGGAAACTTGGTCACTGGCAAGGGAGGAAGCTGCAACGTGTAAAGCTGCGAAGGAGATCATAAAAGCTTTGGCAGTGAGGGTAATGTTTCCTTCTTACTGTTAAACGAGTTGTATCCTTGAAACTTGTTCGACTGTTTATCTATAAGATCATCACCATCTTGGTGTTTTGGTGATCTTTTGTTTTATGTTTAACTCACATAATTCTTTTAAATTTCATAAAATTTGTAACTGAATACACTTGCAAACATATTTACTTAATTTGATTGTTCATTGGTTTGTGGTTGTGGTTTAGGTTTTGTTTGTAGAAGTTATTGATATGAATCTTGTTGGTGCAGCTTCATACCATGTCAGAGAAAGTCTCTGCTGGAAGAGAAGCAAAAGATGGGGTTGATGCAAATCTACCTCGAAACACTCCTGTATATAGAGATAGTCCTATGCTTGATGGTGTACATCCGATGTTTATTAGTACTAATATGCCTCCAGAAGTTAAGGTACCGAAAGACAGGAAAGTAGACAGTCTATGTAGCTCTCCTATAGTGTTCTCTAATACGTTAAAATCGGTTTATGGGAGAGACTTATGCCATGACAATAGTAGTAGATCACTGGAGGATCCACTTGTTGCAAAAATGGAACCTCATCAACAAAAGGGGACTAAATCATCCAAGCCTGAATGGGTAGAACAGTATGAACCTGGCATATATATCACATTTACGACTTTGCCAAGTGGGCAGAGGGGTTTAAAGCGAGTGAGATTCAGGTAATTTTCCACCAATCAAATCCTATCTTTTAAAGGTTCATATTGGAAATTCTAGTGTCAACTGACACCATAGAAACACACATAAGAGGCAATTCACATGCACACGAGGCCAAACCATTAGATTTCTGTCACTTTCATTAATTCTTTTGGAATTCTTCTATGTTAGATGTTTCCCTTTCTTTACCAATTAGAATTAGATTTAAATTGGTGATCAATTGTACTTGCTGCTTTGCAGTCGAAAGCGATTCTTGGAGAAGGAAGCGGAGCGATGGTGGGAAGAAAATCAGGTTGTAGTGTATCAGAAGTTTGGTATTGAGGAGTACACTAACTCGAACAAAAATCAGATGAGGAGCTAATTTTACTTAATTATCCCGAGTTTCTCCCGAAGAACACAGCCAGTAAATGTTAGTTTACTTGATATCCTGTTAAGACAGTGAACTCACATTTGCAGGCAGTGAAAACACAGGAGGTCGCCCCGCCAAAGGCACTCGACAACCAGCAGGTGATGGAATGTTAAAATTTTGAAGGAAAACATTGGCACAAAAGGCATACAAGTCATCTTGTATTTAAGCAGAGAGAAATGTAGCCTAACTTATGATCTCTCTATGTGCATATGTAAATGAATGATTGGAATGCCTGGCTTATACACAAGTAAAGTTGAGGGTTCTTCAATTTAGTTTCTGATTTTATGTAAATGAATCAGCAGACCAACTTCTAAAATTGAAAAATTTATCTGCAGCTCAAGTGTTTTCAAGATATATATGAAGAATGGAGAAACAACAAGCACATGTTAAAAAAAGAAGCTTGAAAGATGCAGAAAAAACTTATACATGCATCTTGCAATAATTCATAAGAGTTTATGAACAAATTCTAATTTTTTTTTTTTTTTTTTTTTTGCCCATGAGTCACATGAAAAAAAAAAAAAAAAAAAAAAGATCACATAGATGTTCACATTAGACAAAAGTCATGAACACTCGTATGAACACTCATGTGACTCATGGGCAGGTTTTATAAGCAAACAAGAGCTATCTTTATTCCAATTTAAGTTAATATATATATATATATATATATATATATTCATGTGGTGTTTCATGAGGAGCTAGCATATTAAGCCCCAAAAAAGAAAACATCATCATGTTTCCTATCGGCAACTCCGGGATTAATTAATAAAAAAGCCATTCCTTTACTCTAACTAATATAATAATAATTTTAATCATCAATTGATTGGTTTCATATTGAAGTTTTGTTCAAACTTCAAACCTTTTCTTGCCATTTGAAGAGAATATATATATAATCACCCAAACCTACTACCTTTTCTATCCAATCATTGTTAACATTATATATGACAAAAAGAAGAACAAACATTGACTGGTTAGTGACTTCCAAAATGGAAAATCCAATGAATTTTATTGATTACAAATGGTGGAGGTTCAAGTCTCACTTGTACAACAAGCATGGGGAGATCTATTCCTTGTTACGAGGGTACATATCCTTATTGCATATATAGTATTTGATCTCGATGGGTTTCGATTCTTGACTAGCTCGATCGGTGTTAGATTAAAAAAACATCAAAAAGTTTAATACAAGCACACCAACTCTTTGTGTGAGTTGGTTGTGCACTTTCCTTTTATTTTGGTGACAGAAGAACAAATGTGAGGAGACTTATGTATGAGAGTAGTTATCCGATCCACATTTATTATACATGATTTTAATTTTTTTTTAGAATAATTAACATAATCCTATAATAATAATAGTACTACTAATAATAAAAATATAAGAATGAAGATGTGGAATAGAAGAAAGCCACAAAAGGGAAAAGTAGGAAAAGAAGGATTGATGAAAAGGAAAAGTATGAGTGGAGTGGTGGGGTTGGCAAACAAAAGCTTGCAGTCTTGCTCTTGGAAAAGAATGATAAAGACTAATCAATTCTTCCTATTTTGCCACGTAGGATCTTTTACTTCCATGTGATCAAAAAGCTGGTCGCACATTATCCCTTGTGGACCCTTCCTTTCTACCCACTCCTGCTATAAATTGAATATTATTTATTTATTTATTATTAATTCTTCTTTTACAAAACAAACTAGTCATGTTTATTCTTGTGTATATATATAAAGATAACAATTTTTCTCTTATGAGCACACAACTATGAGCATACTTTGAGTATATTAATACATAACACTACATTTTTACCATATTAATAAACATAACATCAATCATATTAATATACATAGTAAAAGTGTGGTGATATGTATTAATATACTCAAAGTATGCTCAAAGTGTATGCTCAAAGTGTATGCTCATGAGAGAAAAACTGATCAAGATAGAGTAACGATTATTTCAAAAGATAGAGTTATTGTTTTTTCTTGCTAAAATTGGACTGACTTAAAGGAAAAAAACATCACAAGCGATTAAATGCTGAAAAACCCTTAGGCAATATCCATTTATATAAATGAGAAAAGAAAATAATAAAGAGTAACAAAGACTGAAAAAGCACAAAAACTAAGCGCAACAACCCCAACCAAAACAGTGACACGCTGAAAACATTAGGAAAACTGAAAAGACTCCCGAATCATGCAGTCATTATCCACCAGCAAAGAGCAGAAAGACGGGGTGAAGAAGCACCAAGCATCAACCTTCAGACCAAAGCATGCTTAAAAAGAGCGTTCACAACCTAATTCCTCCCTATAAAAATATGAAACACATGAAACTCAATTTGCGAAATCTAATAAATACACCATTGCCAAGCCTAGAGAACCCGTCAAGGGACTTACTCTGAGTGAGAAGATAGTAGTTGAACCACATAAGAGGAGTCACTCTCAAGCCAGATCTGACGCCACCTGTATTTCCAAGCATAATTAATTGCCATCAATGTTGCAAGAAGCTCAACCTCAAACACAAATTGAAAATACCTACAAGATTATACTAAACAACCTAGAAGAGGGGGGGGGGGGGGGGGGGGGGGGGGGAATAATAGGTTGACATTCTAATTTCAAAACTCTTTCGTGGCTTATGTTATAACCTTGGTAAACATACAAATTAACTTTTAACATGATTGTTATGAGACAACAATTAACACATGTATGCTCAATTCACCACCCTTAGTTTACACAACATATAACAAGAGACAATGTATCTTATAAACAAGTATATTTAATGAAGAGAAAATTCCACAAGTTGTACTTTGAATATTACAATGCAAGTAAACTAAGTAAACTTTACAACTTGATATAGAATATCACAAGATATAATGTGCAAACACTTATAAGAAACAAGAAACAAATGTTGATTCAATAAATAATGTGTGAATCTCTTTCTCTATAAATATCTTTTTTTACAGGATATGAGAACATAAAGATCTTAAACAAGATATATTGATCATACATACAAATATAAAGAGATAGAGACATTTGACACATTAATTTTTACATGGTAAAACCTCCGAAGAGGAAACGTCCAAGGGTTGAATCCACAACCACCAGCAAAACAATTCACTATGATGAAAATGACTTACACATTTAAGGCTATCAACACATGATATCTACCTTAAGCTATCAACTCCTAGTCCACCCTCGGGCTTAGTGAACCACCTAGCTTAATCCCTATCCAAGATGTGTCATACACCTCTAGGAAGCAACTTCCTATCCATGACACTCATGTCTCTAGGAAGATTTCCTTGCTTAGCTATTCGTATCACAAAGATCCTAGTCAAGCTTTCCTAGCTCAACCATCTGGAGTATCACACTCCTAGCTAAGACTTTTGCTTAGTTATCCGGATCCCCTTAATCTTAACTACGACTTCATGCTTGGCTATCCGGAACACTTTCCTAGCCAAGTCTTCTTGCTCAAATTAAGGCTTCACTCACCTTAACAAGAGACTTCCATCTTTTGCAAGGCAAATGATCTAAGTGATGCAAATGATGCAAACACATGCAACATAGAATATATGATCAATACATCTATGGAAACTAGACTTAGTCATGTGAGCATATAAGTCAAAAATTGTTTAGTTACAAAACGTGAATTGAAACCTAGAGCATGTGAAACACCTAACACATGTGATTCCTAGTTTCATTCACAAAGCTAACACTTGAATAAATCCTATACATAAAACACATATTCAAAATATTAGAAACACATACCAAAAATGCTAGAATCACAAAATATGATCAATGAATATTCTAGCAAGTATTTAGAGTAAGGAAATAATGAATATGCTTGGATCGTTTTATTAAACAAATTTAGGATTAGCACATTTGATTTTGTGTTTAGAGCTAACTAGGATTTAATTGATTATCCTAAGGTTATTAATCATAAAATGAGTCAATCAAAACACAAATAACTCTATATATCAAGCTAATCACAATACAACTCACAAATATGTGAAAACCTAGAATTCTAGAAAACTAGTTCATATTCAAGTCTCTAATTAGAATATATTAGTTTTGATTTGAAACTATCCTTCTCAATAGATTTCATCAAACATACACATACATATAGAAGAACAAAACTCAAGGTAATTGAAGATCATAAAAGATGAAATCACAAAGTTTAGTTCAATACCTAGGAATCTAGTACAGTTTGGCTTTGAGTGTAGAACCATCAGAAAACTTGATCAAACGACTGCAAAATCTTTTAAAGAAGGTAGGGGACTTGATTACAAAGATTCTCCAACTTGAATCACTCAATTCGGAGTCTGAATGAGAAAGTTATGGTGTTTGGAAGTTGGAGAGAAAATTATGCACTTTTCTTTTTCAAATTTTCTTTTTAGAATGAAATGGGAGGAAATTAAGGAGTTTTAAATGAATTGGAGAGAGGGAAAGAGTGGGCAAATGAGGGGCTGCCACCTCACTGCCCCATGAGAGGTGCGTGGGCCTCACGGGGGCAGAGAGGTGGTGTGGCCGTTAGCCTCACGACCACCTCACTCGCCCACAAGCTTGGCCGTTGGCAAAGCTTGCTTCCCTCGCGCTTTTCTCGCGTTCTTTGACAATATTCGGGCCTCCGAACTCCAATTTCGGCCTCTAAACTCCGATTTAAAATCCGTCTTCGGATTATGAATCGTGAGTCCCTCACGCACAAGGACGACTACAAAACTTTGACAAAAGGTTGAGAATTCGACTCGATACATGAAGACGAAGACAACTCAATGAATGAGAACATAAAGTAGCGTAGCTTCCTAGTTTTAACTCGAAACCTAATGAGTGAGTAACCGAAATGACCGGGACTCAATAAGGAAACATAAGAGATCGTGTTCAAGTCCAAAATCAATAAAACAGAAAAAAATAAATACAAAGTCACACACGTATGCCATTTCCTAGACATAGTCCTAGAATATGCAATTAATAATGTTTATCAAATTAAATCTAATGCATGTGCATATATTACTAAGTGTGTGAGAGTATTATACCAATGATGTACAACTATGCAGGGAGACATATGAATGCCATATGTGTGTGTGCCTAACGGCCTTGTAAGAGGATAGAGGTGTAAGTATACCTTTGATACTTTCTCCTCTTGAAGGCTTCAATTTGCTTGATGTGATGTCCAATTTCCTTGAAGCTTCATAAACCATGAATCCTAGACAACTAATCAATATAAAGGAAATGCCGTTTTGATATAGAAAATGCCAACAAGACTCAAAGTCATAACACAAACACCTGGTTAAGAGGGACATCAAAACAACCTTTCAAAAAAGCTTTACTATTACGGAAGATGCCCCTATAATCCCTAACGCATAGAGAACTCAAGGTGGTAGCATTCGTATTAACTTTGACCCAACCAAGAGTTCGGAGTTGACCAAACCACAGTCTTGATAATCGGAGCCCTAGCCGGGCGACCACAAAGACCAAAGCGCTGAAGAATCAAAAGATCATCCATACAATTACGCATACACCCAATCTTCAGACTGTTAGTGTCAAAAACCGCACGCCAAACCAAATACAGGGTAGATCTGAAATCCACTGCCTTACCCTCAAAAATCCACTAGTTACAGACGAACCACACACTCCAAACAACTATATTGAAAACCACCTTCCATAAAACCCACACCTGATCATTAAACGTAACCAACATGGCCTGCGAGAAGAAAGCACTCCATGAGTAGGCAGAAAACTACCTCTAAAAAGCTGAGAAAACAACCTCCCAAAGAGCAGTCGCTAGAGGACACTGGAGGAAAAGATGATTTGCCGATTCACTACTGACACCATAAACACTGCATTGGGAAGCTAAATGAAACCTAACTGAAATTCCCTTAAGCAAATATAGTGTAAAATATACCTATAAGGGGGTGAATAGATATGTACTCAAAATTATCCAAACTTCTTTCTCAAAATAACGAGGCTGTGCACACTTGGTGTGTCTAACAAATGGATTGTTTTAACAAGACAATATAAGTTCAATTACACAAGTGTTACAAGAAATACATGTTTTAGAAGTAAAGAAATTTATAGTACGAAAATGACACATGATATTTTTACGTGGTAAATCTTCTAAGAGGAAACATCCACGGGTTAATACCACAACCATCGAAAAACCGCAATTCACTATGACAAAAAGGAGATACACATTCAAAGGCAACCAACACATGGTACACTCCCTAAGCTATCAACTCCTAATCTACCCTCGGGCCTAGTGAGTCACTTTGCCTACTTCTTATCCAAGATGTAACAAACACACATCTAGGAAGTAACTTCCTATCAAAGACGTTCACGTTTCTAGGAAGGTTTTTTGCTTGTCTTTTCCGGATCCACTTGATCCTAAGTTATTCGGATCCCCTTGATCCTAACAAAGACTTTTTGCTTGACTATCCAGACCACTTGTCCTAGTCAAGTCTTCTTGCTCTGAACAAAGCTTCACTCACTTTGAAATGATATTTCCACCTATTACAAGGCAATATGATCTAAGTGATGAAAATGATACAAACACAATCAAATAGAGCAAGTAGATCACACAAACTCTATGAACATGCAATTAGATAACTAGAATATGCTTTCAACAATCAATCACAAAGCTATCTAGAAATCTAAGCATGTGAATCAATAAAAATCATATTAGAATAATCAATATCACAATAAAAAATCCTAGTTCTTAGAAACATGAAACCAGATCAAGAAATCAACAATCAAGCTCATCACATAAAGCTTTTCTAGAATCAATTTCTTGTTAATCAAGTTTAGCTAAAATATGTTCAAATATGATCACAAAGCTTAAACAAAAAAAATCAATCAATCAATAAAAAAAACCTAGAACATGAATCAACAACATCCTTAAAACTTTTCATTGATCAAATAAGAAGATTCAATAAGATGATCACAAAAGAAAATGAAAAGAAGTTGATTCACTTACAAATGATGAATCATGAGTAGAGATCGATTTACTGTAGAAAATAAATACATTATTTGGCTCTGAAAAGGCTTGGGGTTTGTTCCTCTCTTCAAGACCAACATTTTTGGCTTTTGAATCACTTGATTCGAAGTTCAAATGAGAGAGTTATGATCAAAACAAGAAATCAAAAAACTTAAAGAAAATTTCAACTCTCTATCTTTTTCAATTTTTCTTCACACATATTTAGAGGGAAGAATGAGGATATTTAAAAAAAAGAGGGAAGTGCATTTCGTTGGCCAATCATGGCTGGCCACCTCAGCCACCCCGTGGAGGCGCATGAGCCTCATAGGGGTAGATGGGTGGTTGTCCCGTGAGGCTCACACGCCTTCACGGGAAAGCACCCTAAATAGCCTTTGGTCATTCTTCACCTCCTTTGTGCTCTTCTCGCGTTCTTCAGTCATATTTTTCGGCCTTTGAACTCCAAATTCGAATATGCTTTTGGATTACGAACCGTGACTCCCTCACATACAAGGATGACTACGAAAATTTGACAAAAGCTTGTGAATTCGACTCGATACACGATGACGAAGACAACACATTGTACAAGAATGTAAAGTAGCGTAGCTTTCTAGTTTGAACTCGAAAACTAATGAATGAGTAATTGAAATGATTGGAACTCAATAAGGAATTATATGAGATCATGTTTAAGTCCCAAACAATAAAAACACAAACAAATAAACACAATTTCACACAAGTATACCATTTCCTAGAGATATTCCTAGAACAACAATTTTACAATGTTTGACAAATTAAATTTATTGCATGTGCATATTTCAATAAGTGTGTGAATGTGTTATACAAATTTAGCGAACAATGCAGGGATACAAATGTATGCAATCTGTGTGTGTGCGTTTACGCCTTGCAAAAGGAAGAAGATTTTCGATACCTTAGCATCCAAGCAAGTGTTTTTCCTCTTAAAGACGACATTTGCATGAGAAATTGCTTTTCTCCTTTGACACTCTTTTCAACCAAGAATCACCTAAGCAACTAACCATTACAAATAAAAAGAGTTTTCCAATGAAATCAAGCCAATATAAATCTAAGACCTTACACCAACCTTGCACACACGATCCTTTGTGGGGAGCCTATTTAACAAAAGACACCGGGTCAAAGCTGAATGGGAAGGAGGAATAAAATGGGACCAAACATCCCTCCATCAAGGGACCTGAGGAAAAACATGAATTATCCGGGAATAAGTCACTTTGCAAGAAACTCCACCATCTTAGGAATGAGCCGACACCAAAGAGTCCGCAATCGGAGAAATCACAATCTTATCAATTCGAAAACAAAGATCCGAAAAACGGGCTCGAAAATAATCATCAAGAACCATATGCCATCATGAATAAAATCAAAAACCCTCATCCGGATAAGGTTAGCCAAATAATCAGGAATCTCTAGAAGCTTCAAAATAGGCATCCGTAGCCAATTGTCATGCCAAAAGTCCCGCTGAGAATTCTCGCTTATGAGGCAAATACCCTATTTAAGAAACTTAGAACAGTGATCCCGAAAAGAAGACCAAATCAAAGAAGTGATATATCCCCCATGTGGATTCTGAAGTTGCTTAAGATACCGCTCCTGCAGAAATGAATAGGAAAAACCCTTAGAGGTCATAAATGTTAGGATTATGCTCAATAGCAAGAGTGTAATGTTGTAATTAACAATCTTTTTCATATTAATAAAGTGATTTCTGGTTTAACAAATCGTATAGCATTTATAGTTTGTATTATAATTGTCAAAGTAAATAATCATAAGGTCTAAAGACTATGGGAAAAGAAGAATTGTTCGTACATCTGGATATGTATGTGGTAGACACAATTCTTTAGTTAGTCTTGAGTATTGTTCACAACTTAAGTTAAAGGTTGGGCACCTTTATCTTGTTAAAGTTGTAGAATTCTTTTGCTAGCATTTGAGTGGGATCAAATGAGATATGATGAGTCTAAAATCATCGGAGTGTCTTCGAGCAAAAGGATCTAGTGCACTGGGTGCATTGAACTGGATCACAATGAAAAGCTTTATCTAGAACCGTCAATAGATAATAGTCTTTTCATTATCAGGACAATCGGAGAGTCTATCTTAATCCTGAGATAAATGATGGACTTATGGTTGCAAGTGATATCATTTGAGTTATCAATGAGTACGATTATATCGCATAGTCTATCCTCGATAGCTTGGTGATATTCATTTGTTAATCGATAGAGGACTTCATTTATAGATATGGACATCGTGGCTCCATTTAATTAAATGAGAGTATAATATCATCATATGGATGTTTTGAGGTAATTGGATATTAAATCTCAACGTTGAGTTTTCAATAGTGTCTATTGAAAACATGGCTTCTGGACAAGTCAAAATATCCAAGTTCAAAACGTGGTCATATGAGTAAATATGGTAACTTGGAGAGTTATAGGCGGTCTATGAACTCTTGGCGATTACTGATATTAATCACGAGGATACACTATCTCCAATATGATTGTCTAGGGTATGAATGAGGAGCATCTTCCTTTTCTATCTTTATTTAAGAGTTCAGTTTTAGCTCTTTAGTGGAATGAGTTAAAATTAATGGATCGGACCTAAGTGAATCATTTGTTGATTGTGATTAGGTTATGTCTATTGAAGCTTAAATTTAGATGGCCCGCCAAGATCCCCAATCCACACGGACTTGCATGGATCACTTGATATATTCTACCGGACCAATTTAAGGGTCCATCTAGAATTGCATTTAATATATTAAGAATATAATTTGCACATTATTTAAGTAATGGGCTGCTCAATTATATTAATATATTAATGAAAGACATGTGGGCTTGTTTCTTTTAGTAAGAATGGGTCTGGTTCACATGTGGGCTTTTTTATTTAAAGTCCAATGGATTAAATGAAATAGGAAAATAATATTAGGCCCATCTTATATATAAGTGGGGCGGCTAGGTTAAAGTTTTGACCTAAAAATATTATTTTGTTTCATTTGTTTTAATTAAATAAGAATTAATTGATTTATTGATTAATTGTTTAATTAAAGAAACAAATCTTTCTTAAAAGTAAAAGACTTGTTTGATAAGTAAATAAATAAATTAGTATTATTTATTTAATCAAATAAGGAGTCTTTTTTTTTTTTTTAGTCAAATAAAAGAATAAAAATAAAAGAGTTGGATTAGGGTTTGAAGTCTATAAAGTTAAAAAGAATTAGGGTTGAATATTAGTCACCCTATATAAGTGACATGATGAAATTCGGCCAACCCCAATTAGATACTACATAGAATTCAGCAACCCTAAAGGAAAAAGAAGAAAAATTCGGCCAACCTATATATATGTTCTTATAGGGTGCGGCCACATCAAGGAATTGGTGCTTGAGTTTTTTTTTTTTTCATTCTTCTTCTTCTTAATTCTAAGAGAGTTTTTATTCTAGAGAGACAAAAAGGAGTGAAAAATTATTCTTTGATAGTATACAATTGCTTAAACATCAATAAGCTTGTGTATACGATATCGATCTAGGTTCACGCGAGTTTCGATCATAAGATTGTGAACTCAAAAGTGACCGGAATAATTTTGACATTCTTTTGATTGTTTTGTGACTAACAAAGAAAAGAAAGTATTTGTTTGGTCCATTCACAGGTTTGCAATTCAAAGGAAAGGGAGACCACGCTCCTAGGTGATCCACGTTCGTGCTCGGATTGAAGGTCTTGCGGATTACCATCGACGTAAGTCAATCGGATCACGCGACAAGAGGTAATTTACTTTTGTTGATATATATGCATGTTTATTGATTAAAAGGGTTTAAGGTTCATAAAGGAAAAATTTTAAAAGTCACTAAATCGTCTTTAGTATCGCTTCCGCTGCGTGTAACACTTTTATTTGTTTATTTTTCCCTACAATAAACTTCCAAGTGAGCTATCTTAAAAGCGAATCATTCAGTAACCTATGGTTTGTCAAACCAAGACCATCTTGACAGTAATACTCACAACAATGATCTCAATCAACTCGGATTAGCTTGGTCTCCTCACAAGAACCTGTCCATAAAACCTTTCTCAATTTGCGATTAACCAACCATAGCAACAAAGAAGGCCACTTGTAGATCATAAAATAATGCAGAAAGGAACCAGTAATGACTGAATTGATTAGGGTAGCACAACCAGCCAAAGAAAGGGCCTTACCTTTTCACTTAGCGAACATAGAAAGATTTTATCCGCGATAGGCTGCAACACAGATTTTATGGGCTTACCATGAAATAACATGACCTCTAAGTAAGAGAAAGGCAACTTTCCAATCTACATACCAACCAAAGACTTTAATCTTCCAATTCGATTCGGAGAAACAAAAGAGACAAAATAGATGGAAGACTTACTCTAGTTAACCAGCTGACCTGAAATGTTGCCATAAACCTCAAAAGCATGCATGATATTCTTCAGATTCTAAACCGTGCTTCTATAAAAAAATTAGAACATCATTTGCATAAAGAAAATGTGTAGGCATTGAAAACCCCCTTAGGGAAGAAATATGCAGTAATTGAGAAGAAATCACCGTCATTAACATTAACCTGCTAAGGAAATCCTCTGTAATACCAAACAGAAGAGGAGATGCAGGATCTCCTTGATGAACCACTCTAGAGCAGTGAAAATAACCTTCCAGAGTCCCATTGATGAGCATTGAAAGCCTTGAAGAACTCAGGATGCTGTTGATCCAATCCATGAAAATTGGAGAAAACCCAAAAGCCTGGAGCACTCTACGAAGAAAAGACCAATCCAAAGTATCAAAAGCTTTGTGGATATCAATCTTCATCACCAAATTACCCCTAGAACACTTCTTTTGCAACACATTCACACAATCAGAAGCTAAAGCGATACAATCCTCTACATGACGATCCCGAATGAAACTGAACTGATGCGGGGAGACAATCCTAGTCGTAATCCGAGCCAATCGATTTGCCAAAATCTTGGAAGATATTTTGAACAAGAAGTTACTAAGTACAATCAGACGAAATTGATCAATCGAGATCGAATCCTTTAGCTTCGGAAGAAGGATAATGAAACTAGAGTTAAGACCCGGAAAAATAGCTCATGTGTGGAAAAAAATCCTAAGAATCACGTCCCTACCCACGACTTCATAACATTGTTGATAAAAACTTCCAAAGAAGCCGTTCGACCCCAGGGCTGAAATCACATCCGTAACAAACACCGCATCATGAATATCATCCGTAGAAGGAATGCCAAGCAAAAAAGTATTCTTTGCATCAGTCACCAATAAAGGAATCAGGTCATCCACAACCGAGATATCTCTCTCAACCTGAGAAGGGTCTGAGGAAAAAAGATCAAAATAAAACCAATTCAATATGGTTGATTTCCATTCATTCACAAATCAATGGAATAATTGATCATAAAAATTCTTGAAGCCGAAGTTAGAATATTTTGTTTTCAATTTTTTTTTTGGTGGCATAGCACAAAAGAAAATTTGAATTTATTTAATTGGCATACCAAATAACAAGAATATTATATAAAGTCGACAAAGATTTGTAATCTCCAAGAAAATAAATTTTAGAAAACCCATTTACGAAGCAGTTGAATGGAATCACAAGAAAACTAAAAACACAAAGGCCAAAGCAATATTTCAGTTCAATGGATTTCACTAACTCTCATTGAAGCACATTTACACATATTGTTGGGCTATCAACTTTTGTTCAAATTAAAAGGAAAATTTGAGTCTTCTTTGACTACAACTTACATTATGTAGACCCATAAAATAAAAATGATTTTATTTCATTTACTTTGTATTTGTTTGCACAATCCGTTAATGAGTGGGCTCAAAATATTTTTGTCATTATTTGAGCCGGTTTTTGTAAGAATATCACAACATTACTAATTCAAGTTTAAAAGGCACCTATTTAGGTGATTAGACAAAAATACCATTTTTTTTGTCAGTTTGCCATTTTCAAACCTAGAGAGAAAACGGTTGACAGAGAGAAAAGTAGAGAGAGAAAGCATCGGCTGCAAGAAATATGCCTGAAAATCTCACAGCGAACTCACAGGCGGTGGCGCTACAGTTCTAAAGTCGACGAGAACCTGCAATTGATAGTGGTAAGTTGATGTTTTGATTTCGTTTTTGTTGTTGATAAGTTTATGTTGGTTGTTGTTTTGATGTGGTTTTTGTTGTTAGTTTATGTGTGTTTTATTTGTCGATCTGATTATGGTTATGGGTTAGGTTAGGTTTAGATTAGGGCTTGAATTTATTAAAAGTTATGTAGAAGACGATGAAGATCTGGGTTTTCGAGCCTTTTAAAACTTTGTCCGAGCCTTTTGAAACACTCTTCGAGCTTTTTAAATTGGAATCTGGGCTTTTTTTTTTTTTATGAAAATGAGTTGGTTTGTCAATTTTGAATCTTCGAGACTTTTAACACTGTCTCTGAGTTTTTTAAAACACCGTCCGAGACTTTTAAATAGTAATCCGAGCTTTTTTAAGGAAAATGAGTAGGTTTGTCAATTTCAAATTTTCGAGCCTTTTAATACTGTCTCCGAGCCTTTTAAAACATTGTCCGAGCCTTTTAAATAGTAATCTGAGTTTTTTTTTTTTTTTTTTTTTTAAGGAATATGAATAGGTTTGTAAATTTTGAATCTCTGAGCCTTTTAACACTGTCTCCAAGTCTTTTCATACACTGTCCGAGTCTTTTCAACAGTAATCCGAACTTTTTCATTTTTTATGAATAGGTTTGTCAAATTTGAAACTCTAATACTTTTAACATTGTGTTCGAGCCTTTTCATACACTATTCGAGCCTTTCGAACAGTAATCCGAGCTTTTTAATTTTTTAGGTTTAGGTTTGTCAAATTAGAATATCCAAGTCTTTTAACATTGTCTCCGAGCCTTTTAATGAATTTATATGTTTTTTTTTTTCTTTTCCATGAGAATCAACTCAAGCATTCATTTAAAACCCCAGTGAGAGAAAGGTACTTGGGAAAAATAACTCGGCATGACCATTTCGATGACCTTCAAGATATTGACAACGCACTTGATAGGTACTTGAACATCTTGACGTCGGTATACTGAGTCGTATTTTGGACATTTCCTTCAGATGTATCGTGAGATGAGGTTTTCGGTTGGCATTGTCCATCGGTTGTTATTCACGAGTTGCATCACGATGGGCTAGAAGATGAGATGAGATGAGATTTATATTAGGTCATCATTCGGTTCGGTTCTCAAAGGTTGAGTTTTGTCTGATCACTGGATTGAATTTTGGAGTCATTCCAGACACGACGACCTATGATATGGTAGAGAATGATATACACCAGCAGTACTTTGAGGGTCGAGATGACATCGAGTAAGAACAGCTGAGATCGGTTATGCGGATTGGTATTTTTGATAAGCCGTACGATGCGGTTAAGCTGTGCTTATTTTATATGTTTAACCGGATATTGATGGTGTTGGATGAGAGGGAGAAAATTCCAGTATGGCAGATGCACCTAGTCGAGGACTTGGATGCTTTTGATTCGTTTTTGTGGGGTGCACACGTGTATAGGTGCTCTATTTTTGGTTTCAAGCATGCGTTGGATGTAGAGATGCACATTTTTCCTTGGGGCACCGATTCCTCGCATCCCCATCCCAATCTCCATCCCCATTCCGGGATTTTTTTTTTTTGGGAGTTGGGGGGGGGGGGGGGGGGGGGGGATGGGGGACCCCTCCCTATCCCTATTTTCCCATTTCCGCATTTTCCCCACAATTATATTGAAACGGGGATGGGGATAGGGATGGGATGGGGGGAGGTCCCCCATCCCCATTTTCCCATTTCCCCATTTCCCCAAAACATATATAAATATAAATATAATATATACTTTTAATTTTTTTTTTATTCTTTAAAAATCCTAACTCCCTAAATATATATACACATGTTATATAAAATGCACTAATGAATTTTATTTTTTATTTGTAATGGAATGTTTGTTTTTTTAGTTTAATTTATAAATTTTAGTCAAATGGGGGAATATGGGAAATGGGGAAATGGGAAAAAACGGAGAAAAACAGGGAAAATGGAGAATTAGGGATGAGAATGGATATAGGTCCCTCCAAAATTCCTCATCCCCATTTTCCCATGGGGTGAAGGGATGGGGGAAGGGTCTGGGAAGTGGGGATGGGGATGGGGGACCTATATTTATCCCCATTCCCTAAATGTGCATCTCTAGTTGGATGGACGACGGGAGCGGTTCGAAAGACAACATCAAGCAAAGGGCATTGACGTACACACCATGGAGACGTACAACATATACAGTTTAACTCACACACTGTTGGTGAGAATTTAGAATTTGAATCCACACTTTAATTGTAATTGTTTTCATATAACTGATGGAATACATATATTGGATTCTTATCGTACTAATATATTACGCAGATTTTTGCTTTTGAGGTTATCCCCGAGCTTGGCAACGAATGTGGGACCCGTAGGGAAAGCGACCTATCCCCCCGTATTCTGAAATGGGAGTTGAGTCAACGACCGAGGGGGAACAAGCTGGATAAAATTTCCAGAGAAAGGGTAAGTATCTTTTTTGTTAATGTTCATAGTTATTAGTATATATATAATTATAATGGTCTAACTACGATTTCAGATGTTTGCGAGGGTTGAATTGGTGCCGATGGTAGCTAAGAGGGCTGAACAGTACTACGAGGGCATAGATGAAGGAGGCAATCTGTATGATGCCGTCGATAGACTCGATTTGGGTCCAAATCCCGGACAACATACCACTGCCGGACCTAGTGATATATAATGTCTGTCTGTTGGAACTAGTGATACGAAGGGTTCTGAGCCGAAGGGTAGTGGTGGGACTCTCGTGAGGCATAGACATGTTCGATTCACGATGCTTGGATAGTGTTTAACTGGAGGTGATTCACGAGGAGGCGTTGGATGACATGTAGAGGTACGTAAAAATATTTGTACTGCATTATTTAATATAAAACGAGTGAACTATTTTAGTAATAACAATTTCGAATTCCTTTCAGGACCAGTGGGACAGTAAATTCACTGACGTGATGGATGCTGTCCTAGATTTACGGGAGGATGTTCGGGGTTTAAAGGAGGATGTCTGAAAGAGTAATGAGAAATGAGATCAACAACATACGGAGTTGCTGGGCTTGATTTAGGCGCTTCAGGGTTCGACCTCGCAGTCGCACCGGGATGGTCCACCATTTTATGATCGAGACTTCACTCCAAAAGATAGACTAGGTAGTCATCAGGACGGGACAGACCCTGAGACCGGAAGGGGGGGGGGGGGTACTCATCCTAAGGAGACAGTATTTGATCAGCGGGGGCCAGTTGTGACAGAACGAGAGCATGTGCCTAGTGGTACACAAACAGCAATACTGGAGCAGGTACTTCCTCAGGGTCTCACCGCGAACTGCTCGTTGCAGCTGCTGCATGATCCTGTTCATTTCCAGGACCTCACAGCGGTTTGCTCGTTGCAGCTGTTAGAGGATCCTGTTCATTTCTATGATCTCATAGTAGATCATTCGTCGCATTGCACCCCTCCAGCCAATCCCATCGTACAGAGTTCCTCCTCACAGTGCACTCCTCTGATCCATCCCAACCGATCCATAGGGAGAGAGTTCCTCCTCATAGTGCAACCCTTC
Organism: Acer negundo; assembly: GCA_035582765.1. Lineage (NCBI taxonomy): Eukaryota > Viridiplantae > Streptophyta > Magnoliopsida > Sapindales > Sapindaceae > Acer > Acer negundo. The sequence goes on along the minus strand of CM069241.1, from coordinate 23,706,486 downwards.
GGGGGATCCTAATGCTTTGGCCCGGAGTCCCTCTTGCGTTTAGCGTCCGAAGTGGGTTCGCATGCGAGGTTGGCAGCAGCAGACCCTATACACCGACTCTATCGGCCAAAGAGGCTAAGAACACTACAACATGCACCACATGTATAGGACCCAAAGGGATTAGTAGATGCTGACAAGCTTATGGTGTACCAAGCCTACAAGAGGAACGAGAAGGGGGAATTGTAAATATAATCATACATATTACAAATTTTTTATTTTTTGAAACACCTACGTAAAATTACTTGGTTATCTAACTTCTTCAACAATTATGCAGACGTGATGTAGATCTATACGAGCCAGTTCCTATCACTTGGTTCTATCGGTTTTAAACTAACTTCATGGAGTTGGAGAATATGGTATGTTCCTTATTTGAACCGTCTGTATAAGTTTGTTTTAGAAATGGTAGAATCCTAACAATACAAAATGTTGAAATTGTCAGCACATTGACTCGTACTTGCATATTCTGCGGAAGCGTTATCGAGCATACCCCATTGTCTACGGTTCGAGGATCAACATACTGGATTCACAGTTCTATGTAAGTGTTTTCATACATCTTTTACCTAACGTTTCGGTAAATTTTCTACGAATAGTCATGCTTATGTTATCGCTGAGAGAGAATTATGCCTAGTGGGGTTGTGGGCAAACCCCCTAAGGGTTGGTTTGTACTGAAGCACCAGTGGTCCGCTGATGACTTTATGGTGGTACGTGGATTGCTCTCGTAAAGAAACCAGCCATGGCACGATGCTGACGTGGTGAGTGTTTATTTTACATGGTGTTAATGTGTATAATAAATAAATTTGACACTGATAACACTTTATTGAAACACCTACAGGTTCTGATTCCTTGCAACCCTGGATGTACGCATTGGGTCCTGGCCAGCGTTGACCTTACAATAAGGAATATCTACCTGTTAGACTCGTTCAGACAAGAGGTTACATGATGCCACAGGAATGAGCAGGTCACGTGCTTAAGGTGGTTTTTACCCTCGATGCTGCATGCGGTGGACTTTCATTGGAACAGACAGATGGGTGATATGATGTACGTAAAGAGGGATAAGCCCTTTTCGATGAGCATTGTGCCTAGAGATCATGTGCCCCAACAGGATAGAGGGTATGACTGTTTCAAGATCTTATTTAATCCCAATTGATTTTAATAATATTCCATTATAACGGTTGTCTTTGTGGTGAATTATAAGGGTAACTGTGGTGCCCATACTTTGAGATTGGCAGAGTACCTGATGGCGAACAGGATACGTTCGACTGGTCGACAGAAGATATGGGCACCATCCCAGAGAAGATGGCCGTAAAGGTTTTTTGTAACTCTAAGCCCTGGTCTTTGAGTAAGTGATTTAGTTGATGTACATAACATTTGAGTAATGAAATGATAAATTTTTTTATTTTTTATTTTAAGTGTTTGCAATTAAAATTTGAACACACATTTCATACATTGAAATCCATAAACAATACAATAAATTCTGAACACTATAACAAAAGATCCAGTATGACATTAAATGAAGAACTAAATTCAAATCAATTTCGGAACAAAAAATAAATCATAATAGTTCAACATAAAAGCATAAGAACCAAGGGTCTCATAACATAACTGTATCGAGCAAGGTTCCCAAAGTCTGAACGATGTTGGAAGATATCAAGTTGGAGACATGTTCCTCAAGGTGTTTCATCTTGCCATCCCACATTAGCAATCGCAAGCTTTTCTAGTGGCAATTCATCTTCCTCTTGTACAACCTTGTTATGTTTGATCACCTTCCTTAACAGCTCCATTCATTCCACGGTAGAGTCCTTCTCAGGGCATGTTTGTTTGTTGTGTCCAAATGAATGACAGATGTTGCACTTGCGACAGTATTTCTTGGGAACAATTCTGCTGGGACCTTCATTAACCATTGGTGGGTTGGAACACCTCTCATTATTATGTCCTAATTATCCACACCTTCTACACGACTGTGTGGTTGTCCTCTTCGAAGACGAGGCATGTCGACCCTTCATCGGGTGACCTGATTGTCTCTTCTACTTTGGATTTAAAACCACCCGCGCCGTGATGTCAAATGACACTACCCATGAAGAAGGATGACCAACATGCATAATAGGAACCGAGTATGCATCAATAAGTGTCTCCCTCTTGTAGTAGTATGCACATATAGATTTGAAATCCAAGTTTCGTTTTTTGCAACAATGAAAATAGTGAGATTCATGTTTGGGTAATATAAAGCGTTAACTGTAACTTCTTATGTACCTTGCTGCTGCGAGTGCGTGAGAATATTAGAAATGGTCCATTTGGAATTTGTTGCATGTGCAAGTCTTTAGGGCTAAGTTAACCGTTCACTGGTTTCCCTTAGTTTAACAGAGAATATATTCCAGTCGACTGGATTTACGGTCATATAACCGCACTTCTTGACACGTTTCAGGATCACAAGATGTGTTGTATTTGTCAATTGATGACGTATGGACTATGCAGCTACATGACAATCGTGAAACCACTTTCGTAGTATATTCCTAATGAACTCTGCTAGTGTCATCATTGGCTATTGTCGTGTGAATTTCAGGCATGAGTTTATGCACTCAGCAACATTTGTGGTCATCACCCTGTACCTTATTTGGGGACAGTGTACGCGGGACCACTTGTGTGGATCGGTAGCAATGGCATAATTGAATGTAGCCTTGTGCAGCTTACGTAACTCTTCCATGTGCCGGTTATAATCAAATTCACTATACGTCCTAGCTGTTTTGTCCATTATGTCAACAACATCCTTTTTATGAAATCACTTATTCATATTTTCATAAAAGTGCCAGCAACATATGGTATGGGTTGCATAAGGGAACACTTTAGAAATCCATATTTTAATGCTTGCATGACGATTGGAAATGAAAACCAGATCATCTACATGACCAAGGGCACCCCTCAAGCATTTCAAAAACCACTCCCATGAAAGGTTGTTTTCTGAGTCACCGTACCCAAAAGCAATTGGATCCACATGTTCGTTTTCATCTTGTGCAGTTGCAACAAACGTTGTACCCCCGAATCTTCCCTTCAAATTGGTACCATCAACTGCAATCACATGATGCATACACCTTCGGAAACCTCTAATTGAGAATCCTAACGACATGAAAAAGTAGAGGTATCTACCATCGTTTGTGCACTGTAAGTCGGTGTTTGTAACACGATTTTGCTGTTCCATAACGTATGCAAAAGATGGAAGCAGTTGGAAAGTTTCTTCCTGGGTTCCATAGGTCAATGAAAATGCATATTGCAGGGCATCATGTGCCTTACTGTACATGACTTGGATGCCATACATTGTTTTCATATCGACGATTATGTCCTTCAAACGCATGAGACGATCATCATGTTATTGAAGTCTAAGTGCAACAACTTCTCCAATTATGACTGCACTATCATGTCGGTGGCGACGGTGAATCTCCTCCAAGGGACAACTGTGTTCGTTAACAAAACTTCTGACTTGGAAGTAAGTCCCTTCATCTCTCCTCACTGTTCTTAATTTTAACGTAGAGTCGTCAATGATACAAACCAGATGTAATGTTATCTTATTGGACCTTTTCACCTTCCATTCAAAGTTCTCCCGCATTGAAAAAAGGCCAACTAGCTTCTTTAAATCCTTTTTACTAGGAAAATTAAACTTTATAAATCATGCTTGTAGGTTCTTGTGCTGCCAAGGTGATGTTTCTACCAATACCAAACGAGTATGAATCTGCTCCGGGAATAACCCACATTGTCACATTATCAGAATTACACTATGCCGACCTCGAAAGTCCCATGCATATTTGGTACAGTGCAACTAACTTCTTGTACACGTTTTCCACGTGTTTGAATTTGTGCAGGCTCTTCATCCATATTTTTCTAGATCATCTACATATTTATTATTTGCCTCATTATCCACCTCATGGTTCGGGTCATTGTACAGGTGATTGTACTGCTCACCATTCATCTCAATTTGACAACCAAACACATGGCTGAATTGTGGTTCAACTACATCTGCATGGTCGACCGCTATCGATGGGACGCCACACATGTTTTCCCCACCTTTAATGGCACTCCTTTGGCTGAACACTTGGTTGTCACCGCTAAAAGATCCAAATTGTTTGGTATTTTCACGAGGAGGAATATCATTCCTTATCACATCTCCAACTGTCCTCTCAGTTAGACTGACACATACTTGAGGGATCACCCGATCTTCCCCTAGCATAAACTGAACACCATCGTCATTTCTTATAAATGTGCGACATGTAGTGCCATGAATGATTGATATTGATGATAGATCAACATTGAATTTGTTTACAACATACTTCACAAAGGTATGCACGATTGCCACAAATTCTTTGTAAATCATATTATTTGACACATACATTCCCTGGTTATCGGATCCAACAAACCTCTAACTTCCATCGGGTAACTGTTCCCATCAACCGTTGTAAGATGTTACTATACTAACCCGATTCATGATGCCGTCAAATTAATCATCACAAACCATTAATAAAAACCCAGGACTACAAAATATTTTCATAGATTACATTTACAAAGGCTTGAGTGAAGATATTGAAAAGGCTCGAAGAAGCCTTGAAAAGGCTTGGGGAAGACTTGAAAAGGATCGAAGAAGACATGAAAAGACTCGAGGAAAACTTGAAAAGGCTCGAGGAAGACTTGAAACGGCTCAGAGAATACTTGAAAATGCTCGGATACTGATTCATTGAAAAGGCTTTGGGAATACTTGAAAAAGCTTGGAGAATACTTTAAAGGCTCGGATACTGATTCATTGAAAAGTCTCGGAGAAGACTTGAAAAGGCTCGGATATTGATTCGTTGAAAAGTCTCGGAGAAGAGTTAAAAGTACTCACTTGCCACCAAATCAGTTTAAAAACATGACATTTTCCACCAATTCCACCTGTTTAATAAAAGTACTGTACTGTTAAATTCAATAAGTTGACGTACAATGAAGAAAACTAATAGCCGACCTGATGTGATTGGTTGGTTGGTTCAGTGGTATATATATCTTAGATTTACATCATTGAATTTGTGGGTTTAAGTCCCAATTTAGTTTTAATAATTCAAAACAGAAAACTAATAGCCACAGTTACGGTTTATGATCAAGACCCTCATTTTTTTACACAAATCATGACACTAACTTGTAGATAGTTAGATTTATTAGACACAATTCAAATCGAAGAGAATGCGTCTTTTTATATATGTATATATAGATATATAACATAATGCATATGCATGTATTATGTATATGTAGGTGTGTGTGGAAAGTGAGTACGTAAATGTTTCAAGTAAGAAACCGCCGCCGAAATTCTTTCCCCATAGGAGTTTGTTTGATGGTTCATGTTCATAGAGAGAGAGGGAGATAGATATACTTGTTCATACATGGGAAGGACGGTAACGTATCGAATCAGGTATTACCACGTGGACTGGTAGTTTGAGATTCCAAGAAAGGACAGGATCGAAGCATGGGATCATTGTTGATTAAACTAAAGAAAGAAAAGATCATCAATTAATGGAAAATAAAATCTTATGTTCATACTAGAGAGAGAGAGAGAGAGAGAGAGAGAGAGAGAGAGAGAGAGGATGTTTAAGCTTGAGGGGAAAGATAATGAGAATCATTCAAGAGAAAGACAAATGAAAAGATAAAGTTATAAGTAGGGTGGTGGCAGCGAGAGCCTCCTCTCTCCAATTGCTTTTTTATTTTATATTTTATTTATCTTTCTCTTTTTGTCTTCTTATCAAAACCCTAACCCACCAACCGCAATTCACTTCATCTCTCCAAATCTTTTTCTTGCTAAGCCAAGCTTTCTCTCTCTCTTTCTCTCTCGCTCTCTAGTTTGCACCTTCTTCTACCAACAGGTTCAATTCTCTTCTTCAAAATCTACACATATCCTTTTATTATGCAATGATATTACTAACCCTTTTTGTGATTCTGGATTAAATACAGACAGACCCGAGTGGTTCTAAGGTCATATGATTATGATCATAAACCTCTCATAATTCGTTAAAAACCATTTAAATCCGTCTGTATTTAACCCGGTTAGAGCTTTGTATATATAAATTTGTTGTTTATATCTATCATTTATATTTATTTTAGGGTTTTTTGCATTTGGTTAATTATGCAGATTGCTGTGGAAGTTGATCATCTGAAGAAGAAGAGTTCCAAAGAGAGACAATTGAATAATTATTAGAAATGGCTCCTGTTTCATTGCCTCCTGGTTTCCGGTTCCATCCAACTGATGAGGAGCTGGTGGCTTATTATCTCAAAAGAAAAATCAACAAAAGGAAGATCGAATTAGAGATCATCCCTGAAATTGATCTCTACAAGTGTGAACCTTGGGACTTACCTGGTATTTTTCTTCTTCTTCTTCTTCTTTAATTATTATTTTTTCAATATTGCTCTAGCTAGTACTTTTTCTTGTTAATTTTCATTTGATTGTAGTTAGTAATTATATATTTTGAGTTCATTTTTTTGATAAAACTTTGGAGCTTTTCCTTCAACATACAACTTTATTGGTTCCTATATACAAATGAAGTTTAGTTCAAGAAAAGAATAAGGAATATATTGTAACCTAACTGTCAAGTATATATATTTCTATTAGAAAACAAGCATTTATGTATATACTAATGACCACTTTATTAAAAAAAAAAAAAAAAAAAAAAAAAAAAAAAAAAAAAAAAACCATTTTATTTATTTATAAGATGTTTAGTTAATCAATCATTTTATTTCCAGAAATGTCTCAAATTTTTAAAACAAAAAATTTGGGTTTTCGTTTTCTTTGATTTGTTACATGTATGCAAATTAAATACTATTGCATGCATCAAACGAGTATGATTGGTCAGAAAATCTTAAAGCCTTTTTTTAGCATATATATTTCAAACAGTCAGGCTCAGGTCAGCCTTTGATTTTTGGTCCCACCAACAATTTTTCTTTTTCATGATGGAGATGTGTATTGGGCGACCAAGTCAAAAAGTATCAACCATTTATAAAAGTATATGTCTGCCAATTCCTGATTTTAACTTGGAATGTTTTTATAATTCGTCGGAAACTTTAATAATATTTACAATATTCTACATTAAATGGAAACTTTTTAATTACAGGGAAGTCATTGCTGCCCAGCAAAGATCTAGAGTGGTATTTCTTCAGTCCTCGTGATAGAAAGTACCCAAATGGATCAAGAACAAATAGGGCAACTAAAGCTGGATATTGGAAGGCTACAGGGAAGGACAGAAAAGTAAATTCCCAGACAAGAGCTGTGGGCATGAAGAAAACCCTAGTTTACTACAGAGGCAGAGCTCCTCATGGCATACGAACTCACTGGGTCATGCATGAATATCGTCTTGACGAAAGAGAGTGCGAAACAGATACCGGCATGCAGGTAATTATAATATATTGGTTACGAAATTTATCAAAAATCATCTGATTGAATCTGACTGTATTCTGAATATTGGACATTATTCCAGGATGCTTATGCTCTTTGTAGGGTGTTCAAGAAGAGTGCAACTGTCCCAAAGATTGAGGAGCATTTCACTACTACTACAACTTCAAATCATCATCAATACACAAGTCATCAACTTTCTTCCTGCAGCAATAATAATAATAATATTGAAATGTACGCATCAGAGAATATGGAGAGATCAAGTTATACAAATAATTCATCATTTGGAGCATCCTTTCCCAGCTCATCATCATCACATGATATCAATCAAACTCATAATGGAAAATGGACTCAATACTTGTCAGAAGATGCTTTTACCTTCCCAACTCCATTTTCATCTAATAATTATGCCACCCCTCCTTACCATCCATCTAAGGTAAATTTTATTTTCTTTTCCAAGAATATCTTAGTGGCTTTCCATATAGGTCTGTTGTGTGTTCGAATCATGAAACAGATACATTTATTTATTTTGTAATTTAGGTCAATGAAAACACCCTTGAAAGTTTTATTAATTCTTTTCTTTCTTGATCCAGATTGATGTAGCATTAGAGTGCGCAAGGCTGCAACACAGGCTGTCACTGCCTTCATTGGAGGTGGAAGATATCTCTCAAATTGGATTCACAGACTTCAAAACTCTACATTCAAATCCTTCTAGGGAATCCATGAATGAAGTAAATATCATGCACCAAATCCTTTCGGATTCTCATGCTTCCCAGGAACCGATTTATCAATCCAATCTTCAAGATTCATCATGGGGTGGCAATTATGTTCACATTGGTGATGATTTTAGTTTTATATCTGGAGAAGACAATCACTACAATCCATGTAATGATTTGATGATGAGTTTAGGGAGATCTGAAAGACCATGGGAAAATTCGAACATGAGGTCGATAGAGATTGGAGATCTGGATGAAGAAATCAAAACGGAGAGGATGGTGGAGAACTTGAGATGGGTAGGAATGTCGAACAAGGATATTGAGACGGTAAATGCTTAAACTAATTATTTTGTGTTTATGTTGTTTTGCATCTAATTACATTTGATAGTTCAAAAAAATAAAAATTACTTTTTATCCAACTCTTACAAGTTAGAATGTTCTTATCCTGTCTTTCATGACACACGTTAATTAACATGACCCTTTTATATCTAATAATATTTGTAACTATTTTTGGACAGAGTTTTGTGGAGGAGCAAAGGATTGTTCCCATAGAAAAGATTTCAAGTTTTCATACCAGAGAAGTTCAAGGTAATATTATTACTTGATTTTTATTTCCTTACTTTCCTATAACAAACTTCTTCTAATTAATGAACAATTAATAGGCTTGTTTTCAGGTGAAACCGATCATAACAACTGCCTGGGGTTTGATGACTCCGATATCAACGATTTCTCACTGGGATTCATTGATGATGATCAACCGGATGATCAGAACCGTTTGGACGATGATCATGACAATGCAGATGGTTTTGCAAACTCTCCAAGCTTCGAAGTGGTGGAGGAAATCAAAATCAACCATGGAATGTTTGTGTCAACCAGGCAAGTAGCAGACACATTCTTTCACCAAATTGTGCCTTCTCAGACAGTCCAGGTTCATCTAAACCCAACCATGACAAGTAACTTGTCGATGAAGAAAGAAATGCTCACCCAGACAGAATTCACGAAGCCCTGGAAGGATATTGTGAGAGCTGTTGTTTTTATGGTGGCATTTCTGTCGATGCATTGTTTTTATGTTTGGGAAGATCAATTGGAAAATGAGAATTTGATGGATGAAAAATCAGGGGGATTAATGAAGTCATGGGTTGATGAGAAGAAAGAAAATGATAATGAAGACAATAATTTTCTGATCAAAGTGAATACTGGTGGGGGGAATAATAATTTGATATCATTTTTGAAGAAATTAGGGTTTTTCCTCACTATTTCATTGGCTGTTTGTACGATGTGGGCAAACCACATTGTAGTTGTTACTCCTTGAAATTCTTTTTATTTTTTATTTTTCTTGATTATCTAACTGTAGTTAAATTTTGGGAAGGGATAAAATGACCTTCTCCAAATTTTAATTTTAATTGTTTACTATATTGATCATTATACATGTAATACAATATTTAATTGCATTGTAATTATTTCATATTGTTATAATAAAAATATATGTTTTGTCAAATTGATTTTGTGTATGAAGTATTGTTGTAGAGATATACTTTTTATTTTTTAAATGGTTAGTCTATCGACCTCGGGTGGCTATCTTCTTCGTTGAACCTGCAATAGAACAAGAACAGAGACAAATATAAAGAAAAACAACGGAGATGGGGGTTATATTCTTAGCCTTAGATGTGCTTGGGTTGAGCAATGGCTGACAGTGAATAATGATCGTGATTAGGATGGAATTTTGGTCACTGGAGAATTTACGATTATAGTTTCAACACGCCTTTGTAAGCTTTTCTTCGCCAGAGTTTTCGAGAGAGCTAATTGTGATTTTTCCCTTTGTACTTGTAGGCCAAAAACTAGCCTTCCAATGTTCACCTTCTTAGTTACTAGTAGTAGGCGTGATTCAAGGAGAGATTTCCTCTCCTTTGAATCAGCAGTTATCCACTCCTTGTAACTGAAATATTTGACTTTGTTTTCAAACAGCAAAGTCCTGCTGGCATAAGAGTTGGGTCGACACAAAGTATGTGGGCCTAGATTGGTTTTGCCATGAAGATTTGAGCCTTTTCATGTTTGGGCCCACAAACTATTTTTTGCTACCACAGTTTGTCTACCACTCTTTAAAGATGGGATCGCTAAATTTAGAGAGTGGTTTTAGTCGAGTCGTCCCATGTAGTCGTCTTTATGTCGTTTCGAGACAAGTATCAGTTATGTTATTTGAAGGATCTTTTTTGTCGAGTGAGGAGTCAATCGAGTGTCAAGTGATTTTGATGATGGTCTTTTGAGGTGATTTGTCGTTCGACATATTCATATAGTTTGAAGATGGAAGTTCGTGATTTGTTGTTCGACACCTTCATAAGATGGAAAGTCCAATCGATGGGAATTGGAGTGGTTCAGTTTCCCATTGCTGACGTAACACCTCGTTTTTGGTGCATTTAATTGGGTTTTAAATTTTAAACTAACCATGGTAACCAGATAACCGCAGCGGTTATGACACATGGCACCTGTGGTTAAGTGTTTGGTTTATAAACCAAAACTTAACCCCCAAGTTTTTCACTTCTTATTTTCACACATTTGGAGAGACTCTTCAGTGGTTGAAAACGCTTTGTTCATCAGTAGAAATCACAAACTCTCATTGGTGTTTGATCGATTTTCCAGCAATTTTAGTCTCGAAACCTTCAAGGTTAGTGAAAAATTCATTTTATTTTGGTTTGTTTTTCGTGAAGACTTGCTTTTATGTTGTTGTAGAGAATCTATTTGGAGTTTTTGTAATGTCTTTATTTGGAATATTGCTTGTTCTTGATTGTGTTCTTCATTGTAATTTTGATTGTACTTGATACCAATGATTTGTAGATATATCCAAAAAATATTTTGTAGATTTTATGCCGAGTGTTGTTGAGTCATCTATTTGGCGTTGGATTTGATAGTCGCTCGACTTAGGTTGGTCGAGTTTTTGTAAAATAGCTTTAATCTTGACTTCTCTAAGTTTTGGTGGTTTTAGAAACCCTAGGTTTTTGATCTTTTAATCTTAGGCTTGATTTTATAGTTTTAGTTTGTGCTTGACTTATGCATTTTTTTTTTTTGCATTTGTCAGCTATAGGAGATATCATGTCGAGCGACTATACAGTCTCAGATATGCGCTTTTCCTGGAGCCCTAGTGACTTGGAAGGAGAATTCGAAGGGGAAGTCGACAGCGACATTGGAGATGTCGATCGACGGGTGACGACCTCTTAGTAGTTCTAAAATATGTATGCGTGCTCGTTTGGTTATCCGTAAGTGCACGAATCATTACGATCGCGTAGCAGCAAGTACAGTTTGTTCCCACAAGGAGTGAGGCACCTTAAATTAATATATAATCTATACAATAAATACACTAATTACATGTGCATGAAAAGTAAAGGGAAGATGATTGCAAGGCATTTAACTAGCCAATGGCTAAGATGTCAATTATCTAAATTACACTAAGTTACACTAAGAATGCTTTAATTAACTAAATTAATACTAACTAACTAAATTAACTAACTCATGCATGGTCATGCAAGAGTGAGGATAGGATATGAGAATGCTAGGAATTGATGTTCATGCAATTAATCCAAGTGCTAGTTGATGGCAAAAATATGCTCACAAGATTGGTCTTCATCAATCTAAACTAGGATAAAGACTCATACATAAATAGTCACACATGCATGATATTGAGGTCTCAACTAGTCTAAATCCATTACATATCAATTAATTGGTTAATACCTTACCATGTATATATTAAGCTCAAGCACATAAACACACCAACCAAATAATGGACTTTATTACAATCTCACCAAAATTCACACATAAACATATAGTTACAACAACAAATTAAAGCAAGAAAAGGAGATAAAGAAGACAACACAAACACTCGGTGAAGTCCTAAAGCTAGCTACACTTCTCCTTGTCTTTCCCAAGCTTGGAAACAATGGTGGCTTGTGAGATTCTAGGTTGATCTAAGCTAATTTAGGTGTATTCTAGGGTTTTGTTGGATATTAGGGATTGTGTTTAAGTTGGCAAAAGAGAAGTATTTATAATTTATAAAAGGAATGGTTTGGTCAAGGTTTGGACGACAAAAGACCATAAATCCCTCTAAAACATGATGCTCGTGGTTTTGTGCTCTCCGACGGAAGTCGCGGGTTGCAATTGGAAGTTGGCTGCGACTTTATGGTCTTCTAGTCCGTGGGAATGTTCCTTCAGCATGAACTCGCGGAGTTCCAGCGGTTTTGGACGTCTGGGACGTGTGAAAGAAGCCGTTAGGATCAAGGTTGCAAGCTTGGTGGCCATGGAGTTTGGAGGTCTTAGAGGTGTGGGAAACCTTGTGCATGGGATGATGGAAATGGCTCCATTGAGATCGTCGGAATATGGGCTTTCGATCTAGGCAGAGAATGCCAAAAAGATCATTGGAAAACGGTTGAAAAACGGTCGGGTTAAAGTCGGGTCACGATCGGTTCAAGTTAGGTCTGCTGTCGGTCTGGGTCGACTCGGTTAGTTGAAGAAGACGACCTAACGTCATCGTGACGTTAGACTGACGCATGCAGCGTCAAAACGACATCGTTTTGCCTCACTGACGTGGCGCTGATGCTCTGCTTGGCTGTCATTTTACAATATGTACCTTTGATCTTCCCCTTAATCACAGAATTTTCAATAAAGTCCCGAATATTTGCACTTTAGCCCCTATTTCTCCAAAATTACCATAATGCCCCTAAATTCCTCAATTTACTTGAAACACTTATTTAATCCATTAAATACCCGGTTTTACCTGAGAAACAAGCATAAAGTGAAACAAATTAAGGTGTGCCTAATATTAATCTAGGAGGGGGGGGGGGGGTGAATAGATTTTATCCGATTTTACCCAATTTTCGTTATTAGTCAAATTGACGAAAATACCCCTAACTAGTCAAAATAATATATCAAGTGTATAAAGTGCGGAATTGTAAATAACACAAGATATTTATATGGAAACCCTCACGGGAAAAACCATGGGCTAGTAAGTGAGCCACACAAGAACCTCGAATCCACTAATGGTAAAGTTATTACAACCTAATCCCAGTATATAACTCAAAACCACTACCTAATCCCTGTATGAGTGAACCTAGTCCAATTGCTTGTGATTTAACCTACCTAATCCTGGTAGCAACGCAAGACTTAATTCTCAATGAAGAGATAATAAAACCCATGTGAATATATGATGATATCCAAGGAGCAAATAAAGCTAGGTAACCTTAGATGCTTATCTAGGATGATGAATAACAATTAATGCAATCCTAGATATCAATAGCTAGATAACATGTCAAAAAGCTTAGCTAAACATAGATTATGAAAACCTAGATAGCTATCACAATACAATACTCAATCAATTCATCATAAACAATCTCTATCTTGTATTTAGCATATGATCTAAAAACATACAAGTTAATAAAAAGATGATTTGTTAAGAAAGACACTAAAATTAGATGAAGTTAGTGAGAATCTTACCAAGCAAGTTGACATGATGCAAAACCATGCATGGATGCACTTTATGTGAGCATAGATGATGCAATATGAAGTTTGATGCAAAAAGGATTAGCTTTAAGTGATTAAAGGTGAGTTCTTGATTATTTTTCTCTTGAAATATGTTATAAGGGAAAAATATGCTTTTTGGACTCTTAAAAAAATGACCTAAGATGAAAGAGACATATATATAGGGTGTCAAGATGAAGTGACAACGTTTTGAATAAGTTCCCTTGTTTTTGCCTTGGGCACTGTACGTACGGCGTTTCTGTAGAGCGTTTGTACAGCGCCAATGCTCTGTTCTCTTGGGTTTTTGATAGGCGCTATACATACAGAGCTTTGAATAGCGCTCGTACATCGTCTTCAATAAAAATGCATAAAATGCATCAGACTTGATGCATTTAAAAACCCATTTCAACTAGGTCACAGTTGGGCGCTGTACGTACAGCGCTTTGTACAGCGCCCCTTTGCAAATTGTGCATCCTAAATGCCTAAATGTCATGTCATTCTAATCCTAAGATGCAATCAATAAAAACATGCATGAAAAGATATAAATGATCATGAATTAGCACATATAAAAGTACACACAACATACAAGAATAAGAATTATGCATGTGTTGTGAGTGTGTGTAACTAATCTCTTCAATTGCAAGTAAGCACATAGAAATTTTACCTTTGGTGCTTATCAACCTTGAGGTCTTGAACAAGGGCCTTTGAGCTTGGTCCTCAATCACCTAAACTACCCTTACAATTCAAACCCCAATTGTGGTTTGTCCAAGAAATAAGCCAATCACAATATGGGAATCCTTACAATCTCCCTCTTTGGCTATTTTGTGACAAAACCACCTCTCACATTGATTCCTCACAACAAAATAGAAACTATGGGACTACAATGATTTTCTACATTACCAAGAGATGTTACAAAGATAAAACTTCAAGTCTTCAATCTCTTGTAGAACAACCAACCCTTCAAAACAAAGTTTCTACATTTTCCAATACAAGTAAATGTGAGATTTATCATGTGAGAACAAAAATAAGCATTTGCATTTAAGAATTTAAGCACAACATCATGCAATGTATGTGAAATGCAATGCTCCCCCTCAACAGGTTACTCCTCCTCATTGTGTATTCTCTTCAACATGTAATTTTGCTATGCCTAAGATTTACAATAAGCAAACTCCCCTTACCACCAAACTACTCCCCCTTTTTGTCATGAGATGGACAAAGGAGTATTCCCCAAATAGGTCACTTAAGGCAAAGAGAGATAGAAGCATACATGTCATTTGCATAATCATATAAGGCACTTTATGCAACTCAATTAAAAGGAGAGATATAAGGAGATTTATTTTCAAAGAAAATGTGTGATTAGAAATGCTTTGCATGCAAGACATATTGCATTCATGTTCAAAAATCAATGGTATTTGGCAAAGCAAATGACAAAGGTTTCCTATAGAAATTCTAACCAATTTCACCATTTGTTGAATTAAAGCTAGAATATAGAAAATTTATTGAACTCAATTTTAGAGCACTATATCCAACTTTACAAGCGAAACATGTCATGAGCAACTTTGCACCCTATTTGTTTTTTCCATATAAAATATCCGTATTATTGTAGACTTGTTCAACAAATAAAGAAAGAGAGACATTTGGATTTTAAAATCATTAGAGTGGACACAAGATCCTTTTTCATTATGAGTCTCATAAGCTTTTCACACATTGTTTTGCATTTGATAATTGCAATCATCAATTTATGCTTTTTTTCATTTGAGCATGTCATTTGAATTTCATGCTTTTCACATTTTTTAAGCATGTCATTAAAAATCATCATGTTATGGAGAACATTATAGGTCATTCAACACATACCTCCTACGTGAATCTCCTAGTCCAAAAATACATGTTTGAACATTTATATAACTTGGATTGCATACAAAGCATGGTTCACACTTATTGAGATTAAAACATATGTACATATGTGTAACAAAGATACTCAAGCAATTAATAAAGAAGCATAAAAGTTTTCAAATTTTTGCATTCAACACATAAGCAATTGCTCTCTTTGCTTGAGTTCCCCATAAAGGGACAATCACCAAAACTCATCACTCCACAAGACATATCTCAATAGATATACTAAGTGTTTTAAATCGAGTAGAATCTAAGGGTTTAGTAAATAAGTCCGCTAGTTGATCATTAGTGCTTACATGTTAAAGCACTATGCATTTATTTTCAACAAGCTCTCTAATGAAGTGATGATGGATGTCAATATACTTAGTTCTAGAATGTTGAACCGGATTCTTAGAAATATTAATTGCACTCATGTTATCACAAAAGAGGGTTAGAGTACCTTGATTGAATCCATAGTCGACTAGCATTTGCTTCATCCATAGGAGTTGTGTGCATCCACTCCTCGTGGTTATGTACTCGACCTCGGCCGTGGACAAGGAAATCGAGTTTTGTTTCTTGCAAAACCAAGACACCAACTTATTGCTTAGAAAGAAGCAATCATCCAATGTGCTCTTCTTATCGCCACAATTTCCTGCCCAATCCGTATCACTAAAGCCAACTAAACTAGCGTTAATGTCAAAAGAGTACCAAATCCCATAGTTGGATGTCCCATTCACATAGCAAATGATTCTCTTAACGGAAGAGAGACGGGACTTCTTAGGATCCGCTTGGTACCTAGCACACACACCCACACTAAAAGATATATTGGGCCTACTTGCGGTCAAATAGAGCAAGCTATCTATCATTCTTCGATATAGTGTTTGTTCCACACTTTTTCCATTAGCATCCTTGCTTAGCTTCAAAAGTGGTACTCATGCGTGTATCACAATGTTTGGCATTTTCAAGACCAAACTTCTTCACTAGGTTTTTGGCATATTTGGCTTGGGTTATAAAAATTCCATCATTTAATTGCCTAATTTGCAAACCTAGGAAGTAACTTAGCTCACCAACAAGACTCATCTCAAATTCACGAGACATGACATCAATAAATTGTTGGACTTTGATTTTGTTGGTGGAGCCAAAAACTATATTATCAACATATATTTGAGCTATAAAAAGCTCATCATTGTTTTTCTTGATGAATAGTGTCTTGTCAACACTACCTCTTGTGTAGTCATTGTCAACAAGAAACTGAGTGAGGCACTCATACCAAGCCCTCGGTGCTTGTTTCAACCCATATAGAGCCTTCTTGAGGTGATAGACATGGTCAGGGTGGTGAGCATCCACAAACCCCTTTTGGTTGTTCAACAAACACTTCCTCTTGCAAGAAGCCATTGAGGAAGGCATTCTTGACGTCCATTTGGTGTAATTTAAACTTGTGCACACAAGAAATGGACAAGAGAAGCCTAATGGACTCTAAACGGGCAACGAGAGCAAATGTCTCCTCAAAGTCAATACCCTCAATTTGAGAGTACCCTTATGCAACAAGTCTAGCCTTGTTAGGCACTATGTTTCCATCCTCATCGGATTTGTTCCTATAAAAGCACTTGGTGCCTATTACATTAGTGTTTTTAGGCCTAGGAACTAGAGTCCAAACCTTATTCCTTTCGAATTGGTTTAGCTCTTCTTGCATAACAAAAACCCAAAATTCATCATTAAAGGCTTCATCAACCTTTTTGGGTTCTATTTGAAAGGTGTAGCATGTATAGCTAATTAGATTAGCTAATTGACGCCTAGTCCTAACACCCTCATTAACTTCTCCAATGATGTCATCTTTATCATAGAGTTTTCTAACCTATGGAGCGGGTTCATTAGAGTTCAAGAGAGAAACTCTATCAATAGGATGTGTGCCCCTACATTAGGAGTTTCCACAACATTCTCCAAAGGAGAGTCATCATCTAAGGAACCCTCCTCCTCATGGTCATAAGACTTAAGCCTTGTATCATCAATGACAACATTGGATGATTCCATGTCGCTTCGAGTCTTTAAATTGAAAACTCTATAGGCTCTACTATTTAAGGTGTAACCAATAAATATACCCTCATCACTCTTAGCATCAAACTTGCCAAGTTGATCACGGTCATTCAAAATGTAGCATTTGCTTCCAAAGGTGTGGAAGTAGCTTACATTTGGCTTCCTACCTCTCCACAACTCATAGTAGGTTTGCCTAGTACCGGGCCTTAGAAAAACTCTATTCTATATAGCAAGCCGTATTAATGGCTTCGGCCCACAGGTTTCTTGGGATATTGTTGCTAAGCAACATAACACGGGTCATCTCTTGAAGGACCCTATTTTTTCTCTCAACAACTCCAATTTGTTGAGGTGTCCTAGTAGCCAAAAACTCATGGGAGATGCCAATACTATCACAATAGGTTCCAAAGGAAATATTTTCAAATTACCTCCTATGATCACTTCTAATCCGTTTTATGCTTTTAATATTTGAGTTCATTTTACTTTGAAGTTTATTACTGTTAATCGCCAAAATTGGCGAAGGACCAAAGAAGAATTTTCCACCCAGATACAAGGAAGAGACACAAGCTAAGATGCCACCTAGCTACTTCCAGAAAGAAGAATGCTAAAATCAAATTTGGATACCTACCTTTTCCCCCAGTTTAAGCCAGTAAGCCCAGCAATCCTGGTAACCCCTAAGTAGTCCGACATGGAGTTCTACTCAGAATCCTATCACAAAGCTCTATAAGGTACCCCTCTACTGCACCAAATATGTATTTTGCTACTAAGATCAACAGGGTACCCCACTATTACATCAGCAGGGTACCTCGCTTTCACATCAGACAGGCATCCATATACTACATCCGCTAAGTACCTCGTTTCTACATTCATCCAAGTACCCCGCTGCAAGAACAGCCGATATCAGGATACCTAGTCGACCAAGCATCTAAATAAGGAAAGCATAAAACTAGCAATAGGCGGGGTACATGAGAACCAAGCTGAACCCAAATACCTCCAGGGATCCTCTCGTCAGATAACCATGAGAAACACTAACAGAATCTCAAATCCATATGTCCAGATGGACAAGTCTTGAAGCTCCAAAGTAAGGGGGCTGAAACGCGGTCGTCATTTAAGAATTTCATTCGCATAAGGAGTCCATTTTTAGAAACCTCTCCAAAAGGAATCACTTGATTCAGATAATTAAAGCTTCTACAAAATTATCTCCTAGAAGAAAAGAAAGTTTTGGGACTCCCAAAACCCTAGACCGAAATTATAGGAGTGCATGACAAGCACCAAACCTATATATACGACACTATATTCACCAAGGAAAAGAAGGAAAATTATCCTCCCTAAACCCTACACTCGCATTTAGTTCTACTTATTGATAGGCATGAGCACGCCATCTCCATCACCTAACAGAAACCTTAAATACCGCCACATATCGCCATAGCCCTAATTTTATCAGTTGTATACATGTTTTCATCAATAAAATCGCACCAATTAATCTTTTCTTGTATGAGTTTTAGTTTGGTTTGACAGGAATCTTGTTGGTATCGAACTACGTGATACTCCTCCGACCGGGATCTATCTCGATCTTGGTCCTTAAAGTTGTTTTTTAGAGATTCACCCCAGTGATAATTTTCCATTAACACTTTTGGCATTGTCTATAGGGAGTATCTTCCCAACATTTACAAAGAAGCTGTCCTAGTTCTACCCGGCAGAAAGATGAGACTTTGATCCTCTCAGGCTCATCCAGCAACATCGGGACCCTTATCCCTCACGTCCACCGAGAGAGCTCAAAGAAGGGGTAGAGGATCCAGGAATGACAACCCGACACCAATACCTTCTCTAGTCACAACTGTAGGCCCCTTGCCTCGAGATTCTACTGGACAGGAGATCAATCGAGATATCCTAGAGCAGCAGACTGTGGCCTACGTAGAAGCCATCCGACTCAAAACGATAGCTCAAGGAATCCCTTTTGAAGCAATCAGGATCTCGTGAGACATTGGCCCAAGTACCTGGGTACTAGTGTTTGACCGACTAGGTCCATCTCCACCAACCTCGGTCTGTCAGGTTAATCTCAGACCCTGACCGGTGAAATCCGCGATTGAGATTCCACCTAGGAGAGTCTAACCCCCAGTAAGGCCAAGGGGAGAGAAGAAAGATCCACAGCCAGACTCAAAAGGAAGCGCAAGATCCAGAAAAAGCCCCAAAAGTAAGCACCATAAAGCCAAGCGGAAGGAAGTGGTAATTGATTCAGAGACCTCAGATGAAGAAGGTTCAGTGGCCCGATTCGGAAACCTTAAATCTTAGCACTTGGAAGATCAGATGGCCAAAATGGCTAAGGAGCTGGAGGAATTAAAGAGGGGAAAGCACCAAGGAATCCGGAAGAACCCCCTGGGTGAGATGAATGCACCTTTCTCCAAAAGGATCAAGGAGGCGGGGTTACCTCTAAATTCAGGATGCCTTTCGAAAGGTATTTCGGAACAGAGGATCCCATCAGTCACCTAGAAAGCTTTGTCCACTAGATGGAAGTCTAGAATGCAACCGGTCAGCCATGTGCAGGATGTTCCCTTCGACCTTGACCGACTGTGCCAAAACATGGTTCAGGAAATTGCCACCAGGTAGTGTTGATTCTTTCTCTAAACTTACCACAGCTTTATGTACACGGTTTCAGGGAATCAAGCCTCATCCCAATGACCATATCTTGCTTCAAGTATGTGATCCAAGAGCGAGGTGAAACCTTGAGGTCTTTTGTGGAGAAATTCCATAAGGAAGTAATCTAGATGGGAGTATTCGACGAAAAGGAAACCTTGACTAATTTCAGAAGAAACTTGTAGGTGGGCAGATTATTTTGCTCTTTTGCTAAGCATCCACCAGAAAACTTACCAGGAAGCCTACAATCGAGCTTTAGAACAAGTAGACATAGAAGAGCAACTATGGATTAAGGTTGAACATGATGAAGCCCGGTTAACCCCTAGTCATAAGAAGGAGGCTCCAAAGCCTGCACCATTCAAGAGATTCTAGAATCAACCCCAAACAGGTCAACCTACATGCTGCCTCCTATTCCCTCGTACCAGGAAAGGTACCTAGAAGATCCCCTCTCAGGAGATCACCCCCTAAGGCGGCCCCTTAGAAAGAAGTTGTCGGGGTAGCAAGGGAGGAGGATGGATATAATCACTACACCCCCTTCAATGCTTCAAATGAATCCATCTACCTTGCCATCCGGGATAAAGGCCTGCTTAGGAAGCCGGGTCCTATGAAAGTCCCAACTGATAGAAGGAACCAGTACAAGTATCGTGATTTCCACGAGGATGTCGGACACAACACTTCTAAATGCTATAGCCTCTGCAATCAGATAGAAGGATTGGTAAGGGGAGGCCTGTTAACAGAATTTTTACAGCAGGTATGAGATAGCATCAAGGAAGGGAAACAGGTACAAAGCAAGATGTAGGAGGCGACAGAAAGAAGGAGGGATGGAGAGAAGGATCTGATGCAGCAGATCTAGGTGATTCATACCATTAGTGGAGGCCCTACCTTGGCTGGAACTTCCAACAATTCAAGAAAGAACCACGCAAGAAAGAAAGATTCCCAGGCTCAACACAGGTCATGAGATATGCAAAGTCAGCAATGGATCCTGAGATCCATCCCACTCTACCAAGATTATTTTCACAGAGGAAGATGTCTACAATACAGTCTAACCATATGACCATCCTATGGTAATCTCGGTACAGATTGCCAATTGCTAGGTTCACCGTGTCTTGATCGATACTAGAAGCAGTGTTGACATCCTATTCAAGGGAGCTCATGAGCAACTTAACTTGAAGAATTTCTGCTACAACAGCTGCACCTTACTTTTGTATGGATTCACAAGGGACTCTGTAATGACCATGGGATCCAAAATCCTGTCGGTGATAGTCGGAGAAGCTCCACTTCAGCAGAACGAGATGACGGAGTTCATCGTGGTGGATACCCCGTCTGCCTACAATGCCATTCATGGTAGGCTATTCCTTTTAGGGATTAGAGGGGGTACTATCCATCTACCATAACGTCCTAAAGTTTCAAGTGGGAGCATAAGTGGGAGAAGTCAGAGGGGATCAACAGGCAATACACAATTGCTATATGGTATCTACCAATCCCGCTGCGTTTGCCAAACAGTGCGCGTATATGGCCAGTGAAGTGAACCCAGGTACGCCGAAATAGGGCCATTATGTCATGGACGAAGGAGAGGTACTAGACATAATCATAGAAGAGTAGCAAGATGAAGAGCGGGGATGGACCAGTGGCCACCTCACGGATCAATTAGAAGAAGTACATGTTAGAGGGGAAGATCTCACTAAGGTGGTGAAAGTTGGGGAGGGGGGGGGGGGGTTGGATCCTGTAGTCAAGGAAGACCTGATAAAGCTCCTTAGAGAATACAACAATATTTTTGCTTGGAACCATGAGGAAATGCCTGGCATTCCTCTTAGCCTGGCCACTCATAGGTTGGCTGTAGACGCAACTTTCAAGCCAGCGAAACAGAAACAAAGACATTTCAATACCAAACAGAACTCCGCAGTCCAGGAAGAAGTTGTCAAACTCCTAAAGGCCGGATTCATCAGGGAGTCCCGATATCCTGAATGGATCGCCAATATGGTCATGGTAACCAAATCTAACGGAAAATGGCGAATGTGTGTGGACTACACCGACCTCAATCGGTGTCAAGAGTGATTCCCTCTTAGTGGTCAACCAGGTGTTGGGGTTGTACCAGGAAAAAGGTGACAATATGGTCACGTATCTGGCTAAATTCCAAGAAGCAATGACGAGATTCAAAGGGGTGAGGATGGAACAAGTACCCGAAGAGAAAAATCACTGGGCGGATGTTCTAGCCAAGATCACAGCAGGTAAGGAGCATACCTTACCAAGAGGGGTACCCCTCCAACTGATACCTCGCTCCAGCATAACCAAAGGGATGGAGATCCTCCCAGTCAATCGACTCCTTTGTTGGATGGATCTAATAACGGACTACCTCTAAAGTGACACTCTTCCTACAGATCCAGATCAAGCACGCAAGCTGAAGAGAATCGCTACCCGGTATTACCTTGTAAATGGATACCTTTACCGCAAAGGGAAATCCCTCCCCCTACTCAGATGCTTTCACCCAAATGATGCTACTTGTGCACTTGATGAGGTACATTCAAGGGACTGTGGTAATCATGTAGCAGGCGAGACACTAGCCTACCAGATACTTAGAATGGGTTACTTCTGGCCGATTATACATCAGGATGCAAAACAGTTTGTGCAATCATGCGAGGCTTACCAGTAGACAGCAAATCTCCATCACCTCTCTCCAGAAAGGCTCTCCTCAATCAGCACACCTTACCCCTTTGCTATCTGGGGACTGGATCTAATTGGCTTACTTCCTACTGCACCCCGCCAGGCCAAACATGCAGCAGTAGCAATAGACTACTTCACCTGTTGGGTGGAAGCTAAGGCACTTGTTCAGATAACTGAAAAAAAGACCACCTGCTTTGTTAAAGAGAATATCGTTTGCCATTTCGGTACCCCGATGGCCATCATAATTGATCTGGGAAAACAATTTTATAACGCCAAATTTAGAAAATTCTACGAGGACCGAAACATTAATCTCCGGTTTGCATCAGTAGCACATACTCAAACTAATGGGTTGGTAGAGGCTACCAACAAAACTATTAAGAAGCTTCTGAAGAAAAAGCTCCAACAGAAGAAAGGATTTTGGGTTCAAGAATTACCCAAAGTGCTATGGGCATACAGGACAACTAGGAGGACTGCAATAGGGGAAACCCTTTACTCATTGGTATTCAGAACTGAAACAGTCTTACCCATCGAGCACAAGCTTATATCTTTCTAGGTCCAAAATTATGAATCGAAAGATAATGAGGCTAAGTTGAGAGCCAATCTGGATCTACTCGAGGATAAGAAATGTAGGGTCTCCGAAAGAGTAGCGGTGTACCAAAGTAAGATAGCTCAATGTTAGGATTATGCTCAATAGCAAGAGTGTAATGTTGTAATTAACAATCTTTTTCATATTAATAAAGAGATTTCTGGTTTAACAAATTGTATAGCATTTATAGTTTATATTATAATTGTCAAAGTAAATAATCATAAGGTCTAAAGACTATGGGAAAAGAAGAATTGTTCGTACATCTGGATATGTATGTGGTAGACACAATTCTTTAGTTAGTCTTGAATAATGTTCACAACTTAAGTTAAAGGTTGGGCACCTTTATCTTGTTAAAGTTGTAGAATTCTTTTGCTAGCATTTGAGTGGGATCAAATGAGATATGATGAGTCTAAAATCATCGGAGTGTCTTCGAGCAAAAGGATCTAGTGCACTGGGTGCATTGAACTGGATCACAATGAAAAGCTTTATCTAGAACCGTCAATAGATAATAGTCTTTTCATTATCAGGACAATCGGAGGGTCTATCTTAATCCTGAGATAAATGATGGACTTATGGTTGCAAGTGATATCATTTGAGTTATCAATGAGTACGATTATATCGCATAGTCTATCCTCGATAGTTTGGTGATATTCATTTGTTAATCGATAGAGGACTTCATTTATAGATATGGACATCGTGGCTCCATTTAATTAAATGAGAGTATAATATCATCATATGGATGTTTTGAGGTAATTGGATATTAAATCTCAACGTTGAGTTTTCTATAGTGTCTATTGAAAACATGGCTTCTGGACAAGTCAAAATATCCAAGTTCAAAACGTGGTCATATGAGTAAATATGGTAACTTGGAGAGTTATAGGCGGTCTATGAACTCTTGGCGATTACTGATATTAATCACGAGAATACACTATCTCCAATATGATTGTCTAGGGTATGAATGAGGAGCATCTTCCTTTTCTATCTTTATTTAAGAGTTCAGTTTTAGCTCTTTAGTGGAATGAGTTAAAATTAATGGATCGGACCTAAGTGAATCATTTGTTGATTGTGATTAGGTTATGTCTATTGAAGCTTAAATTTAGATGGCCCGCCAAGATCCCCAATCCACACGGACTTGCATGGATCACTTGATATATTCTACCGGACCAATTTAAGGGTCCATCTAGAATTGCATTTAATATATTAAGAATATAATTTGCACATTATTTAAGTAATGGGCTGCTCAATTATATTAATATATTAATGAAAGACATGTGGGCTTGTTTCTTTTAGTAAGAATGGGTCTGGTTCACATGTGGGCTTTTTATTTAAAGTCCAATGGATTAAATGAAATAAGAAAATAATGTTAGGCCCAATCTTAATCAAGTGGGGCGGCAAGGTTAAAATTTTAACCTAAAATATTATTTTGTTTCATTTGTTTTAATTAAATAAGAATTAATTAATTTATTGATTAATTGTTTAATTAAAGAAACAAATCTTTCCTAAAAGTAAAAGACTTGTTTGACAAGGAAATAAATAAATTAGTTTTATTTATTTAATCAAATAAGGAGTCTTTTTATTTAGTCAAAATAAAAGAATAAAAATCAAGGAGTTCGATTAGGGTTTGAAGTCTATTAAGTTGAAAAGAATTAGGGTTGAATTTAAGTCACCCTATATAAGTGACATTATAGAATTCGGCCAACCCTAATCTTAGACTACATAGAATTCGGCAACCCTAAAGGAAAAAGAAGAAAAAATTCGGCCAACCTATATATGTGTTCTTATAGGGTTCGGCCACCACAATCTAGTGTGCTTGAGTTTTTTTATTTCTTTCTTCTTCTTCTTAATTCCAAGAGAGAGTTTTTATTCTAAAAAGACAAAAGAGAGTGTGAAATTATTCTTTGATAGTATACTATTGCTTAATCATCAATAAGCTTGTGTATACGATATCGATCTAGGTTCACGCGAGTTTCGATCATTAGATTGAGAACTCAAAAGTGACCGGAATAATTTTTGACATTCTTTTGATTGTTTTGTGACTAACAAAGAAAAGAAAGTTTTTTGTTTGGTCCATTCACAGGTTTGCAATTCAAAGAAAAGGGAGACCACGCTCCTAGGTGATCCACGTTCGTGCTCGGATTGAAGGTCTTGCGGATTACCATCGACGTAAGTCAATCGGATCACGAGACAAAAGGTAATTTACTTTTGTTAACATATATGCATGTTTATTGATTAAAAGGGTTTAAGGTTCATAAAGGAAAAATTTTAAAAGTCACTAAATCGTTTTTAGTATCGCTTCCGCTGCGTTTACCGCTTTTATTTATTATTTTTCCCTACACTATATACCTCACCATCCTCAACCAGGGTTTGCTCAGGAATCCCGACCCTATCAAGATCCCAACTAACCAGAGGAATCGTTACAAGTACTATGACTTCCATAAGATATGGGGCACAACACATCAGAATGCTACAGCTTCCGCAACCAGATCGAAGGATTGGTAAGAGGGGACTCTTAATTGAATTCTTGCAATAGGTACGGGATAGCATCAAGGTAGGGAATGAGGTATAGGGTGAGGTGCAGGAAGCTGTGGAAAGACGAAATGATGATGGGAAAGATCTGATACAGCAGATCCAGACTATCCACACCATCAGTTAAGGCCCCACACTAGTAGGAACTTCCAACAACTCAAGGAAACACCATGTTAGAAAGATCTCAAGGTTTACAACTAGTCAAGACGTACTCCGAGTCTCTAAGGGATCCCATGAGTATCCTCGCTCTTCCCAATTTATTTTCACGAAGAAGGATGTCTAAAATATAGTTCACCCCTATGATGATCCAACGGTGATCACTGTATAGATAGCCAACTGCAAGGTTTACTGTGTCCTAATTGATACCGGGAACAGTGTGGATATCTTATTTAAAGGGGCCTATGATAAGATCAACTTGAAGAATCCCTATTACAACAGTTGTACCATGCCTCTGTATGGATTTACAAGGGAATCATTGATGCCAATTGGATCTCACAGGCTACCGGTGATAATCGGAGAAGCTTCTCCATAATTCATTATTGTAGATACCCCGTCCGCCGACAATGCGATCCTAGGAAAGCCCTTCTTATCATGAATTAGAGGAGTGTTGTCTATCTATCATAATATCTGGAAATTTTCAGTCGGGACCAAGGTAGGAGAAGTCCGAGGAGATCAGCAAGCAGCTCGTAGTTGTTACACAGTGTCTATCAATCCTACCGCGTTAGCCAAGCAATGTGCATATGTAACCTTTGAACCAAGCCGGGAGATACTAGGGCAGGATCAATGTGACATGGAAGAGTGAGAGGTACCCGATATACTCATAGAAGAAACAAAAGAGGAAGAACGGGGATAGACCAGCTGGCACCCTGTAGATCAGTTAGAGGAGATATCAGTACAAGAAGACGATCCTTCCAAGGTGGTGAAGATAGGTGGAGCATTGGATAGCAGAGTCAGAGAGAACTTGATATGATTCATTAGAGAATACAATGACATCTTTGCTTGGAGTCTGATTGGTCTTGTGGGCTTTGGAACTCACCCAGTATGACATCAAGTATAAGCCAAGGACTACAATTAAGGGTAGGCTCAAGCTTTAGCAGACTTTATAGCAGAATTCAGCAAGACTCTCAATCTGGATATAACGATAACCCCGGACCCAGTTCTGGAGAACCCAAAATGGCCTAACAACTACAAGATCTAGATACTGTAAATGGATGGAGCATCAAACCAATTAGGCCGCGACGTATGGATTATCCTACTCGACCTAGAGAGGGTCGAGTGCAGCCACTATTTCAGATTTGAATTCAGAGCCACCAATAATGAAGCAGAGTATGAAGCCCTACTAGCGAGACTAAAAGTAGCAGAAGAACTGGGAGCGGATTTCCTCCTGATTAAGAGTGATTCACAGTTAGTAATCAACCAAGTATCGAGATTGTATCAAGCAAATGGTGATAACATGGTAGCATATTTGGCTAAGGTCCAAGAAGCAATGACAAAGTTCAAAGGTATGAAGATGGAGTAGATTCCCCAAGAGAAGAACCACCGAGCAGATGCCCTAGCAAAAATTGTTGTAGGTGGAGAGAAAACACTTGCAAAAGGGGTACAAATTCTACCAATACCTTAATCAAGCATAGCTAAAGGAGCAGAAATAAGCTCTATCAACCGACTCCCTTGCTGGACAGATCCCATAGCAGATTATCTCCAAAATTACACCTTTCCTACTGATCTTGATCAAGCAAGCAACCTCAAGAGGACTGCCACCCGATACTACTTAGTAGATGGATTTCTCTACTCAAAGGAAAATCACTTACACTGTCAAAGTGTCTACATCCAGATGATGCAAAATGGGCGCTCAACGAGGTAAATTCAGGAGAATGTGGCAACCATGTATCATGTGAGACCCTAGCTTACTAGGTACTCAGAATGGGTTATTTCTGGCATACTCTCCATCAGGACGTAAAGCAGTTTGCGCGATCTTGTGAACCTTGCCAAAGGACAGCAAACCTTGGCCACCTTCCCCCGGAGAGACTTTCTTCCATCAATACACCGTATCCTTTTTCCATTTGGGGACTTGACCTCATCAAGCTACTCCCGACTGCTCATAATCAAGCCAAGCATACCGTAGTGGCAATATACTACTTTACTTGGTGGGTGGAGGCTGAATCCTTTACCCGGATAACTGAGGAAAACACCACAAGCTTTGTCAAGGAAAACATTATTTTTCGGTTTGGTACCTCAATGGCTATAATAACTGATCTGGGCAAACAGTTCAATAATGGCAAATTTTGACAGTTTTGTAAGGAACAGGATATCAACCTTCTTTTTGTATCAGTAGCCTATCCTCAGACCAATGGGTTGGCGAAGGCTACCAATAAGACCATCAAGAAGCTCCAGAAGAAAAGAACTCCAACAAAAGAAAGGGAAGTGGGATGAGGAACTTCCCAACGTGTTTTGGGCGTATCGGACTACCAAAAGGACTACAACTAGGGAAACCCCTTACTCACTAGCCTTTGGGACAGAAGCAATCCTACCCATTGAGGACAGACTGATATCTTTCGAGGTCCAACACTATGAACTGAAAGATAATTAGGCAAAATTAAAAGTTAACCTAGACCTTCTCGAAAAAAAGCAGAATAAGGTTGTAGATAGGGTAGCAGCCTACCAGAGCAAGATAGCCCGATACTTTAACAAGAAGGTAAGGACCCGAAATTTCAAAGAAAGATATTTGGTTCTTAGAAAAGTAACCCAGAATACACGAAAAGATCAGACGGGGTCTTAGCTCACGATTGGGATGGTCCTTATTTGATCAAAATGATAGTAGCTAGAAGACATGGATGGTTAACGGTTGACCACACCTGGAATGCTGATCACCTCAAGAGGTTTTATCCTTAGTAGTTAGTAGGAATGTTTTTTTTTTCTCGGCCGGTATGTCGCCAAATATGTAACCCGAGCTTTACTTTGTATGAATCTAAAAATTCAATAAAAGAAGTCAGTTCTTCTCCTACATGATTCTCTTATGCTCATTTTGAAAATTTTTCCATAACTGAATCGCCTTAAGACCGACCAGGAGAACTACATGGCATTCCTGATGCGCTGGATCGGGTCAACCTCTCTAGGAGGATAGCCATAGCTGAATCGCCTTGAAGACCAAAAGAGCTACATAGCACTCTTGATGCCCTGGACTAGGTCAACCCCTCTAGGAGGATCGCCATAACTAAATCGCCTCAAGACTAGGAATTGCCACATAGCACTCATGCTGCCATGATCGGGGAGTCCCCTCCTCTGGGAAGGATCTGGTGCATAAATGCCTAAGTGGCATAGTTGCCAACCGTACTAAGGATGCACAGTCGTGGCCTTGGTTGCTCGCCATAATCCTCAAGACCAGGAAAGTCTATACGGCATTCTTGAAGCCTCGGTTAGGGAATACCCTCCACCAAGACAGATCATTATAGGACCAGGATCCCTTAGTAGGATACCTAGCACCTTGATTCGCCATGTGAAGAAACCTCATACTAAAGTGACCTTAGTCGCCTACCAGGACAGATCATCAAGGGACCAGGATCCCCTAGTAGGATACCTGGCACCTTGATTCACCATATGAAGAACTTGGGGCTGAAGTGACCTTAATCGCCTACTACGACAGGCCATTAAAGGACCAGGATCCCTTAGTAGGATACTTGGCAGCCTATTAGGACTAATCGCCAAAGGACCGGGATCCCTTAACGGGATACATGGATCCTTTGTGCAGATGGTATCAAGTACGTATGATGTGCATCGTTGTAATTTTATGACCAAGCACCTCGGCCATCCATCAAAACAAAATTTTCTCTTATCGAAGATTAGCTAGTACTGAGTTGGAATTTCTTGCTAAATTTTTGCTAAGTCTTATAAGGGAACTACCGTCCATGTTATCTTTAGAGATAGTTCAAATTGGGGTTCCTCTATAGCCAGGTAAACAAGCATGAAGCTAAACACTAACAGCATCCTAAACAAGTCATGGATGGTTATTCAACATGCATAAATCAGACTCTATTAGGCATATTATTAGCAAGCAAGTACAGAGAACCGACAGTATTCCAAGTAAATTTTTATCTGGATTATTGATAAGCAAAGTCCTACCACGATCTAGCAAGAATGAACAAGACAATACATTTGTGAGAAATGAATCAGGGTGCCCAAACCCCACCACCGGGCTATAAAATGTAAATAAATAAAAGGAAAAATAATAGAGGGATCAAGTAAAATCTTGCATCCTTCTCCTCAGTAGCCTCCTAGTTTGAACCGACTACATCAACTTCCTCGATTCCTTTGGAATTGTGTCAACGAAGACCTCGCCAATTCCTGATTTAGTAAAGACCCCAGAAGCCTTCATCGTACCTCGTAATGGGGCGATGTTCGTCCGGAAAGTGTGCTTTGGACTCTTGCCTTTGCTTCAGCTTCGAGTCCTTAGCGGGTCTTAAAGGCTGAACGTGCTCTGCCCACACATGGATCTTTTTTCTAATCATCCAGTCACCAGCCTACTGATCACGCCAAATATGTTGTATATTTTGACCCTCATTTCCATATCCTTTGTTCAGTTTTCTTGGCTTGAGCGTCTTTTATGGTCTTTTTGTGTGTAATTGCATGCATTCTTACATTTCCGAAGTTAGAAACAGTATTCGGGACTTTCGTGCGAATAAAGGGTCAGGTTGTACAAAAAGAGGTCAAGATCCAGCGTAGAAATTCCCTCGTTAGACCCGCACACCAAAGGATCAAAGAAGACATCAGAATGTCGTAAAGTGCGGGTACAGTGCGGGTCCCTGAACCGCACTCCACCCGCACTCTACACTGTCCAGCGTTGGAATTCTAGCATTGGAGTGTAGGTGAAGTGTGGGTCCCTGAACCGCATTTGACCGGCACTCTACATTGTCCAACGTTGGAATTCCAGCGTTGGAGTGCGGGTCATTGAACTACACTCCACCCACACTCTGCGCTCGATAGCTTCTGTTTTTCTGCATTTTGAACCTAATTTTGTGTCCTCTATAAATAAAAAAGGATGGGAACGAACCAAATGATGCTCCATACATCCTCCCACACATATATTTTCATATTTTCTTGTAACTTAGCTCCAGAAACACTTCCCCCTCTCGTCCAAATCATCTCCACTCAACTCAAAGGCAACTAGGAGACTTGGATCAAAGCTGCAAGGAAGGAGAGCTCTTCAAAGGTTTCCTTTCAATCTCTCTCTTAGTTTTGTATTTGTTGTAATGAACATGAATAGCTAAAACACCCCACCATGGGGTTGATGTTATTTGTTTGATGGATATTGGGCTTTGTAAATAAACTCTATGTTTTATATTTAATCTATCTAGGTTTTATTCTCTTGCCATGAATTGATTTTTGTTATTTATTTGCTTGGATACACCCTCTTAGCATGTTAATTTGGATTAATTGAGTAAGCAATTAGGTTGTCTATTGCTCTATTGAATGAAAGGGATTTTCGGAATCCCGGCTCAAACAACCGCAGTTGTAATCTAACCTCGAACGAGTGTCCAGCACTATACACCCTAGGTGGGCACTCTTGAAAGTATTCGAAGCCTTCACTATACACCCTTGGTTGGCTACTTTTGTGATTTTATGAGAACTAACCTTCGAGTAAAATTCAGTTGAATAACCTCGAGCTTCATCTAATCTCAAACGTGTGGCCTTTGCTATACACTCTAGGGCGCCCACTTGTGAGGGAATTGGAAGTCATCGCTATACACCCTAGGATGGCTACATTAGAAATAGGTTGAGCCATAGTTAGATAGATGAACTTCATGGTTAGAATCCCAATTGAGCAACTATCCACTGTTGGTTACTTAGGAGGGATTAATCGCTAGTAAGGGGTTTTTGCTATACACCCTAAGTTGACCCCTTGCTAGTGATACATAGCCAACACTATACACCCTAGGTTGGTTACATTTGTCATTACATGCTTAATTGAGAGTTTGTTGCAATTGCCCCAATATTCGCTTACGAGTCCATCAACTCCATAGTTCCATCATCATACATTCATCATTTCATTACCATTCCATTTAGATTGCATTCTTAGTTTAGTTTATATTATATTTTCACCTACCATATACTTTACTTTTATGCTCATTTATTCTATTAATCATAATCTTATCACCGCTACCCCGATCTCAGTGGATGACACATATGCTTACCGTTTTACTAGTATTTATACTTGTGAACGCATCGCATAGGTTTTACAAATTGTTTTGGCAGACGGTTTTCTAAAGGAGAAAATCTTCCCATCACCTGCTTATTGACTGCGACACCGATAGCGTGCTTGGAGACGTTCCAGGCACGACTAGAGTGTCCGTGGGTACCCTTGTGAATGGCACATTTAACCTTAATGGCTGTATATCCGCCGACCTAGAAAATCTTCAAATAGGTGGAAAGAGGAGAATACCCCTACTTTATCCGACAACTTCTGACGAGGCACCCCGTCTTGTTACGGAAACCCAGCCAAATACAAAGTTCCTTACTATAATAATAATGTTAGATTGGGATAGAGGTTGGCCCGGTATCACCTTCGTTGTGTTACTTCCTCCTTATGTTCGACTATAAATCCTCAGCAGAATTGACCTTTTCCATATCAAAAAGAGCACCGAGACTGACAGCGGGGATGGATGGATTCGCCATCGGAAAAGAAGGCTCATGATAAGCTTGTTTTACTCTTTATAAAAAATTTTGTCAGAATAAGAGCATAAAAAGAAGGGGAAAGCTATTTATAGAGAGAAGTAGGCGGTTACCGGTGTACAGTAATAATAACCGGAGACATACATGCGGCAGTTTCGAGAAGACACGCCAAAAATAAGTTAACCAGTCGTGACCTAACATGTGGATCGGTGCATTAAATGCAAGCGTGCTAAGGGGAACTTCCTTTTAGACAAAAGGAACATAACCAAACAGGATGTTAAATCCTTAAAGCGAACTTAGAATCCTAACTCCAACCCCAACTAGATACCGGTGTTCCTGTCAGTGGGGACTTTTGTTAACCGCCAAAATTGGACAAGGACCAAAGAAAAATTTTCCATCCGGGATCTAGAAGGAAAGGCTTCAATGGGCAAAATTTGGCTACTTCTTAGAGAGAATCTAGGCCAGTATATCAGGATACAATCCGGTAAAGCCAAAGCAAGGTCAAAAGCACAAAGACCCCAAAGTATCAGAAGGAGCAGAAAATGAGGTCCTACAAACTGCACTACATTGTCCAGGTACCCCGCTTCTACATAGTCCAAGTACCCCGCTTCTATGCGAACCAGGTACCCTGATATTGTGTAGACCGGGTACCCCGCTACTATGTCACCTCGGTACCCAGTCACAGCATCAGTCGGTATCCCGAAACCTAGATGACCAAGAGATCAGTGGGAATCATGATCCAGCAAGAGGAAGAGTGCTTGGGTACCCTGACACCACCTAGAACTAGTTCGCCAAGCAACAAAAATGATGGACAGAGATGTTACCAAGGTAAGACCAGTGCATCTAGAAGACCAGAATTAAAAGCTACAAAGAAGAATACTAACACGCCAATGTTTTATCAATAAAGAGGTGGACTCAATTCTCGCCACTTAAGAGTTCTAATTGGAAGCAAAGTCTACCAGAATCCTCCGAAGAAGGAATCACTTGATTCTAAGGATTAAACTTCATGCGACATTCTCGCTTGTCGCTAAGGAAAGTCCCATAATTTTTGAAACCCTAGATCAAACTTATAAGAGTCCATGACAAGAAACGAGACCTATATATATGTCATTATACTCAGCTATGAAAATGGCAGCTTTTTAATTATGAAATCCTAAACCCTTCAGTTTTCTTCTACTTATCGACTTGCACGAGATCTCCATTGCTAATTGTGTCAGACTTCGCCTACTGTGATCGATGGAGAGTTATATTCTATATTGTATCTATACTACGTTAAGAAAAATATTGTATTCTCCTTTTTTATGATATAATACAGTAATTTATCCTTCGTTTTAACCATTATTGCATCAAGTTATTTTTACTGGGAATCATAGGTATCGAACTACATGATACCCCTCCGACCGTGGTCAACTTCGATCGTGGTCCTTTAAAGTGATCAATTGTAAATCCACCTCGTTGGTAAATTTTGGTTAACAATATTTATTCTTATGTTTTATGTATATTTTATATTTATGGCTTTATGCTTAGTGTATTTATGATTTTTTTTTATTTTTTTTTTGTGAAGAAAGTGTATTTATGAGTTAATATTTTTATGCTTTGTTATAAATTAAAATATTTAATCTTAGAATCTTTGAGGCAATCATGTAAATATGTAATACCGAGACTCCGAAATAAATAAATAATTCTTCATTTCATATTTTCATAATTTCATCTATTTTTATTTTCATTAATCTTTGAATTATTTTTTTAGATAAAATAATAAATCTTTCTATTTTCTACATTTTTTTATTAGACTAAAATAATAAATAAGATAGACAAGTTACAATTAAAAATGTTTAAACAAAATTATAATGTAACAATTGAATTAAAATATTTAAATGAAAAAAATTTTAAAAAATAGAGGAAATGCAACCTGCTGGGCTGGCCCGGACTGGCCTGCCAGGTCGACGGTTTTTTTTTTTTTTTATTTTCGTTAGTGCCAATTTTTTATTGTTTTTGTTTTGGTTTTTTTTTTTTTTTTTTGAAAAATTTGACCGTTGCTGACATCAACAAATGGTCAAATTTTTTTAAATGGTCAAAAATTACAATTTGTCCCTTTATCTCTTCTATTATATATTTTTATCCACATTTCAAATTTTCTATAAATGCACCACCCATTCTAATTTCCAGACACTTTCTCTCAATTTCTCATTCTCTCAATTACTCTCTCTAATCTCTATTCTCTACACCATTTCATATTTTAATAATTCCATTCTTACTTTCTCTCTCTACTCTCACTCTCTCTCTATTCTCTACACTACGAATCTACTATTCTAAATTTATAATACTATATTACTAATATTATTCTCTAATCTCTCCACCAAAGCTCAAAGGTATCTTTTTCCTTTAAATATTATTAATTAATTTTACGTTTTAGTTTTTAAATTCTATATATAAACTTAATATATTTATGCTTAGTTATTAATTTTGATATTTATTCTTATGTTTTATGTATATTCAATATTTATGGCTTTATACTTAGTATATTTATGAATTAATATTTTTATGCTTTGCTATAAATTTTAGTATTTAATCTTAGAATCTTCGATTTTAGTAAATTTATCATTTTATGATTTTATATCTAGTAATTAATTTTTATATTTTTATATTTTAATTTTTACTTAGAATATTTTGTTTAGTTATTAAATTGATAATTTTATTTTTAGTAATTAATTTTAATATTTTTATGCTTAGTATATTTATGATTAAATGCTTTGTAATTAATTTTAATATTTTTATACTTTTTCAAATTTGAAAGCTTTTTTTGAACAAAGGGGCAAGGGGACCAGGTTCTTGTCTGGCCCATGCCTCTCTCTGCGGGTAGTTGTACTGTTGATTATTATTATTACGATTAATTATAAATATGTAATCAAGTAAATTGTTGTATTCGGATTAATACGTTAAACCGTTGGAAATCTGAATCATGCGGCCGAAGCGAGATCGTGAGTGGGTTGTATCACTGGTTGGAGAGCGATCACAGATTCCGATCATGGATTCCGAAAAGTTCACTCAAATCACCGTGCAATTTGCTGTCATCGGAAGAGACCTGCAAAAATAGAAACTCTCTGTATATATCACTCTCTGATATAATACACTCTGTTAAACTCATATGAGCTGTTTTTAATCAATAGCACAATATGCTATTTATAGGGTCTAGAATCCTACCTGGATGGATTATGATATTCAAATTTAAATGTAATTTAAATTTAATATCTTATTTATCCATTTAACCCTTTAATTGATCAGTTTGAATTTAACCAAATTATCACTATCTCTGATAATTTAAATTCAAATTATCAGGTGGTTTAATCCATATCAGTAATTTTCAATTAATTAACTGATATAACCACTTCAGCGTATTTTTCCAACATCTCCTACTCGCACAAGTGGAACAATGCAAACTTTACGGAGTCATGTTTCTCAAACATTTAGGTCTAATCACAGATCGTTCATACAAGCAAATGCACAGTGTGACCAATGAACAATCTTTTCTAACTATGTTGGAGCATGCATTTTGATATCTTATATATCAACTTTATTGTTCATGTGTGTCCCAGATTTAATTTTCATTCATTAGTCCAAGCATACTTAACCCCTCTGTATACAAAGCTATGCTTGACTATTTCAAATTTCTCTGTACTCACAATTGTATTCTTGTCTATCATAGACAATACAATTAGTCGATCTGTGAATACAAAGATTTATGATGAAACATTAAATCTTCTTATCAAACACTTGTATCTCAGTTTCAAAACAACTGCTATCCTAGTCATGTCTCATAGACTGAATAATACCATAGCCATAGCAAAAACACGCTAAAGAAGCTAACATTATTATGTTACCTTGATACAAAGTCAATGGTCATAAGGACACCATTTGAGGATTTATCAATCCTCAAGGAACTTACACAATGAGGAAGCAGGGATATATTCACTCATTTTCCTTAATTGTCACATAGCACACGTTGTATGAGGCACGTGCTACAGTGAATTTCATTCTTTACAAAGAATGCACATGTCTTAATCAATATTCACTATACAGATTTTAGTTCAGTCGCTATCGAGCGCCAAACTTGAGTTCTTAAAAGCTCGCTTACTATAAGTGTCAATTAAGATCTCACATCTAGCTTAATCAGGTTTCATGATTATGGGATATATCATGATCAGTTTTAAAATTACGAAAATTTTAAAATAAACCTCATCTTGACCCAGTTATGGCGACATACTCTTATATATATAAGCTCCATGAGAATAAAACATCCACTTTATTCTCTTCTATATATGTGTCTCATCTTAGTATGCTATCTTAGCATCTAAGGTGACCGCACGTGTAAGAATGCCGGTCTTTAACCTGACGACATATTTTCATCACCTTATGTGTGTAATTATGCTAGCATAATGAGTAGTATGTTGTACTTTTAAGGTATGTCATAATCCTCTTGACAACATTTTGATGTTTCAATCTAGGATTATATTGGTACCCACTCACCAATCTTACGGCATAACTGATATAGGCCTTGTACACATCACAATGTACATGAGACTCTGTATGGTACCAACATGAAGAACTTGTCATCAATTTCTTGATCTTATAAAGTTCCAAGGCACATATCGAGGTTAAGAATTTATGATTTTGCAATAGGTGTATCTATGAGCTTATAAGTGCTCATTTTAAATCACTTAAGAATCTTTCTAATATATAACTCCTGTGAAAAAGGTAGAAATTTTCTTAAGTAATTTTAATCAACTTTCACTCCTAATATATAAGTAACTTTGCTTATATATCAAATTTCAATGAAGTTTGAGAATAACCATTTCATTATGGTCTTACAAACTCTTTATTATTTCTAGCCAAAAACATATCGTCCATATATAAAGATAATATCAAAAATTATCTTCAACCTGTTTGATGTACCTATGGCTTTCTTCAGTCATCGTGAATCTGTAAGACATTACAGCTCGATGAAATCAAATATACCATTTTCTAGAGGATTGTTTCAAACCGTATATTAATCATTAAAGCAAGCATACTTATGCGCTTCTGGTATTTTGAAACAAAAATTTTACAAGCTATTCCATGTAATTTTCTTCCTCATGTTCTCTATTGAGAAATACAATCATACATCCATTTGATGTAATTTCAGGTTCATATGTGCGACGAGTGCTAGAATAAGGCTTACGGAAGAAAACTTCAAGACAAAAGTTTCTTCATTTGCGACTAATCACGCCTTATACCTCTCAATAGTGTTTTCCGCCTTACGTATGATATGTGGAACCCATTTGTTCACAATGGTCCAACGACCATGCGGTAAGTCAATCAAGTCCCGAACATGATTACTTTTTCTAGACTCCATCTCTTTTTTCATTTCTTTCATTTATAATTTCTTTGTAGATGAAGTGATAGCCTAATTCAAAAAACCTTGGCTCATCACTATCAAGTGAAGCAATCATAAAATCCCCATTTTCAATCTTTAAAAGATGGGATAACTTCACGATTATTTTGACGAGTTGGTAAATTATCATAGTGGCTTATTCAACAGCCGTTCCATTCCCACTAGGGATGAAAGATCCATGTAGACTTCAACTCCCACCAAGGATGGAGAATCCAATTAACTCTCAATTTACCTCCACTCTTGTATTAACACAGATCATCTAATTCATAAAATCAGATATCTATATCAATTCCATTTCTATTAGGAAATTCATTCTCTAAAATAATGACATCTTGTGATTCTAATTCAGTCACACTTCCATCTGATTGTACACTAGTGTTTATATGTCCTTTGGAATGCATAAAGTATACAGTAAAGATACACTTTATCTTCTTGCATCCATTTTCTCATTTCTATGATATGGATTTATAAACATAATTTACATACCCCCAAGGTTGCAGATTAATTAGACTAGGTTATATACCTGTCCAAAGCTCATAAGGTGTGGAAGTGTTTAGTGGAACAAGATTAAGCATTTTGGCAGCAATCAATTAACATATCTTCTAGTAAGATATTGGAAGATTTACTTGCGCCATCATAGACCTAACCATTTCCAACAATGTTTTATTCCTTCTTTTTGCCACACCATTTGTTACGGAGTCCTAGGAATAATTAAATATCTTTCTATACCTTTCTTGTTAAATAGTTCCTTGAACCATTTACAATGATATTTACGTCCTCGATTTATTCTTAAGATTCAACTTTATCATCTAATTGATTCTCAACCAAACTCAAAACAATCTAAAGTAATATGATGCTTTTGGTTTATGGGAGATCAAATAGACATAACCGAGACATCTGAAGATATTAATGAATGTTACCAGATATGACGTTTCATGTCTATGTTTTACATTCATTCAACCACAAATGTCATAATGAATTAATTTGCAATGGAATTTCAGATCTAGTTCCTCTACTAAATGGTTTTCAATTTGTTTTTCTTTCTAGATAATTTGCACGAATTTTATACTAATGAGCTTAATTAGCCCTCTCTAGCCAATCTACTCATTCTATCTAGTCTAACAAAACTTAATCTAGCATGCCAAAATACCATCATCATCATCATTATCATAAGATGGAATGATTGAAAAACAAACATAATTATAATAGTCCAAATTGACGTATAATATTATAAAACCATTCAACAACTATCAAGTACCTTATGAATATAATTAGCTAAAATAATATTCATATAATCATCATGATTATTAATGATAACCTGAATCAAGGATGACATCCGCAAAGACTAAATTAAGTTAGATCTCAAGTGTATATTAGAACATTATGGGGTAAAAATTTAAGCTACCATGCAAACCCAATTTGTAGGTACTTAATTTCAAAAATGTTCCCACACGTATACACATTTTTTCTATTAATCTAACTTTACTCCATATATGCTTTGTAGTTTCTTGCTAAACGGTCTATTTTCACTTATCTACAGTCTACAAATGACGAGATTCAGAGAGAAAATACCTAGCTAGAAATTTAAGCATAACTTATGAGATTTTTGGGTTTTACTCTTTTCGACTCAATGCATTCACAACTGAAAATGACCCAGCTTGTCATAATTGTAACAAGTTATTTTAGTCTTGTCCTTCCTCAATTCGGAACCCACGTTCTTCTTGCATATTCTGATCGAAGATTTATTTTGGCTATGACTAGATCCTCTTTCCTTTTGGAAATATCTATTTCCACTAATTCACTCAAAACTAAAAGTTTTGTGCAAGTTGGAATATGTCATATAAAATTAGCTTGAAGCCTAAGCCGCCTCGAAGCACTCATAATATGTCATATAAAATTGGTTGGAAGCCTAAGCTGCCTTTAAGCGCTCATCTTCCACCAAAATAACGCATCGGTACACATCAGATTAATTTTTAGAAGTTCCAACTATTATAAGAGATCAGATCATTTAGTTCATGTATCTTGTTTTATATCCTTATTAGAGGCTGCCACTTATTGTGATTTTTGGCGCTTCCTATAAGTCGTCAAAATTTGATAGTTAACCTACTAAAATTTTGGTATTCAAAATACTACCAAAATTGCCCTTCAATCCAAAACCTTTGAAGGAAAGCCACATAACTTAAACCCTTATATACTTATCAAACACACATATGAAGTCACTATTCAAGCTACTCAGCTACATGATGCGAGTAATTTAATTTCTAGCTTGGTAAACCTTCACACCTTTGTATGTCGAGCAAAAGTACTATGCCGATGTTCAATCATGGTTCGTGTTATAGTCTCAAGAGTCTCTTACTCTTTAAAAATATACTGAATCTTATTATGTTAAATCTCATAGATTTACACAATTCATAATATCACTTCCAATTTTGGCCAAAATATTTTAGATATAAAAGTTATATCTTATATCAATCTATGTAGAGACATACAATCTACTGTGCAAGCATATTAATTTCCAAAAATACACACATTTAATTTTGCCGCAAACACAAACTGAAAATATGATAAAACAATTTAAGGAGCAGAATCGAAAAGTCGTCGAGGCTTCTGATCATCTCCGTTTCCAAAAATTTAATTATAATAAATTTTGTACTTTGCTCAAAATTCTAATTCAAACATTGTACTTAACAATTTAGAATTCCTATTGTTTGGTAATCATATAAATAACAGAAGAATACAATACAAAGTCCCAAAAATATTTTAAGGATCAAACAGGTTTTTCCAAAAAAAATATTTACTAAGAAACGATTTAAAAATAATTTCTAAAAAAATAGGACTTTGCATGTTACTCTTTCTTCTCTCTCATATTCATATGCATCACCACAAAGAAAGACTTTCTTAGTCTTCATAACTCATCTAATTGTCATCTTCTTGAACTTTAATTGTCATTTTCTCGAACTTTGGTCCTCTTTCACATGCGCAATAACTCATGTGCCTAGCATTATGAATATTGAATGCGAATGCTTAATACAGTAGATCGCCTCATATTCGTGAGAATGCGGCACTCCTCTGTAATTTCAAGCTCACACGCTATTTGACCAAAAGACATCACGGTACCCTACTCTAGCTTTTCCAACCTTATAGATCTAGTCAGACTTAACTCCTCGGGAAATATCATTAAAAGACTATACACCGCATCTCTTCACATAAAAAGCACAAGTCCGATTTGACCACGGCTATATGTCATTAATAAGATTCATAAAATCTTCTATATCAAGACATATGAGACGATGCGGATTATTCTCAAAATTTCTATGTCACTTAGAAGTCACTTAGAAATATTGTCTTTAATAACCTCATACATTTACTAGTTACATGAAATCTTTCATTCCCGATCACATAATTGATTAGATGGAGAGTTTTCTAATCAAAGGCATTTAATTTAGCTCCCACCGAAGCTAAATTTCATTGAATTCCTAGCACTTGATTTAAAAAATATATATTTTCCAAACTCAAAATAGCTCGAAATATATTTTTCTCGTTTTTCAAATATATTTTCCAAACTCAAAATACTTGGAAATATTTATATATTAAAATTTTCTTTTAAATAAAAGTAGTGATAATTAAAAAAAATTTACTTTTCCAAAAAAAAATCACTTTATTTAATAAAATTGAATTGGTAAATGATGGACAGGCGTTGTGTGCAAGCCACACAACTCATGCACCGAAAGACGTGCAATGATGATGCAACGGACATGCATTGGAAGCCTTATGTGTACCACACGTCTCCCATGCAGCGCGTGCATACCACGAGCCTTGTGGGATTTCTTCTGTGCATTCAAGTCACGCGTCTCGCATGACTGATAGAAGCCAGTGCGCTGCGAGTTCAGTCGCAGTGTCTGCGCGTGCAAAAAATGAGCCGTCTTCCAGTCATTCTCCGATGTTCAAACCGCCGTATTCTGACTCGTTTTTTCATAATGAATTCAATGGTGCCATCGGTTACTGTGTTTGGGTTAGGAGTGAACGACCACCGCTGCCCTAAAGCGTTAGTGAATTGTTCTTCATATCATCATCCAAAAACAAATCCAGAACAATTCCAAGTTTTAATCTTCGACAGAAAAAACTCAAAATAGTTTTTCTCTCTCTACACTAATCAGAATTAAGCATATGACCTATTGTTAGAAAGCTTTTAGAAAATCCTTTCTAATGGTAC
This sequence comes from Acer negundo, assembly GCA_035582765.1. Lineage (NCBI taxonomy): Eukaryota > Viridiplantae > Streptophyta > Magnoliopsida > Sapindales > Sapindaceae > Acer > Acer negundo. The sequence goes on along the minus strand of CM069241.1, from coordinate 23,664,222 downwards.
CAGGATCGCAGAAAAAAGAAAAATAATTTAGTGAGTTATGACCGATTACAGTTACGGATTTTCACACAAAGGTTTTCCAAAAAAACTTTCATGTATGGTTTGAATCGTAATCATTATATACAGAACATACAATATAATTGAATATATATGCACACGCATACAATCCAACAAAAAGATTTAACTTGTGTGTGAGATATGCCATTATTTATTTTTTTACGAATAAAAAAAAAACAAACAATACTAAACATGGCATATATAAATATAAAATACCATAATACAGACCTAGAAAGGCTTTGATACCAATGTTGATTATTATTATTACGATTAATAATAAACATGTAATCAAGTAAATTGTTATATTCGGATTAATACCTTACACCATTGGAAATCCGAATCATGTGGCAGAAGCGGGATCGTGAGTGGGTTGTATCACTAGTCGGAGAGCGATCACAGATTCTGCGAAGGTATAAATAATTGTTTTTGTTGGAACCAACAAATGGATGGGATTTTGGCTAATATTCCGTGATATAAGTAGTATATTTATGATTAAATATTTAGTAATAAGTAGTACATTTATTAATTACCGGTTAGTAGTTAATTTTAATATTTTAATGTTTAGTATATTTATGATGTTATGCTTAATTTTTAATGAGTAATAAGTTAATATTTGTATTGTAGGAAATGAATCATAATCATCCTCAATTTATGGATGGTTTTAACATGGAAGATGATTATTTTAACCTTTCCGGGCTGACGGAAACGGCAGCGAGACCTTCTAGGTCTGGCGCAACACCGACATCACGTCTTCGCAAACCTAAAAAACACATATCAAACATATAACATTGTTTTGACAAAGAAGAAATACCAAACTCAAACGCTAGGGTCACAACAAAATATCGTTGTAAGTTTTGTAAACTCTTATATACCCGTTCTAAGTCGGGAACTGGTCATTTGAAATGGCATATGGACAAATGCATAGCTCGACACGAACAGCTAGACACTATAACCCAAACATAACTATAACGAAACCAAGACAGGCCTATTACAACTCCGCGTATGCTAGAGATTGCACTCTTTTTCCCTTATCAAATTTTTATCCCACTGGGTTTTTCTTGGTAATGTTATTAATGAGACAATCATGTAATACTGAAAATCTGAAATAAATAAATCTTTCATCATTTCATATTTTCATAATTTCATGTATATTTTATTTTCTTTAATATTTTATCTTTATTTATTCTTTGAATTATTTTATTAAATAAAATAATAAATCTATCTATTTTTTATTGCACAAAAATAATAAATAAGATAGCCAAATTACATAATTTAAATTGGTTAAACAATATTATAATGTACTTGTACTACAATTGAATTAAATTTAAAATAAAAAAATAAAAAATTTTAGGCCTGCGTGTCGAGCCCGGCTTGGCATATGAGGTACATTTCGAGCCCGACCCGGCACATGAGGCACGTGTCGGGCCACCCTTTTTGAAAAAGAGCCGACCCGGCTTGGCACAACAACTTGATGTGTCGTGCCAGGCCGAGGTCGTTTTGAAAAACGGGCCCCTTCGACCCGGCACAAATGGGTTGTGCCGGCTGATAAGGTTGTTTGTATGCTCAACAAAAATACTCTTTTATGTTCTTTTGAAAACCATGTTGTAGCCACTTAAAAAACCAATTAAGATATAAAATTAGTAAAGTGGTAAGTAGAGTTCGTTCCACAAGGAATTGGAGTAATATGTTGAATAATTAACTAGTCCTAAATACAATTAAGCAAATCATAGTAGGTGGATAATGTGTGGTGTGATAAACCACAAAGCATGCAAGTAAAATAAATGACAATAATATAAAGAGAAGTTGAATGGATAGGAATCCAATATATACAATACTAAATAGGAGAATGAGTTTAAACAATTAATATAGATACTAGGAAATTGATGGAATTGCACATGGGTATGAGTAATGCTTTCTAAGCCACTTTAATGGACCAATCTCTATATGTTAACCATTTGATTTCTAGGATGTGTTTATGTCATAAATATGAACCCTAAACATCTTCCCACCAAAATGCCTAACCGATTAAGGAAATGGGGTCAAGGAATTTCTTTGTAGGTGCGGGCTTTGGAGCTTCTTTCTTCTGACGTTTGGTTGATCAGGCTTCATCGTGCTCGACCTTGACTTGGAGCTATTGATCTATATCCATTTGCTTTAATGCCCTATCATAGGCCTCCTGATAGGTTTTAGGTGGGTGTTTGGCGAACGATCGGAATAGTCTGTTAGCCCACAGGTTTCTTTTGAAATTTGCCAGGGTTTCTTTCTCAACAAACACTCTCATCTGGAGCACGACTTTGTGGAATTTCTCTACATAGGACCTCAGCATCTCACCCTATCCTGGATCACGTACTGGGTGTAACTTTCTAAACCAAGTTTTGGCACAATCCGTTAGAGTGGAAGAGAACTTCCTGCACATTGCTGACCAGGTAGCATTTTGGACCTCCATTTGAAGGACAAAACTCTCCATGTGGCTCAGAAGATCTTCTAAACCAGAGTACTTCTTAGTAGGCATCTTGAAATTGGGAGGTAGTTCTGCTTCCCGGATCCTTCTAGAGAATGGTGCATTCATCTCCCTCAAGGGGTTCTTCCGGGTACCTCGATGCTTTCCCTTCCTTTGCCATTTTGGCCATTCGGTCTTCAAGGTACATGGATCCCTCATGTCTGGATCGGGCTATTGTACCTTCATTATCCGAGGTTTCGGATCTTGCAGTTGCCTCTTTACACTCATCTCTCTTGGAGCGACTTCCTCGCAGGTTTCTTTTGGGTCTAGTACTACCACATGCATCGGGCTGTGGAGTCCTCCTCTCTTATGCTAGTCTAGTTGTTGGTAGATTCCTCTTGGGGGGGACATCGACTGCTGACTTCACCTATCGGGGTCTGAGATTTGTAGGATGGTCTAAAACTTGAAGTAGTGGTCTGAGTTTATCACAGACCGGTGCCTGGGTACCTGGTCCAGCTTTTCCTATGGCCTTGACAGATTTGAAGGGTATCCCCTGAGCGATCATCTAGAATCAGACACTCTCTACGTAAGCGGTTGCTTGCTGTTCTAGGTTATCTTAATTGACTTCCTAGACAGTCGGATTTGGAGGCATGTAGCTCAACTTTAGATCGGGAATTGGTGTCAGGTTGCTATTTCTTGCTCCCCTCTCTTGTTTATAAATTCTTTGGGTAGAAGCAAAGAAATGGGGTTTAGAGGGGTCGGGCTGTCCCTAGAAGGATCTGAGTCTCATCTTTCTAATAACAGGGTAGTACTGGGTTGCTTTAGCTAATGGGATGGGAGTGATCCCCATAGACGGTGCAAAAAAGTGTTAACCAAAATTTACCCGTGGGGTGGAATTACAATTAATGACTTTAAAGGACCATGATCGGAATTAACCACGATTTGAGGGGTATCACATAGTTCGATACCTATGATTTCCAATAAAAATAATTTGGTGCAATGATGGTTAAGATGATGAATAACTGACTGTATTATATCATAAAAACGGAGATTACACTGCTTTTCTTAACGTGGTATTGAAATAACATAAAATATAACTCTTCACTGATCACTGTAGGCAAAGTCTGACACGGTCAGCAATGGAGATCTTGTGCAAGTTGATAAGTAGAAAAATTATAGGTTAAGGGTTCAAAATCGAATAAGCTCCCTCCCTCTCATCGTTGAGTATAATGTCGTTTATATAAGTCCCATTTCTTGCCATGCACCCCAATAACTTCGGTCTAAGGTTTCAACAATTATGGGACTTTCCTTAGCGATAAGCGAGAATGTCGTGCGAAATCTAATCCCTAGAATCAAGTGATCCCTTCTTAGGAGGATTCTGGCTGACTCTGCTTTTTAATAGAACTCTTAAGTGGCGGGAATGAGTCCACCTCTTTAATGAGAAAACATTGACGTTTTAGTATTCTTTTTTGTATGTTTGACTTTGGGTCTTCTAGATGCGCTGGTCTCACATTGGTAGCATCCTTGTCTGGTATTTTAGTGAACCAATTCTAGGCGGTGTTAGGGTACTCAAGCACTCTTTTTCTTGCTAGATCATGTTTTCTAATGATCCATTGGTTGTCTCGGTTTCGAGATACCGACTGATGTTGTGATGGGGTATCAAGGTGAAATAGTAGCGGGGTACCCGATCTACATAGAAGTTAGATACCTAATCTGCGTAGAATCAGGGTACTAGGATAATATAGTGTGGTTTGTAGGATCTTGATTTCTATTCCTTCTGATACTTTGGAGTCTTCGTGTTTCTGATCTTGCTTTGTCTTAACTGGATATGTATCCCAATATATTGGTTTGGATTCTCTCCAAGAGGTTGCCAGATGCAACCTATTGAATTCTTTCCTCTTTGATCCTGAATGGAAAATTCTTCTTTGTTCATTGGCCAATTTTGACGGTTAACATATTGCTTGTACTATAATAAACGAATGTCCAGATGTTAGTTACAGTTAACAATTTTTTATCTAGGTTAGTAACAAGCATGCAAGTGACCAATTTAACCAATTCATATCACGTACATGCAGGATAATATATGGGCCACAAAAAGAGGAAGTTTTTCATTTATCAAACAGGGTGCCCAACCCCCATTTCTGGGCTACAAAGAATGTTTGTTAAATTGATGGAAAGATCATGCATCGTCTTCCTTCTCCCATGCCTTTTCTTCTTGGCCGGCTATATTTGCTTCTCTAACTATTTTGTCCCTAGCCTCAGTTTGAACCTTACTCGCTTCAGCAAAAACACCTACCTCCACCAGGGGGACAACCTTAGTAGGTAGCAAAACATCCTGCATATGATCATCTTGAGTAGCATGAGGATTCTGAATCTCCCCAGTTTCTTCTATTGGGTCAGCAATAGGCAGGGTAATTTCAGGATGTAAATGAGGGTTTGCTAGGACTGGATCTGCGTTTGAAAATTGAGCAGGTTTGGCTAAAATCTGACCCCGATCCCATCCAATCACGCCTTGCAAATCAAAATCAGCAGAAAAAGCTTGGACCACCTCATAGGAAGTAGTGAAGTACCCGAGCTCGAAAGACTCATCTACCTTAGCATTCAGAGCTAGTACTGTATCCCTCATGAGGCGATTTTCCTCCATAAGCATGGCTTTTACATTGGCCAGCTCCTCCCTCTAAGCTCATCTGCGGGTAGACTTGATAGTCTTTGTATCCAGAGCACGCTTCACCCTCTCCATGTCCATTAAGGCATCCTGGTTACCCCGTTAAGACTCAGCTGTAAAATAGGACAGGGTATCCATAGCTTCTCTAGATCGAGCTAGGTCCTTCCTAGCTTCCTCCAACTCTACCCGGGTTGCAATATTGGCCTCTTGCAAAGTTTTCAAATGCTGCCCCATAGACAAATAAAATTTGAAAGCCTACAAAATGAAAAGAGAAATGAGAACCTTCCTAAATCAACCAAGTAAGATAGAAAACCATGAAATATACCTCAGCAAGCAGAAAAGCTTCTCTTGTGACGAGAAGATCCCCAGGCATGGCGACCATAACATCTAGGCTAACCCCGGAACAAGCAGTAGCAAAGCGGAATAGCAGCTCCTACTAACTGCTATCTATCGACCCCGACCTAGAAGGCTGGTTAGCAGAAGTCGCCACGACGACAGAATCCTTCTCCTTCTGCACCCTAGATCTTTACGGGATGGACTCAATTGGAGGAGGGAGAATAGAAGGAGAAGCCGCTGGTAAGGATTAAGCTGCGGAAGTAGCTGAAACATGTTTCTTTGTTTGGATAGGAGACCTTCGAACCTTAGCCTCCTTAGCCAACATTCCTTTCATAGAATGACGCGCAGGTTCCAGTGTAGGCAACAAGATAAGGAAGGCGCAGAGGTAACCCCGTTGGAACTAAAGACGGGGTAGTTGCAGGCAAATCAGGCTCAGATTGACCACCAGCACCAGCGTAAAGAGAATTGACAGGAGAGGGAGCTTAAAGCCTTGGTCCTGTGAGAGTAAGAAAAGAAGATAGAAGAGGGGTGGCAGACATTGTTAGTGCAATAAGTAAAAGAAAATCAGAGAAGGGTTACTGAAACAATAAAGAAGGAAAACGAAAAAAAAGCTACATACCCGGACAGGTGACAGAAATCTTGAGGTACCGGTCCAGCCTTGCACCTTTAAAATGATTCTTATCGGGATACTTTAAATTCATGAACTTGTGGTCTACAATCTTTTGGAGGATACCCAGCGATTCGGTAGATATATTTCCTCTATCCTATTTATAATGCCTTGTGAACTTGATAGGGGCTGGGTACTCGGTCTCGCCAATATCCACAGAGTGGCCCCAATCCCCTTCTAACATGATCCATTCAACTTTTCAACTTTTTTTGAACGTAATGTTGGCCCCGGGTATTACAAATTTAATGGGGTTGGATGCCCTCAAATAAAACTGTCTCTTTTGACCAAGCGCCATGTTCGCTACCTAGAAGACATACTGTAGCTCGTCAAAACCCGGCTCCCTCACCAAGTCATCTCTCTCACATTGTTCCTTCTAGAGCACTAGGAAACCAGTCAAGTTTTTCTAGAAACTTGACGAGATCTGTAGAGGAGCCATGCCAAAAGCCACAAGCACTTTTCGAAGAATAGAGTGGAAAGGTAGTCTAACCCTGCACTGAAACGCAGCTGCAAGAATAAGTATGGTACCGACATGATGGTTATACACTTCTTGATCCCGGCAAGGTAGGATTAGAGAAATACTATATGGAATCTGGTAGTCCCTCCTAAAGCACGATAAGTCCTCATCGGTACAGATAGAGTCCGGAACGAGCCGGTAATTGAAGGAAGGATCTAGAATCCCACTTCCCATCAGAGGGATCCCCTCTTGACCCACGTTCTCATCCTCCTCCTCCTCATCAACAATCTCAACAGGATCCGAAGGTTTGTTCTGAAAACCCGACCCAATACGAGGGTTCTGATTTGAATGACGGTTCATAGAGAAAACAGTACTCTCTGTGACCTCTTCGATAAGTTCCCTCTTCCTCTTAAGTGACATAGGGCTATCACCCGATTTAATCCTCACAAATTCGAAAAGAGGTTCGAGATTGTCAGAAGGTTGTGGTGAAGTTGGGGAAGGATTTTGTGAAGATGCCATTGCAGTAGAAGAAAAGAAGAAGATGGTTTGGGAAGAATGAAGACTCGAGAGAAAAGAAGGCTGATTCTTGATTTCATGATTTTGAAATTTAAAGAGGGTGTGAATGAATGAAGTGAAACTAATTACTGTGTGTTCAATATTAATCTAGGGGGGTGATTAGATTTTAACTAATTTTACCTAATTTTTTTTTTTTTTGGTTCAAGATTATGAAAATACTCCTAACTGGTCAATATAATATAACAAGTGTAATATGGTGCAGAATTTAAATAATACTTGATATATACATGGAAACCTAACCACTGGGAAAAACCACAGGCTGTTAAGTGAGCCACACTTGAACCTCAAAACCACTAATTGAAATGAAGTTTACAACCTATGTTGACCTCATCAAACACTACGGCCAATAACCCCTCACTCTTACCTGCGGGCCTTTAAAAGTGGTCCTAGTCCAATTTGTTTGTGGCCTAAGCAATTTTAGCCACAAGTCTTACTTCTCAATGAAGAGATAAATGACCTATGTGATTATATGATGATATTCAAACAACAAACAAGACTAGGGAACCTTATATGCTTATCTAGGATGATTAGATGACAATAAATGCAATCATGGATATCAATAGCTAAATGACATATCATAAAGTTTAGAAGTTTAAGCAAAACCTAGATAGCTATCACAATACAACACTCAATAAATACATTACAAATAATCTCTATCTTGTATTTAGCATATTATCTAAAAACATACAAGTAATTAAAGAGATGTCTTAAAATGAAAAACACCAAAATTAGATGAAATAGTGAAGATCATACCAAGAAAGATGTGATCATGCAAAACCTTGCATGGATTCATCCTATGTAGGCATAGATGATGCAATATGTACTTTGATGCAAAGAGGATTAGCTTTGAGTGATTAAAGATGAGTTCTTGTGTATTTTTCTCTTTGAAATATTTTATAAGGAAAAATATGATTTTTAACTCACTAAAAAACAACCTAATAACATAGAGGCATATATATATGGAGTCAAAATGAAGTGAGGTCGTTTTGATAAGTTTCCCTAAAATATCCCTTGGCCGCCATACACCCGCTCTACGAGGGTGTTTGTAGGGTGGTTCACTTGGACAATGAAGAACAAGTTCTTCGTGACCGCTCTACACAAAGGGGCAGTTGCTTTCGGGATTTTGAGAGCCGCCCTACACCCGTTCTACGTAGGGCGGATGAAAGGTGAACCACAGACAACAATTAAATCAACTAGTGGCACCGAGACGTAGGGCAGCCGTAGAGCGGTGAAGAGCAAAATTGCTCAAACCGCCTAATGGGTGTTATACAAACGGTGCCTGTAGGGCGGGTGAACTGCGCCCATACTTAGACAATGCATTCTAAGACTACATGAGACATGGCATTTGACATACAAGATGCAATCAATGAAATATGCAAGAAGAGTCATTAAAAATATGAATGGACATATAAAACACACACAATATACACAAAGTATGGATATGCATTGAATGTGTGTGTATGCAACTATATCTCTTCAAAGCAAAGTAAGCACTTAGAAATATACCTTTGGAGTGCTTGTCACTTTGAGGACTTGAAAGGGTCTTTAAGCTTGATCCTCAATAACCTAGACCACCCTTACAATTCAAACCCCAATATGTGGTTTATCTATGAAATAAGTCAATCAATAAATGAGAATCCTTACATGAAGGATAAAAGAAGGATATTTATAGGCGTTTAGTGGGTGTTTATCGGAACAGAAAAGGAAAACCGCAATCAATTACTGGGAACGTATAGGAGACGGTTTCGAGAAAATCGTGCCAAAAACGGCTCGTTTGAACTTACTAAGCAATCCTCATTTGACACATGGATAGAGCATTTAATACTAGCTATCCAAGAAAGATTTCCTTCTTGGTAGTGGAATCCAGCCATATAGGGTACATAACCAGACAAGGTGTTAAATCCTTCAAAACAAACTAAGAATCCTAACTCTAACCCCGAGCTAGATACTAGTGTTCAAGTCATGAGGGACTTCTGTTATCAGCAAAAATTGGCCAAGGACCAAATAAGAATTTTCCATTAGGATCAAGGAGGAAAGACTTCAGTGGGCAGCATTCGGTTACCTCTTGGAGAGAATCCAAACCAGTATATCGGGATACATATAAGCCAAAGCAAGATAAGAGGCATGAAGACTCCAAAGTATTAGAAGGAACATAAATCGAGATCCTACAAATCTCGCTACATTATCCTATTACCCCGATTTTACACAGACTAGGGATCTAACTTCTACGTAAATCGGGTACCCCGCTATTATGTCACCTCGATACCCTGTCACAGCATCAGCCGGTATCCTAAAATCGAGATGACCAAGGGATCAGTGGAAACCATGATCCAGCAAGAAGAAGAGCGCTTGAGTACCCTGACACTGCCTGGAATTGTTTCACGAAAATACCAGACAAGGATGCTACTAAGGTGAGACCAACAAATCTAAAAGACCAAAATTTAAAGCTACAAAGAAGAATACTAAAACACTAGTGTTTTATCATTAAAGAGGTGGACTCATTCCTGCCACTTAAGAGTTCTATTTAAAAGCAGAGTCTACCAGAATCCTCTCAAGATGGAATCATTTGATTCTAGGGATTAGATTTCGCACGACATTCTCGCTTATCACCAAAGAAAGTCCCATAATTGTTGAAACCCTAGACCGAAGTTATTGGGGTGCATGGCAATACATACGACATTATACTCAACGATGAAGGGGAGGCTTCTTCGATTCTAAATCCTAAACCTACAGTTTTTTTATTTCGAGATCTCCATCGCCGACTGTGTCAGACTTTGCCTACAGTGATCGGTGGAGAGTTATATTTTATGTTATTTCAATACTACATCAAGAAAAGCAGTGTAATCTCCTTTTTTATGATATAATACAGTCTATTATCCATCATCTTAACCATTATTGCACCAAACTATTGTTACTGGAAATCATAGGTATCGAACTACGTGATACCCCTCCGATCGTGGTTAATTTCGATCATAGTCCTTTAAAGTGGTCAATTGTAATTCCACCCTGCTGGTAAATTTCATTTAACATCTTTATCTTTGGTATTCCCTCCACATGTGTTCATAGGCTATGTTTGAACTAAGTTGAAAATGCTTGTTAATAGTCTATGCATGTTCATTTCCGTTTATTGTGGTGTTATATAAGCTATCAAGAGAAACAAACTTTTGTTTGTTTCAAAGGATTGAAAAAGGCGTTAAAAGCTATTCACCCCCCTTTAGGTTAGCTTAAGACAATTTAACCGTGTTTGTATTTACAATTGGTATCAGAGTGGGTCGTTAGAAGGCACTTGATGAGATCCGGTTTATACTCACGTGTGTATTCCTAGGATTTTGAAGTCATGGTTTTACAAGATGACGTTATGACCGAAGAGGCTTCTAACTCTAGGCCTCTTATTCTTAAGGGTCATAACTACAGGTTTTGGAAATTTAGGATGAAGGCGTACATTCGCTCTATTGATGAGAGAGATTGGATGACAATTGAAGAAGGTTATCTCTCACCAAATAAGAGACTTGAGAATGGTACCAACATTTCCGAGCCTAGGAGTGAGTGGTCTATTAATGAGTTCGAGTTGGCAAAATGGCATCATCGGGCGGTGAATGCTATTTTCAGAGGGATGGATAGTAGACAATTTTTCTACATCCAAAATATAGAGACCGCAAAGAAGGCGTGGGATGCTCTCAAAGTCACTAATGAGGGGACTAAAGCGATGAAGAAGTCTCATCTTCAAATGCTCACATCTAAGTTTGAGATTTTGCAAATGTGTGAGGAAGATAAGTTTGTTGACATTCAAGACAAGCTTTTAGACATTGCCAACCAATGCCAAGCTCTTAGCACTCCAATCTCCGGATAGCGGCTCAATTGGAAGATCCGAAGATCTCTACCTAAGAGGCTCAAAGCTAAGGTAACGGCCATTGAAGAGAGCAAAGACATTAACGTTAAGAGCTTAGATGAGTTGCTAGGATCTCTTCAAACTTATGAGGCTAGCATTAAACCAAAGGCTAAGAACAAGGGTTTAGCTTTCAAAGTCGTCAAAGAAGCTAGTAGTGATGATGACAAGGAGATGGCTTTTTTAGTTAGGAAGTTTAGGAAGTTCTTGAAGAGAGGTGCCAAACCAAGTGGTAAGTTCTCTTAGGAAGTCAAGAAGCCACACACTCAAAGGTACAACAAGGATATGCATGATAAGAGTAAAAGCAAGGTTGAATGCTACAAGTGCTATGGCCTTGGTCATTTTACTTCCGAGTATCCAAAGATGTTTGCTAAGAAGGACAAGAAAGGGAAGGCAATGGCGGCCACTTGGAGTGATGGTGAAGACTTTAGTTATAAGGAGAGCTCTAGTGAAGAGTCTTCTAGTGAAGAAAAGCTTATTAGCAACTTTGTTGCTTTCACGACCTCTCACTTAACACTAGAGGAGAATTATAAAGTTTCCTTGGACAAGGACGTTGATTCAAATCTTCAAGAGCAATCAAGTTCGGATTCATCTCATCTTAATCTTTTGGCTAAAGTGAAGAGCCTTGAAAAAGAATTGGAAGTAGCATTTAGAGAGATTTAAGAAAAGGAAGATTTGATCAAGACATAAGTGGATGAGTTTGAGACAACAACTCGAAGGCTCTTGGTTGAAAAGAGTGGTCTTTCTGAGAAGCTTAGAGTGTTATGATTATGCTTAATAGGAAGAGTGTAGTAATGTTATTGACAATCTTTTCATATGGATAAAGTGATTTTTGGTTTAACAAATCTTATAACATTTATAGTTTAATTATTATAATTGTCAAAAGTAAATAATCATAAGGTCAACAAACTATGAGAAATAAAGAATTGTACATACATCTGGATGTGTATGAGGTAGACACAATTCTTTAGTCAGTCTTGAATAATGTTCACAACTTAAGATTATGGTTAGGCACCTTTACCTTATTAAAGTTGTAGATTCTTTTGCTAGCATTTGAGTGGGATCAAATGTGATATGATGAGTCTAAAATCATCAAAGTGTCGTTGAGTAAAAGAATATAGTGCACTAGGTGCATTGAATAGGATCACAATGAAATAATTAATCTGGAACCGTCAGTGGATAAAAGTTTTCATTATGAGAGCAATCGGAGAGTGATCAAACCAAAATTGTTATGATTTTAGCCTTTAATTATGTATCCTTTAGCTTGTTTTCGAGTGTATTTTGGTGTCTAATGGCTCATTTCTAGTCAATTACAAGCATTCAGTGCATTTTAGGCAAGACGTGAGATTTGGTGGCAAAATAGGTTGAAATTGTAAAAAGTGTGTGCAGATCATCTAACTTCAAAGGGTCATATCTCTCTCCTTAGATCAAACCATATTTTAGTTTATATATATTCAGAAAGCCCCGGAAGTCTACTTTCTAGCGGTTTTTACGGATTGCGATTTCGATCCTTCTAGAAATGTTATGCCCATTTTAGATACTAGAATGCAAAAATCGCGAACCACCCGTGAATTGCACTCTCCAACACAGCAAAATGGATATTTTTCAAGCCAATTTAGAGGGGTAATGTTGTCTTTTCATGCCTATTTCTAACCTAGTCTTCATAACATATAAATATACCATTTTTACAGAGAATTTACACCTCATAGTCTATCCTTTCTTCCACCATTCCTAATCTCTCCATTTTCTCCTCTCCAATCTCTTCAATAATGAACTATAGATTACTTCACCATAAACACTACTCTCTTTCCATCTTCTCCACCCATTTCCTATGTCACTCTCCATATGACTCCACCTATCTAGACACCTCCTCAACACCCAATCTTTGCACTAGCCACAACAAGGAAGCTCAAGAGAGGATCAAGCCTACAAGAGAGACCTAAGGGTGATTTCTCTATATTTTACTTCCTTTTCTTGTTTGTGATTATGTGTAATTAAACCCCTAATTTAGGGTGATGATTTGAGATACTTTTGGACATTGAATATTTATTAAAGCTTGAATATTATGTTTGCATAATTATGGTTATATTTACTTTTTAATTAGATCTTACACTTATGTGAATGATTGAGTACTGACAAACTTATTGATTACAATATGTTGTAGGATTATTTGTGATAAAATTGGTTAAGTTATTGACACACTTGATTAATTGTAGCACATAGTGAATAGGTTAGGTTGTTGGTGGGGATATCGCCCCAATTTCCTAGGCCTTTGATCGTTAACAACCGATCCCACCTTGACCCACTTTCGTTAATCGGTTAGGTATTTTGATGGGAAGTTTTTTAAGTTTCGTAGTGACGGCCTAAACAACACTTTCAAATGAGACTGGTCCTTGATTGTGTAGATTGTACATTAAGGAAGCCATAAATGAATTCCTCAATAGTCCATTAACTACTCTATCATTTCCCTAGAATTCCTATTAATTTTTTAAATCATTCTCTTATCTAGCAATACTACAAAAAACACAAAAGAAATCGGTTTTTTTATATGGAAGAAATCAGTTTTTAAAATTTTTAAAACCAATGTCTATTTGAGTGTTTTAGAAAATACGCGCAAAAGACATCGGTTTTTAGCCGATGTAAAAACAAGGAAAAGAAATCGGTTTAGTTAAAACCGATTTAAAAACCCTGATGCAAAATTGATATCTTACAAAAATTAATCCCACCGTCGCTGGCCCGCTCCACCGTCCGGCCACCATCGTCTGGCCGTCGCAGTCAGCCGGCCCCAATGTCCGGCCACCGCTGTTGGTCAACCCTACCTTTGATATTAATGAGGATTAATTGTCATTATGGGGAGTTGAACTTGCAACCTCAAAGTCAAAGTGGTAAGCCTTAACCGCCTGACTACAAGATTGAATGTTTTAACAATTGCACAATATTTATATATATGCTATATAAGTTGTTAAAAATATTAAAAAAAACTTGTTTGATAAATTTAAATTTACTCAACTAATCAAAATTCTAATTTCTACTACATGTATATATATATATTAAATAAATTTTATTGGTGGGTTTATTTTTCATTTCATTTTTGATTGTGTGGTTTTGTATTCTACTGGAGATATTTTTGTGCAAACGTTTTCCTTAAAACTGCAACTTTTGGAAATGAAATAAATTATGTGAGATAACTTGGCATGAACTTAGCTATCTCACATAATTGTTATAATAGTCAAAATCTATTGATTAACTTTTGAGAAGTTTTTTTTTATGAAATCTATATGGTGACATTCATGTTAAGACTTTTGAAGAAAGTCATTTTTATATGTGTTTGAGTTGAAATGCTAAGTCTTTAGTCTCTTGGATCAACATACCACCAACTTGTTGTCAAAAGGACAACCAAGCCAAGAGGACTCATAAAAAGGGTGAAGACTTTACATTTGATGAAAAATAGCTTACAAAGGTATCTCTATATCACATTGCTTGCTTACTTGATTTTTCATCTCTCGACTCAATTGTTTGCACCACTTCATGAAGCATGTCATGTTAGAGAACTAGTATAGTGTTTGTATGGTTCTCATTGACATTTGCTCTTTTAAGATCTTTTGGTGATAATTGTTACATTGATCTTATTCATGTTATGTGTTTGTTTGTGTGATTGTTGAGTGGCAAGTTTTTTGAAAAATATGGGCTTCATATTCTTTGAAAAGCTACTCTCTTGAGCAGTAATGATCTTAAGTAATTCTCGTTGTATTGCTTTTTGATCAAGTGATTTTAAGCCATAAAAACTTGGTTTTTAAAATGCACTTTGCTTCTCTTGTATGTTTAGGAAAGTAAGTTGAGTTTGATTGATGTAAGTTTTGGATGCAACTTGAAGTCCTAAGGATTAGTACATTTAAAGATGACATATGATTGGTATTCATTTTCTTCGGCAACATAGAACTCAATGAGCATCTTCATGGAAAGGGTTATACACCTTGGTTGTGCAGCCACCCAATATAGGAAAGGGCTACACCATTGTGATGAGTGAAAGCCACCATGAAGTGTATATTTTTATGTTAGAAAAATCACAGAAGTGTTGAAAAGAATCATTTAAAAAAAAAAAAAAACTTTGATTCAAACCTAAAATAAAACAAAAGTTTGCTCGGGTTGTCAAATAGAAATGGGATAACGAGCCACAAGCACATACACACTCATATGTTGAAATCTATTCTCTTTATAAGCAAAATTTCGTATGATAATTGGTTTGACCTTTTTTGGAAAGGCTTAAGATGAATAGATATTGAAATTGTTTGCATGTTTGATTATCAAATTATTGTTTTTCATATACTTGAAGCAAAATCTTCACACACTCACATTTGCTTATTTGGTATCTTGATACTCTAGCAATTTTTGAAGAAATATGAGAATGATTGAAAATCTTGGTGTAACTCTCATTATTTGTGAAGCTTATTTGAAAATCTATTAAAATTTCTTGTGAAGTGATTGTGTGGATATTTATGTGAACAATTTTCTATCTAGTTCTTAGATGGAGCATTGATCAAGGGGGAGCATTAAATGCTAGACTTTTGTTCTCTTTCATGATTTGTTCACATATTCTTCAAGTCTGTTGTTTGTTGGCATTATATTTATGTTTGATAAATCTTAACGATGCTATTCTAATTCTTCATATACATATTGATTTTGTGAAATGATAATTTGCCTTTGAATATGCTTATTGGTCACTAACTTGCCTTGATGTTTCCACTAATGTTTTTGGTTATTTTTGTGTTAGTGCACCTTCATAAGATATGGGAAAATCGAAAGTAACTAGAGATGAAAATTCAACCAAACCCATAGGAAATCCATAATCTTCCTCTACGAAAATCAAACTTACTAAGACAAATCCTTTAGGTGTGATGGGAACCAAAAAGATTATCTTTGATAGAGGAATAGATTTATGTGGTTGTGAAGGGTCTTATGTTCACAAGTCAATAGTTGGTAGAAAGTGGAATTCAACCATCAATTAAAGCAACGTGCATTCCATGAAAATGCTTTAGTGGACATTAGAGGTGTTCTCTTTAGAGTTACTTCGGATCATATAAATAAGTTCATTGATCTTCATTGTGATATTTCTTCAGAACTACTTGATGTGGAGTCTATTGATGATCTAAATGAAATAGGAAGAACTCTATGTGAGGACAACATGTTTGAATGGCGAAAACATGTTGTCATCAATCAAAATGAGTTGACCAAAATTAGTGTTTTTTGGCATTTGTTTGTTTGTGCAAATCTTGTTCCTTCAAGTAATGCAACCGAGTTGAATAACAGAAGGTCAAGATAATGTATGCCTTGGTTACCAACAAGCCTTTAAACCTAAGAGATATTCTTATTGAGCATTGTTAACAGAAAATTGCCATTGGGGTGGAATTTCAATTAACGACTTTAAAGACCACGGTCGAGGTAAACCGCAATCGGAGTGATACCAAGTAGTTTGATACCTGTATAACTTCAATTTAAACAAACTGGATACAATCGTGATTATAAGTAGAGCGAATTTATAGTAAATAATACCTCCATCTAAAATGATATACAACTCAAAAACATCTATTTAAACTAGACATCAATATAGTAGTGATTTTTGATCTATTCTATAGGAGGATTCTAACACCATTGGAGATGGCGAAATCATACAAGTCAATAAGTAGAAAAGTTCTCCTCCTTGTCTGAATGCAAATGTTCTCTTTTATTACCTTTACCTTGCCAATCAAATCCCCATAATTTAGACCAATTGATTGGTCGTGTTACCGGAATTGATAGGCGTTGATAGAGGATATCAATTTACGTGGGAATTGCTCTCTTCAGTTACGTCATGTTTCCATTTATATTTGAAATAAGAATAAGTTGACTTGTCAGGTCTCATTTATGGCGTTTTAGCTGGTGAACCTTTCCTTCCATATTTACTTGAAAGTGAATTCTAGTATTGTATTTGTGTAGTATCCCTCTTCTAGTTAATATTGGAACCTGGGTGTAGCATTGTTACCGAATAATTTATTCTTCTGGCATTCTTGTTGTTTAGTAGGTTGGTTCTAAGAGGGATCAGAGTACTAGGGGAGTATAATAGCGGGGTACCAGGATGGTACAATAGTAGACTACTAAGATGGTGCAGTAGCAGAATCCCATGGATCTCATAGCAGCGAGGTACCTGGATGATGGAATGACAAAGTACTTGGATGTAGTAGTGAGGTACCTGGGTGAGTTAGTGGCAGGATACCTGAATGTAGTAGCGGGGTACCAAGACGTAACAGTGAGGTAACTAGAAAATATGATAACAAGGTACTTAGATGTTGCAGCGGGGTACCTTGAGATGTTGTAGTAGTAGGATCCTTTTGGATCTTAAACTCCATATCTTGGTACTTGAAGAGATCTAGACAACCTCGAGATGGGTTGAATCTTGGTATATCTTCTTCTCATGGCAGCCAGATACTTCTTATGATTTCCTCCTATTTATAATTGGGATGGAAAATTCTTCTTTGGACCCCTGCCATTTTTGGCGGTTAAAAGCATATTGAGAGTGCGGTTTGCACACTTAGAGCAGATAAGAAACTATCATTTTCGGGGTTTATTAGTCATTTGTGTGTGGCACATAGAGTAAAGAGAGTTGAGAAGGATGTGATCCTCCCACCATTGGAAAGTTTTTGTGAAAAACGTGTTGCTTAAATGTCATACAAGGAGAAAGGTGGTAATGATACTTTGAGAATTTTCGAAGAGATTCAAGAGTCAAGCAATGTGTCAAACTCATCTTATCTTTCAGATTGGGGCATTCAATTGAAGGAAAAGCTTGTGGCATCAAGGAAGGAGATAGTGGAGTTAAAGGCAAGAGTCAAATGTTTGGAGGAAGGCAACTCTTCAAGTAAGGAATCCAAATCCAAATTTTACATAAGATCATCAAAGCATTCAATGTTCTTTGGTGGCACTAGTGGCTAACAAAGCATTTCTGATCTTAAGGTATTATTTCTTGTTTCTTTTTGGCCTAATTTTATGTCAAAAGGAGGGAGAAATATGATATGCCAATTTTATGTTTTTGAAATTAAATGTCATATTCTTGTTAAGTATATATTTGCCATATTCTCTTGGATATTCATGTGTTTTCAAGTTTATTGTTAGGTGATATCAAGAGAAGCTCATGAGTAGAAGTTCTAGTCTTGTTGAAGATTAGTCTAGGTAAGTTTTTGTGACCAATCTTCATTTGTAATGTTTAAATTTTGTATAGGTGTTTTAACATAGAATTTGCCAAATAAGGAGATTGTTAGGATTTTGAGTATTAGTTGGCATTATTCTATATCAAAATGATATTGGCTTTGTATTGTATTTTTTTTCTTTAGTTACATAGTTTATCAAGCTTCAAGGAAACTGGAAAATGTTTTAAGCAAAGTGTTGCCTTTGTTCAAGGAAAACACTAAATGTCTACAAAGGTAATTAGACCTCTTTCCTCTTACAAGGCTTAAGCGCACACACATACAATTCATTCATAAGTGTCCCTGCATAGTTGTGCGAAATTAGTTAACACATTTGATAAATCGTTTTTCGCCATTAGAAAACCGTCCGTCAAAACAATTTATAAAACCACACAAACCCTAATTGGTTTGGAAAACACAAGTACGTGGAAAGTGGGATGTTATCCACAGGGACACGGGATTAGCAAAGACTAGCTAATGATAGAGTAACATTCATGAAAAGAATGATAAGTAAAATAAGGATGTGATAAAGTGAATTAACACACTAATAAACTAAACTAAACTAATAAAGCAACCTAGAGTAAAGGGGAAATGGAATGAAAGATATATAGATGATGGAAACTAAGGAGTTAACGGATTCGAAAGTGAACACTGGGCATGCAACAAACTCGTAAATAAGCACTTCTATTCAAAGGTAACTGACCTAGGATGTATAGAGTCAGTTATATATCCCTAAAAAGTGGTCAACCTAGGATGTATAGCAAGGACCACCAATTTGGGATTAATCCATTGTAAACCACCAACCTAGGATGTATAGTGTTGGTTGTTCATTCGAATTCTGGAAATAAAGCTCGTCTACCTATCAAAGACTCAACCGATTAAACATAGCGAACCTAAGATATATAGTGTTGACTTCCAATCCTCTCACGAGAGCCGACCTAGGATGTATAGTGCCGGGTACCCGTTCGAGGTTAGATTACGACCGCGATTTAATAGTCAAAATTCATGACGTTTCGTCCATTCATTCGAGCAAGAAACAACTAAATAGTATGTATATCTAGATGCAATGCTCATACATAATCCAAAGAGATCTTGCTAAGAGGATGTATCTAAACAATAAATCAATGATAACCATTCACAACAAGAATAGAACAATGAAAGATAGACATGAATATATATAGAATTAAGTTTATGTACAAGCCCAATATCCAACTAAATACTCCATCAACCCTTTAGAGGGGATTTAGCTACTCATTACAACTAGGAAAATAAGAGAAAGGGAAGAGAAAGAACCCTTGGAGAACATCTCCTTCCTTGAAGTTGCTTCAATCTCCTACCTTCCTTGAAGTTGAGTAGAGAATGTATGTGAGAGAGAGAGAGAGAGAGAGAGAGAGAGATTCTAGATCTAGGTTGTGTAAAAGAAACTAATCAAAATGAGATCTAGCGCACGTGGAGTGCGGGTGGAGTTCGGTTGGATTACCCGCACTTTACCTGCACTATAATGATCAGGTGCAAATTCAGCTCTCTGGATTAGGCTATTGTTTGGATGGAGTGCGGTTGAATGACCCGCACTTGACCCGTACTTTAACGTCAGGTGTGAATTCCACTTCTCTGTTTCAGCTTGGAGTGCGGGTAGAGTGCGGTTGGATTACCTGCACTTGACCCGCACTTTAATATCAGGTGTGAATTCCACTTCTCTGGTTTTACTTAGAGTGTGGGTAGAGTGGGTTGGATTACCCGCACTTGACCCGTACTTTAATTTCAGGTGCAAATCGGCTTATCTAGATTTGGCAACAGTGCGGGTGTAGTGTGGTTGGATGACCCGCACTATACCTGCACTTTAACTCTTCTTCAAGCATCAGGTCCCGGCTGTGGAAAGAGTGTCGTTGGAGTGCGGTTGCAACCCATACCGGCCTTGCACTATAGAGTTGCTCATGATCATTTGTCTTCCTTTTGCTACTTTTCTGTTGGAATCACTGTAACACGCTTCCAAACCCATCATTGCACCATTTCCTACAATTATGCATATAACAACCCATTAGAGACGCCAAAACGTATGAAAACAAAACACAAGATATGGATTTAAGGGCATAAATATACTACATATTTGGCATGATCAAACACCCCCAAACCAAACCTTTGCTTATCCTCGAGCAAACATAATCTAAAACAATAAGACGCTAATTGAAATAAGTCCTAGACATCTAAACACTAAATCAAAAATGTCGCAAGCCCAAAAGGTGATATGATACATACAGGTGTGATAGAGAGAAGAAAAACATATGTGCGAGATCTAGACCACTTGGAGATACCAAATGGAGGCTTACACGAACACGAATCCCACACCTAAGGCACTCATGCATTAGGGACTACTCGCTCCTATAACTCGAGCATAATTCGCTTTGATACTAAAGCTCACATGGATTCTCTCTTTCTTTCCTCACAGAATCCTAAAGTTCCACACAACAACATATGTAAAGATGGATTTTGCTCAACATTTTCAGCAAAGAACTATTCTAGGAAAGACTCACAATGCCATGCACGTGAAAGATTGTGTATCAACTGACATTCCCGAACTAGACTCATTGTGGGTCAAACAGGGCTTCCATTCGGTTATAACTTGGCCATTGGGGATTGTAGGGTGATAGAGAAGAATTTGGAAATTTAGGGTTCAAAATCACCAATCAGGCTAGATACGACCACACACTATACAATGCTCTTTTTCCTTGATTACTCACACGCTAACGTCTAAGTATTTGTTTTACCCATATTTTTGCTTCCAATGTTGTACTCCACATTGTGAGTACTTAGCATCAATTAATTTGAGCCTTTTTTGCTTTTCACCTTTTCTTTTCTTTTTTGAGTTGCCCACATTTCTTTTCTTTTACAATTCATGGCTTATAAGTACAAATTTGGGTACTTTTATATTTTTAGCCATTCGCTCACATATTGAACATTTTTCTTTGTACACCATTTGAGTTTAACTGCTTTCATCACCATATTTACACACCCTAACATGATTAGTCACAAAGGTAGGCATGTGTTTAGGCTATAGTATATGGTTGTATTGGTACCAAGTGAAAAAGTATGTGTTTGGCCTCAAGTTTGGCTTTGGAGCACACAATAAGGATAGGAGTGTGTTTGGGCTGTCATAGATAGTTAAATTCACACACATTGCCTAATATCACTTCCACAATTCATCTATAAAGGGAATGAAAGCATCCATCACGCAATTCACAATATAATCTGCAATTCCTATGGCATGTGACATATATGACGAGATAAGTGTTTAAAAATAACCGATAACAACACTCAAAATACGCACTTTGAACACTTGTGTTTGTGATCTCACGGGAATCTCCACTATTAGAACTAAGCATGGAAACATTGAGTTCCCCTAACTTAACACCAACGGATGGGATAAACCCATGTAGGTGTAAGCGAATCCCTAAAGTAGCACCAAGCTACGACACAAGTTCACAACACATACCAAGAACTCGCCAAAAGCACATGCTAGTGGCATCACACCTAACTTACTCAAAGTCTGAAATTTGGACTAGCGACAAAATTGAAAAAGTTGGACACTAAAAAGACTACAAGGACAACTGTACAAGGCGTACCACACCCCAAACAAAAACTCAACAATGTCCCAATTGTTGGTAACACAAGGTATGGCCTAGTGGGGGAAAAACGCCATCCAAGATTGAAAATAATAGCACATGCATAAAGCGCAAAATATCAGTGGACGGAGGACACAACGACCCCTAAACCGGATCTAAACATAAGCTCAAAACTTTAATCACAATGCGCATAACCATGCTCATCCATATCAATAAAACAGGCACAAATCACATTCCACAAATATGACAAACAATTAAGCACAAAATCAAAAAGTAGAAACTCCCTTAAAAGGAAGATAGCTCTATTGTCCGAGCAAGTTGTCATATGATTTCCAAAGGATCAAGAACCTATCATCAAACACACAACACTTCTACCAAACAAAGGTCAAATGTAAATAAAAAACATAGTTCAAAATCATCCATGCAAGTCAAGAAAACTACAAATAAAAATGGAAACAAAAACTAAAACTAAGAGTTCAAAACAGGACCTCAGTGGGACGTTTTATAGCTCAGTAAGTTCCATGGCCCTAACACCTTTGCAGCAGGTTTTCGGTCCAAAATACGGTTTGAGTCTATGCCCATTTACCTTGAATATTCCATCGTTTCTAAGATTCTGAATGGCTATTGCTCCATTAAGTGAGACATTAATAACACGGTGTGGACCTGACCATCTCAATTTCAACTTCCTAGGGAACAACTTCAAACGGGACTCATAAAGTAACATAAGCATGCCCGGTTGTAACTCTTTCCTTACCAATTGTTTGTCATGAATAACTTTTGTTTTTTCCTTATAAAGCCGTGAACTCTCATAAGCTTCCAATCTGAATTCATCCAACTCGTTCAACTGATTGCATCGTTCTTCACCTGCCTTACCATACTCCCAAATGAATTTCTTAATCGCCCACCAAGCTTTATGTTCTAATTCTACCGGAAGGTGGCAAGCCTTGCCAAAAACCAACCTATATGGGCTCATCCCAAGAGGAGTTTTGAAAGCCGTCCGGTACGCCCATAAGGTGTTAGATAGTTTCATTGCCCAATCCTTCCTAGTGGAGGAAACCGTCTTCTCCAAAATTTGCTTGATGTGCCTGTTACTTACTTCAACCTATCCTGACATCTGTGGGTGGTATGGTGTGGCAACCTTGTGATGGACCCCATATTTCTTCAATAGGTTTCCTATGACTTTGTTACAGAAATGGTTCCCTCCATCACTAATGATTATCCTTGGAATCCTAAATCGGGTCAGAATATGTTCCTTTACGAATTTTACCACCATATTACTGTCATTAGTCCTTGTAGCAATTGCCTCAACCCATTTAGAAACATAGTCAACCCCCACAAAAATATAGCTGTTTCCACAAGATGGTGGGAACGGTCCCATAAAATCAAGACCCCACGTGTCAAATATTTCAACCACCAAAATCCCTGTTTGTGACATCTCATTCCGCTTACCGATGTTCCCCGTGCGTTGGCACCTATCACATGCTACACAAAACAGATAAGCATCCTTAAGAAGTGATACCCAGAAGAAACCTGACTGTAGCACCTTAAGTGCTGTCTTACGTGCGTTGAAATGGCCTCCACACTGCAATTCTTGACAGAATCGCAACACATCATATTGCTTATCTTCTGGCACACACCTTCTAATTACCTGATCTACCCCATGTTTGAATAGATATGGTTCATCCCAGAAGTATTCCCTTGATTTCTTGCTAAACCTCTTCTTACCCTACCAATCTAAATCAGAGGGAAATACCCCATGTGTCAGATAGTTTGCCAGATCTGCATACCAAGGTTCTTTACTCTGTACATCCCACAGATGTTCGTCAAGGAAACTTTCCCTTAACGGAATCTCATCCCCATCTAATTGGCGATCCGGAATTATCTTATTAAGGTGGTTTGTTACCACATTCTCGTAACCCTTCTTGTCACGGATTTCCAAATCAAATTCCTATAACAGTAATACCCACCTAATCAGCCTGGGCTTTGCATCATTCTTTTGGAGTAAATATCGCAAAGTTGTGTGGTCTGAATATACCACAACCTTGGCACCCACCAAGTAATGTCTGGATTTCTCAAGAGCAAAAATTATAGCAAGTAATTCATTCTTTGTTGTTGAATAGTTCAACTGTGCATCATTCAAAATCCGGGATGAGTAATATATAACATGTGGGTCTTTGCCAACCCTTTGGCCCAAAACTGCATCTACAACATAGTCAGATGCATCGTACATTACTTTAAACGGTAAATCTTAAACTGGTGTTGCAATTACCGGAGTTGAGGTCAAAGCCTCCTATAAAGTCTCGAATGCCACCACACATTCCTTACTAAACACAAAATCCTTGCCTTTTGTAGGAACAAACATAGTGGTCTGGAGAACTTCAAAAAGTCTTTGATGAATCTCCTGTGAAACCCTGCATGTCCAAGGAAAGATCGGATGTCTTTCACATTTCGCGGAGGTGGCCAACTCTTGATTACTTCAACCTTTGCCTTGTCCAACTCGATCCCTTTTCTAGATATTATTTGGCCCAAGACAATCCTGTGCTGCACCATGAAAAGGCACTTTTCCCAATTTAACACCAAGTTGTTTTTCATACACCTTTGTAGCATTAAAGATAAGTTGTCAAGAAACAACCTGAAAGAGTCTCCGAATACCGAGAAATCATCCCTGAAAACTTCTATAATCTCCCCCACCATATTTGAAAACAATGAAACCATACACCTTTGAAAGGTACTAGGGGCATTGCAAAGGCGAAAGGGCATCCTTCGAAAAGCATGTAAATATGGTTTTCTCCTGGTCCTCTAGAGCAATAACTATTTGATTATACGCAGAATATCCATTCAGAAAGCATTAGAGCTGATGCCTTACCAACCGCACTAAGACTTGATCAATGAAAGCTATGGGGAATGATCCTTCTTGGTAACCGCATTCAACTTGCAGTAGTCTATACAAACGTGCCACCCTGTCTGTAGTCTTTGTGCCACCAACTCGCTCATCTCATTCTTCACCACTGTAACCCTAGATTTCTTTGGGACCACATGAATAGGACTAACCCACCTACTATCTGATATAGGGTAAATAATCCCTGCATTCAAAAGCTTCAGTATCTCATTTTTCACCTCCTCTTACAAAATTGGATTTAGTCTCCTTTGTGCCTCCCGTGTGGGATTGGCATTTTCTTCTAGCAAAATCTTATGCATACACATGGTTGGACTTATTCCTTTTATATCATTTATGAACCAACCAATGGCTTCTCTATATTCCTTCAACACTGCAAGTAACTCCTCCTCCTGACCTTCTTCCAAATTAGCGGCAATGATAACTGGGTTCCTCTTTTCTTCATCTAGAAACATATACTTCAGGTTCGATGGGAGTGCCTTCAATTCAACTCTTAGAGGAAGCCCTTCTATTGGCACAAAGTCATCTTGGTCTTCTACCCTTTCAAATTCCTCCTCAAAAGTGACATCTAACTCCTCTTCTAAGAAATCCACGACATTACAATCATGCGAACTCATTGGGTATGACAAAGAGTCAAAGATGTTGAATTCCACTGTTTTGTCTAATACTTTCATGGTAAGCTTCCCTGCATGAATATTAATCACGACCCTAGTTGTCGCCATGAAAGGCCTACCCAAAAGTAACTTCACATCTCTCGCGTCTCTTCATTCATCCATTTCAATCACCACAAAGTTAGCAGGTATAATTAACTTTTTAATCTGTATTAACATGTCTTCGACAATGCCCTTAGGACTTCTCGTCGAAGCATCCGCTAAAACAAGAGACATGGTGGTTTTTCTGAGGTCATTCAAACCAAGCTTCTTGTAGACTGAGATCGGCATGAGGTTAATGCTTGCTCTTGAGTCCAGCATTGCTCTTTCTCGATTTGAACCACGAATCGATATGTCAGTTATAAAACTTCCTGAGTCTTTCATTTTCTTGGGCAATGTCCGCTGAATCATTGTACTAACATTCTCATTCAGCCACTCCTGTTGTTTCGGCATAAATCTCTCTTTATCATTAATCAGATCTATGAAAAATTTACCATAAGCCGGCATTTTCTAAATAGCATCTAAGAGTGGTAAGTTGATGGTTACCTTGGAAAGGAGATCATAGATTTCCTGATGTGATTTCTCCAATTTAGAGTTCTTCAACCTCCCTAGAAAGGATATTGGCGGCACATAGGGGTTTGATGACTTATGAAGTTAAGGTCTTGGTTCTGGGTCTACTAACTGAACACCTCTTCCTTTTCTAACTCATTCCCACTCTCTCTTTCTGTACGAACTACCTCATTTTCATCTAAGATGGTCTCTTTATTATCTTTCAAAACTCTTCCACTTCTGAGGACTGCCTTTGCACTAGCTTGTTCCGGTTGGCTCGGGAATTTCCTTTTCTCTCTTTCTTGCAACAATTCAGCCAACTGACCTATTTGGAACTCAATCCTGTGAATAGATTCATCCATCTCGTTTGATTTCCTCTCATTCTTCCATATGTATGTCTCCTAACTCTCTACATGTGCTTGTTGTAGCAGCTGGACCTCTTGCGTATCTTGGTTGGCTGACTATATGAATTCTCTTATCCATGCATCAAAGGTTACCATATTTGGCTGATATGAATTAATGTCCTCTGGAGTCTATACCGAGTGCACAAGTTCCCTTGTCCTCTTTTCAACCAATGGCGTCTCTTCATCACTTTTTAAGTACTCTCTAAGAAGAGCTGCCGGTTTCTCTTCAGTCAAAAATTCTTAAACCACATTGCGACTTTGGAAATCTTGGTTATTTCCCCATTCCTAACTAAATAGATCGCTATCTAGCTAATAATTGTATCCTGAGTTGTTCTAAGAGTCGCCCATCATACCTAAAATATCGAAAGACAAACTACCCACGACGTGAAAAGACACAAACTAAGTAATAACATGAATGTAAATAATAAAAAATACTATTCAAGCATAACTATTCAAACTAAACTCGTCTTGTCCCCGGCAGCGGCGCCGTTTGATAAATCATTTTTCGCCATTAGAAAACCATCCATCAAAACAATTTATAAAACCATACAAGCCCTAATTGGTTTGGAAAACACAAGTACATGGTAAGTGGGGTGTCGTCCATAAGGACACGGGATTAGCAAAGACTAGGTATTGGTAGAGTAGCATTCATGAAAATAATGATAAGTAAAATAAGGATGTGATAAAAGTGAATTAACATACTAATAAACTAAACTAATGAAGCAACCTAGAGTAAAGGGGAAATGGAATGAAAGATATATAGATGATGGAAACTAAGGAGTTAACTGATTCAAAAGTGAACACTAGACATACAACAAACTCATAAATAAGCACGTCTATTCAAAGGTAACTGACCTAGGATGTATAGAGTTAGTTATATATCCTTAAAAAGTGGTCAACCTAGGATGTATAGCAAGGACCACCAATTTGGGATTAATCCATCGTAAACCACTAACCTAGGATGTATAGTGTTGTTGTTCGTTCGGATTTTGGAAATGAAGCTCGTCTACCTATCAAAGACTCAACCGATTAAACATAGCCAACCTAAGATATATATTATTGACTTCCAATCCTCTCACAAGAGCTGGCCTAGGATGTATAATGCCGGGTACCCGTTCGAGGTTAGATTACGATCGCGGTTTAATAGTTGGAATTCATGACGTTCCGTCCATTCATTCAAGCAAGAAATAACTAAATGGTATGTATATCTAGATGCAATGCTCATACATAATCCAAAGAGATCTTGCTAAGAGGATGTATCTAAACAATAAATCAAAGATAACCATTCACAACAAGAATAGAACAATGAAAGATAGACATGAATATATATATAATCAAGTTTATGTACAAGCCCAATATCCAACTAACTACTCCATCAACACCTTAGAGGGGATTTAGCTACTCATTACAACTAGGAAAATAAGAGAAAGGGAAGAGAAAGAACCCTTAGAGAGCATCTCCTACCTTGAAGTTGCTTCAATCTCCTACCTTACTTGAAGTTTAGTAGATAATGTATGTAAAAGAGAGAGAGAGAGATTCTAGATCTAGGTTGTGTAAAAGAAACTAAGTAAAAAGCTTTTGAAAACAAATTCTATAACATTCTATTTATATTACAAACAAAAATAGGTCACTTAAGCTTCAAAATGAGATCTGGCGCGTGTGGAGTGCAGGTGGAGTGCAGTTGGATTATCCGCACTATAATGATCAAGTGCAAATTTAGCTCTCTAGATTGGGCTACAGTATGGGTGGAGTGCAGTTGAATGACCCGCACTAGACCTGCACTTTAACGTCAGGTGTGAATTCCACTTCTCTATTTCAGCTCGGAGTGCAAGTGGAGTGCAGTTGGATTACCCGCACTTAAATGTCAGGTGTGAATTCCATTTTTTTGGTTTTGCTTAGAGTGTGGGTGGAGTGCGGTTGGATGACCTGCACTATACCCGCACTTTAACTCTTCTTCAAGCATTTGGTCCTGGCTGTGGAAAGAGTACGGTTACGACCCGCACTGGACCCGCATTGTAAAGCTGCTCATGATCATTTGTCTTCCTTTTACCACTTTTCTACTGGAATCACCGTAACGCGCTTCCAAACCCATCATTGCACCATTTCCTACAATTACACACATAACAATTCATTATAGACACCAAAACGCATGAAAACAGAACACAAGATACAGATTCGATGGCATAAGTATACTACATATTTGGTATGATTAACATTCACATGTTTTATTATGCTCATGCATTGAACTCACATTGCCATACATTGTAAAAATACATGTATTAGGACTATGTCTAGGAAATTGCATACTCATGTGATATTGTGTTTATTTATTTAAGTGTAAGTGATTTGAACTTGAATATGTTCTTAAATGATTCCGTGTTGAGTTCCAGTCATTTCGATTACTTAATCATTTGATTTTGAGTTCAAACTAGGAAGTTACAAAACTTTACGTTTCTTAACAATGCATTGTCTTTGTCTTTGTATATCGAATCGAGTTCACACCCAATCGTCAAAGTTTTGAAATCTTCCTCATGTGTAAGTGAGTTACGGTTCGTAATCCGGAAATGGATTCGAATTCCGAGTTCGAAGGCCTATCCGTAAAAAATGGCAGGAGTTCAAAGAAGAATTTTCCATCCAATTTAGAAGTAAGAGGAGGCTACAAGAAGTACCCTACCATCATGAAAAAAGGACCAGACCGATATATCAAGATACCAATCTATCAAAGTTTACCTCAGGGTTGTCTGGACCTACTATTACAAGATCCCGAGGTACCCCACTGCAACATCTAAGTACCTCGCTATCATATTATCTAGGTACCTCATTATTATATCTAGGTACCCTACTACTACATTCAGGTATCATGCCACCCCCATCATCTGGGTACCTCACTGCTATAAGGTCCAGGGGATTCTGCCACTACACCATCTTGGTATTCCGCTATTATCCCGTCCTGGTACCTTGCTATTGCACTACCCTGGTACCTCGATCCTCCTAAAACGTGTTTAATAGGAACATCGTGTGAACACAAAACTAGAATTCTCCTTCAACAACATAGAGTAGAAGAGTTGACTCCTTCGCCATTTCAAGCGCCATAAAAAAGATTTGATAAATCAATTGATTCGTACTTTCAAATATAAACAGAAACATGACATCATTTAAGGGAGCGATTCCCGCGTAAATTGACAACCTCCATCAACATCTGTCAATTCTACCAACACGGTTGATCAATCAGTCTAAATTAGGGGGATTTGATTGGCAGAAGGAAAGAAATAAAAAAAGGATGTTGGCATTCAGAAAAAGGGATCCGAAAAAAATGAAGAATGAGAGAGAGAGAGATCCAGATAGTGGTTGCCACTTATCTACTCGTATGATTTTGCCATCTCCAACGGAGTCAGAATCCTCCTAGGGGAATAGATCAAAAATCACCGTTGTATTTGTATCTAGTTTTAATCGATCAAGGGGTTGTATTTCATTTGTTCATGATATATTTATCTGTTTCTTTTTTACCTTTAAATTACTATTTGCGTTAACTTGTTTTTTCACTGAAATCGCATATGTATCAAACTACATGATACCCCTCCGACCGTGGTCTACCTCAATCACGGTCTTAAAAGTTGTTAATCAGAATTCCACCCCGTTGGTAATTTTCAGTTAACAGGACAGTCGAAGAACGCGATGGGTGCTCGAGGAGAAGAACGAAAGAGCGAAGACCCAAACTTGGGAGCTTCCCGTGGAGGCGTGTGGCCACCACGGGAAGAAACCTCTCAACCTCCCTATGGTGGCCATGCACTTCCACGGGGATAGCCAAGAAGGTCCTTCCAAGTGGGTCCCACACTCTTTTATTTTTTTCCTCCCAATCTCTTTTAAATACTCCCTCTCTCTCACTTGTTCAAAAGTTGAAGAAAATTGAATATAGAAGTGTAGAATTTTCTCTCCAACTTTTCTATCTTCCAAACACCATAACTTTCAAATTCGGACTTCAAATTGAGTTATTCAAGTTGGAAGATAATTATAATCAAGTCTCCTACCCTTTCCAAAAGAGTTTGCAGCTGTTTGATCGAGTTTTAGAGCAGTTCCACTGTAGCACTGAACCAGCTCGGGATTTCAAGGTATTGAGTCATACTTTGTGATTTCATCTTTGATGATCCTCAATTGCCTTGGGTTTTCTTCTTGTATATGTGTATGTGTGTTTGATGAAAGCTATTGAGAAGGATAGCTTCAAATCAAAGCTAATCAAATCTAATTGGAGACAAATGTGAACTAGTTTTCTAGGATTTTAGAATTTCACAGATTTTAGAATTTCACATGTTTGAGAGTTGTATTAGGCTTAGCTTGATATCTAGGGTTATTTATGGCTTGATTGACTTATTCTAAGATCAATAACTGTTAACCGAAATTTACCAGCGAGGTGAATTTACAATTAACGACTTTAAATGATCATGATCAAAATTGACCACGGTTGGAGGGGTATCACGTAGTTCGAAGTGGAACTCAATATAAAGATGGTCAAAACAGAGGTGTTAATGGAAAATTATCACTGGGGTGAATCTCCAAATAACAACTTTAAGGACCAAGAAAGTGACAGATCCCGGTCGGTGGGGTATCACGTAGTTCGATACCAACAAGATTCCTGCCAAACCAAACTAAAACTCATACCAAGAAAAGAATAACATGTGCGATTTTATTGATGAAAACATGTATACAACTAATGAAATTAGGGCTATGGCGATATTCATGGTTTTTGTTAGGTGATGGAGATGGCGTGCTCGTGCCTGTCGATAAGTAGAACTGAATGAGAGTGTAGGGTTTGAGGAGGCGAATTTACGATTTTTTTGGGTCTTGGTGAATATAGTGTCGTATATATAGGTTTGTTGCTTTCCATGCACTCCTACAATATCGGTCTAGGGTTTTGGCGATCCCAAGACTTTCTTTCCTTCGAGGAGATAATTTTGTAGGAGCTTTATTTATCAAAATCAAGTGATTCCTTTTGGAGAGGATTCTAGTAAAAATAGACTCCTTATTCGAATGAAATTCTTAAATTGCGGGAAGGAGTCTACCTTTTTTTCGGGACTTGAACTACCACGTTTCAGCCCCCTTACTTTGGTGCTTTAAGACTTATCTGTCTGGACATATGGATTCGAAACTCTGTGAGTGTTTCTTATGGTTATTTTGGCAAGAGGATCCCAAGAGGTATCTGGGTTCTCGTGTACCCCGCCTCTTGTTATTTTTTATACTTTCCTTGTTAGGTGTTTGGTTAACGGGGTATCTTGATAGCAGCTGTTCTTGCAGCGGGGTACTTGGCTGGATGTAGAATCTGGTTACTTGTCTCATGCAGCAGCGGGGTACCCTGCTTATGTAGGGGCAGGGTATCCGATTGATCTAGTAGTGGGATATCCGATTGATCTAGTAGAGGTACCCGTCAGATGTAGTAGTGGGGTACCTTAGTGAGCTCTGTGACAGGATTCTAAGTAGAACTCCGCGTCGGGATACTTAGGGGTTATCGGGATTACTGAGCTTGCTGGTTTGATTTAAGGGAGGAGGTAGGTATCCAAATTTGATCCAGCGTTCTTCCTTCGAGGAGTAGCTAGATGGTATCTTAGCATCTGTCTCTTCCTTGTATCTGGGTGGAAAATTCTTCTTTGGTCCTTCGCCAATTTTGGCTGTTAATTGAAGTCCCCCATGACTTGGACACCAATGTCTTGTCGGGGTTGGAGTTAGGATTCCACTTTTGCTTGAAGGATTTTCTACCTATTCATTATCTGGTAGGGTACCGTTGCTGCGAAGGAAATCCCCTCTAGATACGCTGATAATCATTGTATAAGCCACCTGTCAGATGGTGATTGGCTTACGAATTTCAAAAATGAGCCGTTTTGGCACGATTAATGTGAAACCGCCAATGACACTTCTTCCAAGCATATTGCCGGTTATCAACTCCTCATGAATTTTGGGTTCCTTGTGTGTAACCACTTATCTTCGTCTATAAATAATTCAGTAGTTCCTTCTCATTACACACTTGATTTTCAAAAAGAAATTTTCCTTCTAACCCTAGCCCCTTTTCTTCGATCTTTTTCGATTTCTTCAAAATTTCTTCTTCCTTCTTCAATGGCATCTCCTTCAAAACATTCTGTCCTTTCCCAAGGCCTTCCTCTAACCACCCAGGAGCCTCGCCCAGATTTTCCTTCTTCACTCAACAGTCTTGATGATCTTCTTGAGGGGCGACTGGAGGACCTAGAAACGAGCTCTTTGATACCAAAAGGAAGAAAAAGAAGTCGAGGTGAAGTGGATTCTTCCAATGATGAACAAACGCCGTTACATTGACGCTAAAAAAGGAACCCAAGAATTGGGTCAGGTTTTCATAACGGGTCAAATGATCCGGTTCAAATAGTAGATGAAGAGGACGTTGGGATTGTTGGCGAAGCAGATGAGGCTGGTGGTGCACTAGTCGTTACATTTACCGGGGTACATTCTGGCTCTTTTACCTCCTTTCACGATGGACATTTCATTCCCGATTCGGTGTGTACTATACACACCCTTTTCGAATTGAGAAAGGACTATAAAATTCCTGAATCGATCACTTTGTCTCTGCCCCATCGAGGTTATGATGTGTACAACCCCCCCTTGGATCAACTTTTTATCCCTAAGGTGGCCTTAGAATGCTGGGTCCGGCTCCCCTTTCATCCATTGCTTCGTCGGGTTTGGTTACCTTGGAACTATCCCCATTGCAGATCTCGCTGGAATTTTGGAAGCACTTAACCAGGTTCCTGGTGCTCTGGAGGGAACAGTGTGAGCGAGATAAGATAGACAGGGAACTCGACTTTGATGAGATCTAATACATATTCCAGATAGCGAATATGGTGCCCCGAGGTCATTTTTACTTGAGGGTGACTAATGAGATGAACTTTTTTGTACCTGGGGCGAACGTGAAGTATGCTGCACCTTGGAAGGAAAAGTGGCTCATCGTTGAAGGAGAATGGGAGAATACGGCCTACATTAGAGGATAACCCAATTCACAACGAAATATAAGTGGGAAAATGGGGTACACCTACTAGAATCTTGGGATATCCTGGGAATGATTATGAAAAGGGGGTACACCAATATGCAGTATCCTTTGCTGGACCTCTTTGAAGGAGTTCGACTAGGGAGGTACTTGAGGGTCTCCTTCGCGCTTCTATGTATTAAAACTTTATCTGTCTTCTTAGTTTATGTATATCTCCTTCTCCCCTTTTCTTACTATCTTATCTACCTCTTAGCAGTCTCTACTACCTCGCTAGTGACCGGTTCTCTCACATCCTCCGGGACAGAGGGTTTGGTCTTGCCTTCTTCTACTTGCCCTGTTCCTTTTCCTTCTTCTCCTCTTAACAGTGCCAAGGTTACAACCGGGTCTACTCAACTTGACGCATACCCTATCCCTCCTCCTGTTATTCCCAGGTCTTTTACCAAGACCTCTACACCTCTTCCTACTTCTGTGGGATCGCTTACCAAGACTCCTGCTCGTCCCTTTACTCGTACCCTGGCACGTCCATCAATAAAGGCAATGCTGGCTCAAGCAGCCGAAGCCCGGGGCTCTTTAAAACAATCTCAAAGGAAGACTAGAAAAGTCGATGCTCCTCCTGTTATGAGCACTCCTCCTATTCCTCCTCCAACAGTAATGCCTTCCAAGGAGCAGCCTGAAATTACAGAGAAGGAAGTTGCTCCTGTTTCTTACCCCATCGTTGAGATTCCGTCTGGATCGGGGTCAGGACGTGCCACCCATGACGATGTGGTATCTCAGTTTATAGCATCTTACCCCAGAGGAAACTTAATGAGCATGGTGAAGCTTCCTGCTAAAATTTTAGCGGTTAAGAGGGCTTCTATCTTGGTTGAGGTAACTTTCTACCCTTCCTCTTACTGTTCTTCTCTCTTTTTTGCAGGTGCTGACTCTTCTTCTTCTTGCAGGGTTTTAAATTTGCCTTGGCCATGTAAAAGCAACTGCTAACTTTGGAGGAAGCCTACATAGGGTTTCAAGCTAGGTTGTAGGATACTTAGCAAGAGCTGGCTCAAACCCAACAGAGTGTGGCCCCTTTGGTCTAGGCTGCGGCAGCATCTGAAGAGGGTAGGTAGGCTGACATGGTGGAGGCCCAGCGCTATCTACGCTGCCTAGACATTGAAATAGTCCGGTCAGCATGCCGACGAGAGGAGAGGGAATGTTTGAAGAGGTAGAAGAAACTGTTACAAAATGAGAACCATCTTTTAAGAGAGATGGTGTAGAACTTGGAGGCCCAAGAGGGTCCTTCCTTTGAGGATGGGTACTTCACGGCCTGCTACTAGGTGGCTATTGCTCTACCTCCTTCATTCGATCTTCAGGTGGCCTTGAACTAGGATCGAGAACAAATAATGGTGAAGGCTGCCGAGCTTGCAGGTGAGGATCAAGATGAGGAGGATCCTTCACAAGATGATGCACATCCATATCAGGGTCTAACCCTCCTGCTGGAGCTCAAATTGACCCTCCTTCTACTCAAGAAAAATAAGGACCCTGTGCCTTATTCAGAGGTTATTCTAATGGATCAAGAAGGGGATGATCAAGCTGGATCCATGGTTCCAAAAGTCGAAGAGACCCGGACTGGTACTGCAGCTGATGTGACAAGGGCAAAAGCATCCGGTCAAGGAGTAAACTTGGAGGAGGAAGAGAACACCAAACTTGGCATTCATGTATTCTCTTTTCTTTGCTTTGTAGCCTAAAAAAAAGGGAGTTAGGCACCTCGTCAATTCAATGAAACTTCTTCATTTGTTGATACAAATAGTATCTTGCTTGCTCTTCTGATTTGGAAAGAAATTAACTTAGAAAAAATCTTGACTTATAGGAAATCTTGCTACTTGTACACTTATGAATGAATGAAACTAAATATGGAAACCTGTTTCTTGATCGGGATACTTGATAGCCATATAACAATCTTGCACCTTGTTATTGTAATCACCAGCAGGATATAGCAAGTGAGCACGTCCCTTTCTTTGCTCGGTTTTTAATGAGCATGTAGTAGTTTGAGATTATGGATTCCCCGAGCCTGCTTTAGCTATAAGTGTTATTGGAAGAAGCAAAACATCAGGTACCATGGTACGGTATCCTATTTCTTCTAATATTCTATCCTGATAGGCTGTTTAGATTGCTTTAGCATCAAGCTTCTCGGAGGTGGGTATACCCATACCAAGGTAGTTGGAGTGCCCTAAGGTCATTTCTTCTTGTAGAGATGGAGAAGTAAGGCACCGGGTACCCCGATAAGGTATCCCGATCCTTCTGATAGTCTATCTTGGTAGGCAAATTAGGCCACTTTAGCACCAGGCTTCCTAGTGGAGAGTATACCCCGGCCAAGGCAGTAGGAGCTCCCTAAGGCTATTTCCTGGTCTTAAAGATGCGGCGGTCAACTAAGGCCATGAGCCTGGATCCTTAGTCTAGTGTATCAGATCTTTCTAGAAGGAGGGTATACCCTAACTAAGGGAGCATGAGCGCCCTAAGGCTATTTCCTGGTCTGGAGGATACAGCGGTCCACTAAGGCCACGAATTTAGGTCCTTAGTCTAATAATCTAGAATCTTCTTGGATGGGGGGTATGCCTCGAGCAAGGCATTAGGAGCGCCATAAGGTTATTTCCTAGTCTTAAGGCAATTCAGTAATGGAGAAAATGATCAGTCCTAGTAGGCAACTTAGTCCATTTTAGTACTAGGCTTCTGGAGGAGGGTATACCCCGACCTAGGCAGCATGATAAGTTATAGAAGAATCATGTAGGGTATCTCGCAGGGTGAACATTGGAGAATCATGTAGGAGAGATAACCAATTTTATTGAATTTCTCAAGTAGTACACTATAAAATCGGGGTATGTATTCCAACTGATATAAATTGAATTTTTAAGGGTAGAACTTCCTGAGGTGATCAACATTCCCTGTGTGATCTACCGGGTATCCCTCCATATCTTCCAGCTTATAGGCGCCACCCCAGAGCATTACTCTAATCAGGTAAGGGCCTTTCCAGTTAGGGGCTAATACCTCGGCGGACCTTTTCCGTGTGTTCTGGGTTACCTTTCTAAGGAACAAGTCTCCTACTCTGAAACTACGGGTCCTTACTATTTTGTTGAAGTGTCAGGCTATCTTACTCTTGTACACCTCTACTCTTTCAGTGATCCTACATTGTTTCTCCTCGAGTAGATCTAGATTAGCTCCCAACTTAGCCCCATTATCTTCCGATTCATAATTTTGGACCCGGAAAGATACAAGCTTGTCCTCGATGGGTAAGATTCCTTCAGTTCCGAATACCAATGAGTAAGCGGTTTCCCCTGTTGCAGTCCTCCTGGTTGTCTTGTATGCCCATAGCACATTCGGTAATTTTTCAACCTATAATCCTTTCTTCTGTTGGAGCTTCTTAATAGTTTTGTTGGTAGCATCTACCAACCTATTAGTTTGAGGATGAGCTACTGATGCAAACCAGAGATCAATGTTTCGATCCCCATAGAATTCTTTGAAGTTGGCGTTATCAAATTGCTTTCCTAGATCAGTTATGATAGCCACCGGGGTACCGACACTGCAAACGATATTCTCTTCGACAAAGCTGGTGGTCTTTTCTTCAGTTATCCAGACAAGTGCCTTAGCTTTTACTAAACGGGTGAAGTAGTCTATTGCTACTATTGCGTGTTTGGCCTAACCGAGTACAGTAGGAAGCGGGCCAATTAGATCTAGTCCCCAAATATCAAAGGGGTAAGGTGTACTGATTGAGGATAGCCTTTCTGGATAGAGGTGACAGAGGTTTACTGTCTTCTGGCAAGCCTCGTATGATTACGAAAACTGTTTTGCAACCCGATGTATAGTCGGCCAGAAGTAGCCCATTCTAAGTATCAGGTAGGCTAGTGTCTCGCTTGCTGCATAATTACCACAGTCCCCTAAGTGTACCTAGTCAAATGCCCAGGTAGCATCATATGGGTGAAGGTATTTGAGTAGGGGGAGGGATTTCCCTTTGCGGTAAAACTATCTGTTTACAAGACAGTACCGGGTAGCGATTCTCTTCAGCTTGCGTGCTTGATCTGGATCTGCTGGGAGAGTGTCACTTTGGAGGTAGTCCACTATTGGATCCATCCGACAAAGGAGTCGGTTGACTCAAAAGATCTCCACCACCTTGGTTATGCTGGAGCGAGGTATCAGTTGGAGAGGCACCCCTCTTGGTAAGGTATGCCCCTCACCTGCTGCTATCTTGGCCAGAACATCCGCCCGGTGATTTTTTTCTCAGGGTACCTATTCCATCCTCATGCCTTTGAATCCCGTCATTGTTTCTCAGACTTTAGCTAGATACGCGACCATATTGTCACCTTTTGCTTGGTACAACCCCAATACCTAGTTGACCACCAATTGGGAATCTTTCATGACCAGGAGGAAATCGGCCCCTAAGGCTTCTGCCACTCCCATTCCTACTAGTAAGGCTTTATATTCTACTTCTCTATTAGTAGCTCAGAACTCAAACCTAAAGCAGTGACTGCATTCGACCCCTTTTGGGTCTATCATGACAATTCCTGCTCTGCGTCCTGATTGACTTGTTGCCACATCCGTGTATAAAATCTAGGTCTTGTTATCTTCAGGCCAATTCAGATCGATCTGATCCGGACTAGGGTCGGGCCTGGTGACTGGGTCCGGATTGGCGCTGAACTCCATTATGAAGTCGGCTAGGGCCTATGCTTTGATTATGGTTCTTGCCATGTATTTGATGTCAAATTGGATGAGCTCTAGGGCCTATAGAACCAACCTGCCTTATACATCTGGCCTTTGCAGGAATTGTCAAAAGGGCTGATCGGTGACTACCACGATAGTGTGTGCCTGAAAATAAGGTTGGAGCTTTCTGGCCGTAATTACCAACGCATAGGCGAGCTTCTCTAGGAGGGTGTAATTTTTTTTTAGACTTGGTTAAAGCAAGGCTCACATAGTACACCAGTCTCTGTACCCCGTCACTGCATTCCTTCACTAAGGCCCCACTAGTGGCAGCTTCTGAGACTGCTAGGTAGAGTTGGAGTTCTTCTTCTGTAAGGGGCTTGACCAGGAAAGAGAGACTGGCCAAGTACTCCTTCAAGGCTTGGAAAGTCAGTTCTCTTTGGTTATCCCACTTCAGCTTCTTTCCCTGCTTGATAATCTTGAAGAACAGGAGGCACTTATCTGTGGGGTGGAATATGAATTGGTTCAATGCTGCTATCAGGAATGTCAATCCCTGTGCCTACTTGAGTGTTATGGGAGAATTGAGGTCTAGGATGGCCTTGATCTTTTCGGGATTGGCCTTGATTCCTCTTCAATGTACCATGAACCCTAGAAACTTTCCTGCTGCTACCCCGAAAGCACACTTTGCGGGGTTCACTCTCATCTGATTCTTTCTTATTACCTAGAGAGTTTGGCATAAATCTCCTGGGTGTTATCTAGCCTCCAGAGATTTTGTAATCATATCATTTATGTACACCTCCATAGATCTTCCTATCTGCTGCTTGAATAATTTGTCATTTTTAAGTCTGAATGGCATTACCTTATAGCAGTAAAGGCCTTGTCCAATGATGAAGCTGGTCTTGTCTTTATCTGATGGATGCATCATGATCTGATTGTATCCCAAGAAGGCATCCATGAAGCTTAGGAGTTTGTTTCCCGTGATAAAATCGATGAGCTGGTCGATCTTGGGCAGTGGGAAGCTATGTTTGGGGCAAGTCCGATTGAGGTTGGTGTAGTCCACATACATTCATCATTGTCCGTTAGATTTGGTTACCATGACCACATTGGCGATCCATTCAGGATATTGGGACTCCTTGATGAATCCAGCTTTTAGGAGTTTGTCAACTTTTTCCTAGACTGTGGCGTTCCATTTGGCATTGAAATGTCATCGTTTCTGTTTCACTGGCTTAAAGGTTGCATCTATTGCCAACATATGAGTGGCCAAGCTAAGAGGAATGCCGAGCATTTCCTTATGGTTACAAGTAAAAATATCTTCGTATTCTCTGAAAAGCTTTATCAGATCTTCCTTGACTACGGGATCCAATCCCCCCCAACTTTCACCACCTTAGTGAGATCTTCTCCCTTACAGGTACTTCTCTAACTGATCCGTGGGATGGCCACTGGTCCAAACCTGTTCTTCATCTTCCTGCTCTTCTATGATTATGTCTGGTACCTCTCATTCTTCCATGACATAATGACCCTGTTTCGGCGTACCCGAGTTCATTTCACTAGCCACATACGCGCACTATTTGGCAAGCGCGGTGGGATTGGTAGATACCGCATAGCAATTGCGCACTTCCTATTGATCCCCTCGGACTTCTCCCACTTCTGTTCCTACTGGAAACTTTAAGACGTTATGGTAGATAGATAGTACCCCCTAATCCCTAAGAAGAAAGGCCTACCCGGAATGGCATTGTAGGTAGATGGGGTATCCACCACGATGAACTCTGTCATCAGGTTCTGCTGAACTGGGGCTTCTTTGACTATCAGCGGTAAGATTTTGGAAACCATGGGCATTACAGAGTCCCCTGTGAATCCATCTAAAAGCGAGGTGCATCTGTTGTAGCATGAATTCTTCAAGTTAAGTTGCTCATGAGCTCCCTTGAATAGGATGTCCACATTGCTTCCAGTATCAATCAAGACACGGTGAACCCGGCCGTTGGCAATCTGTACTGAGATTACCATGGGATCGTCATGTGGTTGGACTGTATTGTAGACATCTTCCTTTGTGAAGATAATCTTGGTAGAGCGGGATGGATCTCGGGATCCATTGTTGACTTTGAATATCTCATGACTTGTGTTGAGCCTAAGAATCTTTCTTGCGTGGTTCTTTCTCGAATTATTGGAAGTTCCCGCCAAGGTGGGGCCTCCACTAATGGTATGAATCACCTGGATCTGCTTCATCAGATCCTTCTCTCCATCCCTCCTTCTTTCTGCCTCCTCCCGTATCTCGTTTTGTACCTGTTCCCCTTCCTTGATGCTATCTTGTACCTGCTGTAGAAATTCTGTCAGCATGCCTCCCCTTACCAACCCTTCGATTTGATTGCGAAGGTGATAGCATTCAGAAGTGTTGTGTCCGACATGCTCGTGGAAATCGCAATACTTGTACTGGTTCCTCCTATCAGCTGGGACTTTCATTGTACCTGGCTTCATAAGTTGGCCTTTATCCTACATGGCGAAGTAGATGGTTTCTCTTGAAGTATTGAGGGGGGTGTAGTGATTATATCCATCTTCCTCACTTGCTACCCGAGCAACTTCTTTCAAAAAGGCCGCCCTAGAAGGCTGTAAGGATTCCCATATTGTGATTGACTTATTTAGTGGACAAACCATAATTTGGGCTTAAATTGTAAGGGTAGTTTAGGTGATTGAGGACAAAGCTCAAAGGCCCTTGTTCAATACCTCAAGGTTGATAAGCACCAAAGGTAAAATTTCTATGTGCTTACTTGCAATTGAAGAGATTAGTTGCCCACACTCACAACACATGCATAATTCTTATTCTTGTATGTTGTGTGTACTTTTATATGTGCTAATTCATGATCATTTATATCTCTTCGTGCATGTTTTTATTGATTGCATCTTAGGATTAGATTGCCATGACATTTAGGAATTTAGGATGCAAAATTTGGAAAGGGCACTGTACATAGCGCTGTTGGAAGCGCTGTACGTACAACGCCCAACTAAGAACTAGGTGAAATGGGTTTTTAAATGCATCAGGTCTAATGCATTTTATGCATTTTTATTGAAGGCGATGTATGAGCGCTATTCAAAGCGCTGTACGTACAGCGCCTATCAAAAAACCGAGAAAATAGAGCATTGGCGCTGTACAGGCGCTATACAGAAGCGCCCAAGACAAAAATAGGGGAATTTATTCAAAACGTTGTCACTTTATCTTGACACCCTATATATATGCCTCTTTCATCTTAGGTCATTTTTCAAAAAGTCCAAAAAGCATATTTTTTCCCTTAAAACATATTTCAAGAGAAAAAAAAACAAGAACTCACCTTTAAACACTCAAAGCTAATCCTTTTTGCATAAAACTTCATATTGCATCATCTATGGTCACATAGAGTGCATTCATGCATGGTTTTGCATCATCACAACTTGCTTGGTAGGATTCTCACTAACTTCATCAAATTTTAGTGTCTTTCTTAACAAGTCATCTCTTTAATCACTTGTATGTTTTTAGATCATATGCTAAATACAAGATAGAGATTGTTTGTGATAAATCGATTGAGTGTTATATATGATAGCTATCTAGGTTTTCAGAATCTATGTTTAGCTACGCTTTTTAACATGTCATCTAGCAATTGATATCTAGGATTGCATTAATTGTTATTCATCATCCTAGATAAGCATATAAGGTTACCTAGCTTTATTTGCTATTTGGATATCATCATATATTCACTTAGGTTTTATTATCTCTTCATTGAGAAGTAAGTCTTGCGTTGCTACCGGGATTAGATAGGTGTAAATCATAAGCAAATTGGACTAGGTTCACTTATACCGGTATTAGGTAGGTTTGTGATTATTGATCGAGATTAGGTTGTAATCGTTATCATATTTAGTGGATTCGAGGTTCAAGTGTGGCGCACTAACTAGCCCGTGGTTTTTCCTGTGAAGGTTTCCACGTAAATATTTTGTGTCATTTACAATTCCGCACTTTATACACTTGATATATTATTGTAAGTAGTTAGGGGAATTTTCGTCAATTTGACTAATAACGAAAACTGGGTAAAATCGGATAAAATCTATTCACCCCCCTCTAGATTAATATTAGGCACACCTTAATTTGTGTCAATTGGTATCGGAGCGGGTTCCTAGATATACTTAGGTGATCCTTGCTCATTTTGGTGTGTTTTGCATTTGTATGTTTTTGCTTATTCATACATTTTGCATACATTTCATTTCATTCATATATACAATGAGTAGCAACGGTTGCAACAACGAGGGAGGTTCTAGCACAAGACCTCCTCTTCTCACCGGTTTGAACTATTCCCAATGGAAAAGGAAAATGGAATCCTACATATGTCAAATTCATGACAGTGCATGGATGGCGGTTGAAGATGGATATGATCTACCTATTTTGAGTCCCGTGGGTGGAGGAGAAGAAGCGTTGAAGCTAAAGGCTCAATAGAATCCACAATAATTTGAGGCTTCTAGGTGGAATAGGAAGGCTATGCACGCCATTCTTTGTGCAATGGACAAAAATCAGTACAAGCTAGTTCAGAATACTCAAGTGGCGAAAATGGCTTGGGACATCTTGCAAATTGCACATGAAGGAACCGATGTGGTGAAGGAATCCAAGCTTCAAGTCCTTCAAACTCAATTCGAGTTCCTTAGGATGGGGGAGGACAAATGCTTTAATGATTTCGAAATCAAGTTGATGGATATTGTCAATCAAAGTCACCAACTTGGAGACCCGTATTCGGATAGGAGAGTCAAATAGAAAATCATGAGGTCTCTCTCTGATAGGTTCGAATCAAAAGTGACGGCGTTAGAAGAAAATAGTGGATATAAGGATATGACGCCGAGCGAGGTGATTGGAAGACTCCTCACCTACGAGTCTAGGAAGGCTCCTAGCTATGCACCTCCTAAAACGCAAAAGGGAATTTTTTTTGAAAGCTTCCAAGCAGGAAAAGGAGGAAAATAATTACTAGGACGAAGACCTTGCCTTATTTATGAAGATGTTTAAGAAGGTTATGAAGTTTGAGAGAAAGGATTTTGGATCCAAAGGTCAAAACTATAAGAAAAAGGGTTCCTACAACAAGTTTGAGCCTAAGCAAGAGAAGACCGAAAGAAATGGGGTCCGATGTTTTAAGTGTGGTGGTATAGATCATTTTGCCCCCGAATGTGCAAATCACTTGGTCAAGAAGACGGGTAAAGTGATGGCCGCCACATGGAGTGGTAGTAGTGATGACTCCATGGAAGGAGAAGAATCTTCGGATGATGAAGTGGCTAACTTCATAGCTTTTGCCTCATTTCATAAGAGTAAAAGTAGAAGTGAAGAAGAGGAAAAGAGTTAAGAGGAAAATGACTCAAGTGAAGATGGCTCTTTAACTCACTCCGCAAGTGGATATGTGGAGAGAGAGGTTCTTATTGAACACTACACCGAATTCAAAAGCTTAGAGAAGAAGACCTCTAAAACGATTAAAATGTTGAGAGGAAATTCTTGAGCTTACATCTCTTAATGACCACTTAAGTAAACAAGTGGAAAGTTCTAAGAAAATTGAAGATAAGCTAAGAGAGGAGTTAGTCTTGTCTAAGAGGAATAAAGAAGACTTGAAAAGGGAACTTAAAGAAGTTAAAGTGTCTTTAGCTAAGATGGATTCTAGCACCAAGAAGCTTGACGATATACTTGGTGTTGGAAAGAGTCTATATGACAAGAGAGGTCTTGGTTTTGAAGATGGTAAGGAGACCTCCACTTCTAAAAAGACCATATTTGTCAAGAGTTTGGGGAACCAAGAAGCTTGATATGTTCATACTCCTAGGAAGAAGTTAGAACTAGGACAATGTTCTCATAGTGCACAAGTGAAAGTGGTGCCAATGAGGCAACCTCAAGCTCAACCCACAAAGGTCTTTCAAGTCAACATTCCTCAACAAATGGCTCACAAGGGAAAGAGACCAATCATGCAACCTCAAGCTAGGAAGTAAGCTAGACCGGTTCAACAACAAAGATGGATTGAACCCATTCAACCATGAAGACATGGACAAGCTCTCATCCGTGCACAAGGACATGGTATGATTCCTTATTTCATTCCTACATGTCATTTTTGTGGATTTGATGGTCATATTAGACCAAATTGCTTTCGATACATTAAAATGTGTAGAACTAGAAGCATGATTGAAAAGAGAAAGAATAAAGCCAGAATGCATGTTCCTAGGAATGAGAAAATTGATTTGCATAATCCTATAACATCTAGAGCCCATGTACCAAAAACCACTAGAAAAGAAAATATAGTATCTAAGTGGATTATAAAGAATGAAAATTTTTTCCATGTTGTACATATTGCTTTAAGAGCACATTCTTCTAATTTTTGGTATCTTAATAGTGGGTGC
Organism: Acer negundo; assembly: GCA_035582765.1. NCBI lineage: Eukaryota > Viridiplantae > Streptophyta > Magnoliopsida > Sapindales > Sapindaceae > Acer > Acer negundo. Next base: position 23,619,777 of record CM069241.1, on the reverse strand, counting down.
TCTAGGCACATGACGGGAAAAAAGAGTTTCTTCGAGACTCTTGTCATGGAGGAAGGAGGATGTGTCACCTTTGGTGATGGATCCAAAACGATAGTTGTAGGGAAAGGAACCATTTCCATTCCTAGTCTACCCTCCTTGTCCAATGCTTTATTTGTTGATGGCTTAAAAGCCAATTTGATAAATATTTCACATATAAATGATGAAGGATTTTCCGTCTTATTTAGTAAAGATGATTGCTCTATCCTATTGCCCAATGGATAAACCTTGCTAAAAGGTATGAGATATAGCGACAATTACTATTGTCTTGAAGCTAGAATAGTCTAAAACAATGTGTCCATGGATGAGCAAATTGAGTTGTGTCATGAAAGACTAGGCCAGATGAACTTTTGGGATTTACGAACCCTTGGAAAGTTCAATTGTGTTCGTGGCCTCTCTAAGCTTGGGAAGAAAGCTAATGGAATTTGTGGACCTTGCCAACAAGGAAAACAAACCAAAAGCATGCACAAAAAGGGCAAGTATCTCTACACCAAGGAGCCCCTAGAGCTTTTCCACATGGATCTCATGGGTCCTATGAAAACTGAGAGTTTAGGTGAAAGGAGATACATTTTTGTTTGTGTTGATGATATCTCTAGGTTCACATGGACATATTTTCTTAAAGAAAAATCCGAAACTTTTGATAAGTTTAAAATACTTTGCATTAAAATTCAAAATGAAATGAACTCAAAGATTAAAAGCATAAAACGGATTAGAAGTGACCATAGGAGGGAATTTGAGAATACCTCTTTTGAAACCTATTGTGATAGTGTTAGCATCTCCCATGAGTTTTCGTCTCCTAGGACACTTCAACAAAATGGAGTTGTCGAGAGGAAAAATAAGGACCTTCATGAAATGGCCCATATGATGTTGCTTAGCAATATGGCTTGTTATATAGGGTAGAAACACCTCCTATGAGATATGGAAAGGTAAGAAGCCAAATGTTATCTACTTCCACACCTTTGGAAGCAAATGCTACATTTTAAATGACCGTGATCGCCTTGGCAAGTCTAATGTTAAGAGTGATGAGGGTATCTTTATTGGCTACGCCTTAAATAGTAGAGCCTATAGAGTTTTCAACTTAAAGACTCGAACCGTCATAGAATCATCCAATGTTGTCATTGATGATACAATGCTCAAGTCTATTGACTATGAGGAGGAGGTTGCTATAGATGATAACTCTCCCTTGGAGAATGTTGTGGAAACTACTATTGTAGAGGACACACAACCTATTGATAGAGTTCTTCTCTTGAACTCTAATGAACCCACTCCATGGGTTAGAAAACTCCATGATAAAGATGACATCATTGGAGAAGTTAATAAGGGTGTTAGGACTAGGCGTCAATTAGCTAATCTAATTAGCTATACATGCTACACCTATCAAAAAAAACCCAAAAAGGTTTATGAAGCCTTGAATGATGAATTTTGGGTTCTTGCTATGCAAGAAGAGCTAAACCGATTCAAAAGGAATAAGGTTTGGACTCTATTTCCTAGGCCTAAGAACACTAATGTGATAGGCACCAAGTGGATTTATAGGAACAAATCCAATGAGGATGGCAACATAGTGTATAATAAGGCTAGACTTGTTGCACAAGGGTACTCTTAAATTGAGGGTATTGACTTTAAGGAGTCATTTGCTCTCGTTGCCCGGTTAGAGTCCATTAGGCTTCTCTTATCCATTTCTTGTGTGCACAAGTTCAAATTGCACCAAAAGGATGTCAAGAGTGCCTTCCTCAATGGCTTCTTGCAGGAGGAAGTGTTTGTTGAGCAACCTAAGGGGTTTGTGGATGCACACCACCCTAACCATGTCTATCGCCTCAAGAAGGCTCTATATGGGTTGAAACAAGCACCGAGGGCTTGATATGAACGCCTCACTCAATTTCTTGTTAACAATAACTACATAAGGGGTAGTGTTGACAAGACCTTGTTCATCAAAAGAAACAAATATGAGTTATTTATAACTCAAATCTATGTTGATGACATTATTTTTGGCTTTACCAACAACTCCAAGGTCCAATAATTGGTTGAGGTTTTGTCTCATGAGTTTGAGATGAGTCTAGTTGGTGAGTTGAGTTACTTCCTAGGTTTGCAAATTAGGCAATTAAATGATGGGATTTTCATCACCCAAGCCAAGTATGCCAAAAACCTGGTGAAGAAGTTCGCTGTTGAAAATGCCAAACATTGTAATACACCCATGAGTACCACTTTGAAGCTAAGCAAGGATGCTAGTGGAAAAGTGTGGAACGAACACTATATCGGGGCATGATAGGTAGCTTGCTTTACTTGACCGTAAGTAGGCTCGATATATCTTTTCGTGTGGGTGTGTGTGCTAGGTACCAAGCGGATCCTAAAGATTCCCATCTCTCTTCCGTTAAGAGAATCATTCGCTTTGTGAATGGGACATCCAACTATAGGATTTGGTACTCTTTTGACACTAATGGTAGTTTAGTTGGCTTTAATGATGCGGATTGGGCAGGAAATTGTTATGATAGGAAGAGCATATTAGACGGTTGTTTCTTTCTAGGCAACAACTTAGTGTCTTGGTTTTGCAAGAAGCAAAACTCAATTTCCTTGTCTACGGCCGAGGCAGAGTACATAGCCGCGGGGAGTGGATGCACACAACTCCAATAGATGAAGCAAATGCTAGTCGACTACGGATTCAACCAAGGTATACTCATTTTCCTTTGTGATAACATGAGTGCTTTTAATATTTCCAAGAATCTGGTACAACACTCTAGAACAAAGCATATTGACATCCGTCATCACTTCATTAGAGAGCTTATTGAAAATAAATGCGTAGTGCTTGAACATGTAGGCACTAATGATCAATTAGCGGACTTATTTATTAAACTCTTAGATGCTACTCGATTTAAAACACTTAGTAGATCTATTGGGATATGTTTTGTGGAGTGATGAGTTTTGGTGATTGACCCCTTTTGAGGAACTCAAGCAAAAAGAGCAATTGCATATTTGTTGAAAGCAAAAATTTGAAAAATTTTATGCTTCTTTATTAATTGCTTGAGTATCTTGGTTGCACATATGTATATATGTTTTTATCTCAATAAGTGTGAATCATGCTTTGAATGCAATCTATGTTATATTAATGTTCAAACATGCATTTTTGGACTAGGAGATTCACATAGGAAGTACTTATTGAATGACCTATAATAATCTCGATGACATGATAATTCTTAATGACATACTCAAATGAAATAGCATGATTTGATGATTGCAATTCTTAAATGCAAAACAATTTTGAAAAGCTTATGAGACTCAAAATGAAAAAGGATTTTGTGTCCATTCTAAGGATTTTAAAATCCAAATGTCTCTCTTTCTTTATTTGTTGAACATGTCTACTATAATACAGATATCTTATCTGGAAAAATCAAATAGAGTGCAAAGTTGCTCATGACATGTTTCGCTTGTAAAGTTGGATATAGTGCTCTAAATTGAATTCAATAAATTCTCTATATCCTTGCTTTAATTCATGACGAATGGTGAAATTGGTTTGAATTCCTATAAGAAACCTTTGTCATTTGTTTTGCCAAATACCACTGATTTTTGAACATAAATGCAATATGTCTTGCTTGCAAAGCATTTCTAATCACACATTTTCTATGAAAATAAATCTCCTTGTATCTCTCCTCTTAATTGAGTTGCATAAAATGCCTTATATGATTATGCAAATGACATGTATGCTTCTATCTCTCTTTGCCATAAGTGACCCATTTGGGGAATACTCCTTTGTCCATCTCATGACAAAAAGGGGGAGTAGTTTGGCGGTAAGGGGAGTTTGCTTATTGTACACCTTAGGCATAGAAAAATTACATGTTGTGGAGAATACACATTGAGGGGGAGTAACCCGTTGAGGGAGAGCATTGCATTTCACATACATTGCATGATGTTGTGCTTAAATTCTTAAATGCAAATGCTTGTTTTTGTTTTAACATGATAAATCTCACATTTACTTGTATTGGAAAGTGTAGAAACTTTGTTTTGAAGGGTTGGTTGTTCTACAAGAGATTGAAGACTTAAAGTTTTATCTTTGTAACATCTCTTTGCAATGTAAAAAATCATTGTAGTCCTATAGTTTCTATTTTGTTAAGAGAAATCAATGTGAGAGGTGGTTTTGTCATGAAATAGCCAAAGGGGGAGATTGTAAGGATTCCCATATTGTGATTGGCTTATTTCGTGGACAAACCACAATTGAGGTTTGAATTGTAAGGGTAGTTTAGGTGATTGAGGACCAAACTCAAAGGCCCTTGTTCAAGACTTCAAGGTTGATAAGCACCAAAGGTAAAATTTCTATGTGCTTACTTGCAATTGAAGAGATTAGTTGCACACACTCACAACATATGCACAATTCTTATTCTTGTATGTTGTGTTTACTTTTATATGTTCTAATTCATGATCATTTATATCTCTTCATGCATTTTTTTATTGATTGCATCTTAGGATTAGAATGCCACGACATTTAGGCATTTAGGATGTAAAATTTGCAAAGGGCGTTGTACAAAGCGCTGTTGTAAGCACTATACTTACGGCGCCCAACTGAGACCTAGTTGAAATGGGTTTTTAAATGCATCAGGTTTGATGCATTTTTTGCTTTTTTATTGAAGGCGTTGTACGAGCGCTGTTCAAAGCGCTGTACGTACAGCGCTTATCAAAAACCCGAGAGAAAAGAGCATTGGCGTTGTACAGGCGCTCTACAAAAATGTCGTACGTACAACACCCAAGGCAAAAACAGGGGAACTTATTCAAAATGTTTTCACTTCATCTTGACACCCTTTATATATCTATTTCTTCTTAGGTCGTTTTTTAAAGAGTCCAAAAAGCATATTTTTCCCTTAGAACATATTTCAAGAGAAAAATGATCAAGAACTCACCTTTAAACACTTAAAGCTAATCCATTTTGCATAAAAATTCATATGGAATCATCTATGGTCACATAGACTGCATTCATGCATGGTTTTGCATCATCACAACTTGCTTGGTAAGATTCTCACTAACTTTATCTAATTTTAACAAGTCATTTCTTTAGTCACTTGTATGTTTTTAGATCATATGCTAAATACAAGATAGAGATTGTTTGTAATAAATTGATTGAGTGTTGTATTGTGATAGCTATCAAGGTTTTCATAATCTATGTTTAGTTAAGCTTTTTAACATGTCATATAGCTATTGATATCTATGATTGCATTAATTGTTATTCATCATCCTAGATAAGCATCTAAGGTTACCTAGCTTTATTTGCTATTTGGATATCATCATATATTCACTTAGGTTTTATTATCTCTTCATTGAGAAGTAAGTCTTGTGTTTCTACTGAGATTAGGTAGGTGTAAATCAGAAGCAAATTGGACTAGGTTCACTTATACCGGGATTAGGTAGGTGTGTGATTATTGACTGGGATTATGTTGTAATCGATATCACATTTAATGGATTCGAGGTTCAAATGTGGCGCACTTAATAGCCCGTGGTTTTTCCCGTGAGGGTTTCCACGTAAATATCTTGTCTCATTTGCAATTCCACACTTTATACACTTGATATATTATTGTGAGTAGTTAGGGGTATTTTCATCAATTTGACTTATAACGAAATAGTCTTCTAGCTGAGTACCTTTCCTGGTACGAGGGAATATGAGGCGACCTGTAGGTTGACTTGTTTGGGGGCTAATTCTAGAATCTCTTGACTGGTACGGGCTTTAGGGTCAACAGGGCTTCATCATGTTCAACCTTGATCCGGAGTTGCTCTTTTATGTCTACTTGTTTTAAAGCTCGATTGTAAGCTTCCTAGTAAGTTTCTGGTGGATGCTTAGCAAAAGAGCGAAATAGTCTGTCCGCCTACAAGTTTTCAGAAATTAGCCAAGGTTTCTTTTTTGTCGAAAACTCCCATCTGGATTACTTCCTTATGGAATTTCTCCACATAAGACCTCAAGGTTTCACCTCGCTCCTAGATTATATACTGAAGAAAGATAGAGTTTTTTGGACGAGGCTTGATTCCCTGAAACTGTGCACAAAAAGTTGTGGTAAGTTTAGAGAAAGAATCAACACTACCTGGTGGCAATTTCCTAAACCATGTTTTGACACAGTTGGTCAAGGTCGAATGGAACATCCTGCACTTGGCTGACTGGGTTGAATTATGGAATTCCATCTGATGGACAAAGCTTTCCAGGTGACTAATGGGATCCTCTTTTCCGGAATACTTTTCGAAGGGCATCCTGAATTTTGGGGGTAACCCCACTTCCCTGATCCTTTTGGAGAAAGGTGCATTCTTTTCACCCAAGGGGTTCTTCCGGATTCCCTGGTGCTTTCCCTTCTTTAATTCCTCCAGCTGCTTAGCCATTTCGACCATCTGATCTTCCAGGTGCTGAGATTTAAGGTTTCCGGATCGGGCCACTGAACCTTCTTCATCCGAGGTCTCTAAATCAATAACCATTTCCTTCTGCTTGGCTTTTTGGTGCCTACTTCAAGGTCTTTTTCAGGATCTGACGTTTACTTCTGAGTTTGGCTATGGATCTTTCTTCTCTCCCCCTAGCCTTGCTGGGGGTTGGACTCTCCTAGGTGGAATCTCAATCACGGATTTCACCAGTCGGGGTCTGAGATTAACCTGCTGGACCGGGGTTGGTGGAGATGGACCTAGTCGGTCAGACACTAGTACCCTGGTACTTGGGTTAATGTCTCCTGCGATCCCAGTTGCTTCAAAGGGGATTCCTTCAGCTATCATTCTGAGTCAGATGGCTTATATGTAGGCCACAACCTATTGCTCTAGAATATCCCGATTGATCTCTTGTCCAGCAGGATCTCAAGGCAGGGGGCATGCAGCTACGACCGGAGGGGGTATTAGTGTCGGGTTATCATTCCTGGATCCTCTAACCCATCTTTGAGCTCTTTCGGTGGAAGTGAATGATAAAGGTCCCGATGGAGGTGCATGAGCCTAAGAGGATTGGAGTCTCATCTTTCTGCTTCACTGGGTAAAACTAGGACATCTTCTTTGTAAATGTTGGGAAGATACTTCACACAGATGGTGCCAAAAGTGTTAATGGAAAATTATTACTAGGGTGAATCTCCAAATAACAACTTTAAGGACCAAGATCGAGATAGATCCCATTCGGAAGGGTATCACGTAGTTCAATACCAACAAGATTCCTATCAAACCAAACTAAAACTCATACAAGAAAAGATTAAGATTAACTTCTGCGATTTTATTGATGAAAAACATGTATACAACTAATGAAATTAGGGCTATGGCGATATGTAACGGTATTCAAGGTTTTTGTTAGGTGATGGAGATAGCGTGCTCGTGCCTGTCCATAAGTAGAATTGAATGCAAGTGTAGGGTTTGAGGAGGCAAATTTTCAATTTTTTTGGTCTTGGTAAATATAATGCCGTATTTATAGGTTTGTTGCTTGCCATGCACTCCTACAATTTCAGTCTAAGGTTTTGGCGATCCTAAGACTTTCTTTCCTTCTAGGAGACAATTTTGTAAGAGCTTTAATTATCCGAATCAAGTGATTCCATTTGGGGAGGATTCTAGTAAAAATGGACTCCTTATTCGAATGAAATTCTTAAATGGCGGGAATGAGTCTACCTTTTTATCGGGACTTAAACGGCCGCGTTTCAGCCCCCTTACTTTAGAGCTTCAAGACTTGTCTGTCTGGACATATGGATTTGAAACTCCGTGAGTATTTCTTATGGTTATTTGGCGAGAGGATCCCAAGAGGTATCTAGGTTCTCGTGTACCCGCCTCTTACTATTTTTTTATACTTTCCTTGTTAGGTGCTTGGTTGATGGGGTATCTTGATAGCAGCTGTTCTTACAGTGGGGTACTTGGCTATTTGTAGAATCTAGTTGCCTGTCTGATGTGGCAACGGGGTACCCTATTGATGTAGGGGCGGGGTATCCGATTGATCTAGTAGTGGGATACCTTTGTTGATCTAGTAGAGGTACCCATCGTATGCAGTAGCGAGGTACCTCACTGAGCTCCGTGACAGGATTTTGAGTAGAACTCCTCGTCGGGTTCCTTAGAGGTTATCGGGATTACTAAGCTTGCTGGTTTGATCTAAAGGAGGAGGTAGGTATCCAGATTTGATCCAGCGTTCTTCTTTCTATGAGTAGTTATATGGTATCTTAGCATGTGTCTCCTCCTTGTATCTGGGTGGAAAATTATTCTTTGGTCGTTCGCCAATTTTGGCAGTTAACAAGAGGAATAATCGATTATATTATATTATAAAGAAGGGAAATAAAATGAGTTTCTTTATGTAATCTAGATACAACGTTGAACAATACTCTCCACCGGTCACTATAGGCGAAGTCTGACATAGTTGGTAGTGGAGATCTCGTGCGAGTCAATAAGTAGAAAAAAAACTGTGAGTTTAAGGTTTCGATCCCTTTCATAGTTGAATATAACGTCATATATATAGGTCCTTTTACTTGCCATGCACTCCTATAACTTCGGTCAAGGGTTTCAGCAATTATAGGACTTTCCTTTGCGATAAATGAAGATATCGTGTGAAATCTAATCCCTAAAATCAAGTGATTCTTTCTTGGGTGGATTCTGGCATACTTTGTTTTAAAATAGGACTCTTAAATGGGTGGAATGAGTCATCTTTAATGATAAAAACGTTGGCATTTTAATGTTCTTTTTAGTAGCTTTAAACCTTGGTGGCATCCTTATCTGATACTTGGGTTGTTTGGCAAGCTAGTTCTTAACGGTGTCAGGGTATTTTGGTGTCAGGGTACCCCGACGCCCTTCTTCTTATTGTATCATGATTTCCACTGGTCCCTTGGTCACCCCGATTTTGGGATATCGGTTGATGATGTGTCTAGATATCTGGGTGACATAGTGGCGGGGTTCCTAATCTATATAGAAGCGGGATACCCTGTCCACGTAGAGGCGGGATACTAGGACGGTGTAGCGTGGTTTGTAGGATTGGAATCCTCATGCTTTTAACCTTGCTTCGGCTTTTACTTGGTATATATCCCGATATATTGGTCTAGAATTTCTTCAAGAGGTAGCCGGATGTTGCCTGCTAAAAACTTCATCCTTGATTCTAGGTGAAAAATTCTTCTTTGGTCCTTGGCCAATTTTGGCGGTTAATTGAAGTACCCCCTGACTTGAACACAGGTATCTAGCTCAGGGTTGGAGTTAGGATTCCTAGTTTGCTTAAAGGATTTAACACCCTGCTCGATTATATACCCTGTTTGGCTGGATTCTACTATCAAAGAAGCAATCTTTGTTAGATAAGCAAGTATTAAATGTTTTACCCATGTGTCGAATGAGGCTTGCTTAGTAAGTTCAAACGAGCCGTTTTTGGCGCTATTTTCTCAAAGCCGTCTCTTGCACGTTCCTAGTAATTGACTAGGGTTTTCCTTTTCTGTTTCGGTAACCACCCACTAAGCTCCTATAAATACCCATCTTTCATCCTCTATTCATTTACGCCTACCAGATAATCAAGAAATCAATAATTAGCTTTATTTTTCCTCGACTGTACAGTCTCACCAGATAATCTTCTTCTTTTCTTCTCTTTAATGGTATCTTCGCAAAACCATAATCCCATTTCACCATAACCTTCTGACAGTCTCGAAGCTCTTTCTGAGTTTGCCAGGATTGAATTGGACGACAACCATTTGTAAGAGGGAACTTGTCGAAGAGGCAGGGGCAGGGGAGAGTAATATCGTCTCTCTCCGCCGTCGCTCAAACCGACAGCCTCGCATTGGGTCAAATTTTTAGAACAAACCTTCGGATCTTATCCATATTGTTGACGAGGAGGAGGAGAAGAAGGTTGAGAATATGGGTGAGGTGGGGAATCCACCAGTCGGAAGTGAGATTCTTGATCCTTTCTTCAATTACCGGCTCGTTTCGGACTTCGATTGTACCGATAAGGACCTATCACGCTTAAGGTTATTCTATTAGATTCCGGATAGTATTTCCCTCTCCCTACCTCGTAGGGACCAAGAAGTGTATAATCCTTCTGCCGGTACCCTGCTTATTCATTCAACTGTGTTTAAGTGCGAGGGCAGACTACCTTTCCACCCTACTCTCCAAAGGGTGCATGTGGCTTTCGGGCTGGCTCCTCTAAAGATCTCATTGGGTTTCAGGAAACATTTAATGGGTTTCCTGGTGCTCTAGAAATAATAGTGTGAAAAGGATGACTTAGAGAGAGAGCCGGGCTTTGATTAACTGCGGTATGTCTTCTAGGTAGCAAACATGGCGCCTGGTCCCAAAAAATAGTTTTATCTGAGGGCTCTAACTCTGTAAAGTTTGTAGTACCCGGGGCCAACATCAAGATAAAGAAAAGCTGGAAAGATGAGTGGATCGTGGTAGGACGGGACTGGGGTCCTTCTGTGCATATTGGTTGGACAAAGGAAAAATGGGACAAAGGAAACATATCTAACGAATCCTTGGGTATCCTCCAGAAGATCGTGGACAACAAGTTCGTGAGTTCAGAGTATCCCGAAGTCGATCATTTTGAAGGTGCCAGACTGGACCGGTACCTTAAGATTTCTGTTGCCTACCCAGGTATGTGACTTTCTTCCCTTATGTTTTTTTTCCTTCTTGCTTCCTTGAGCTTTGTCTGATTTTCTTTTCGTTTTGATAGTATTTGTCACTCCTCTTTTACCTTCTTTTCCCGTTCTCACAGGACTAGGACCTCAAGTCCCCTCTCCTAGTGACTCTCACGTAAACTCTCTTATTCTCTCTCCCAGTACTGGTATTGATACTGGTGTTGGTGCTAATGGACCATCTGAACTTGCTTTATCTGTAGCTACCAGTCTTCGGTCCCGGAGGGGTTGTCTTTGTGTCTTCCTATCTCGTTGCCTGCATTGACACCATCGCGCCCTTATATAAAAGGTGTATTGGCTAAGGCAGCTAAGGCTCGAGGGTCTCCTATCCAAACAAAGAAACAGGCTTCAACTATTTCCGTTGCTAAGTTCTTTCCAGCACCTTTTCCTTCTTTTCCCCCTTCTGCACTTGATTCGACCCAATAGTGACCTATAATAGAGAAGGAGAAAAAAACCGTTGTTGTAGTGTCTCCTGCAAGACAACCTTCTGGGTCGAGGTCGATGGATAGCAACCGGAAGGAGCTGCTATCCAATTTTGCTGCTGCTGCTTGCTCCGGGGTCAGCCCGGATGCTATAGTCACCGTGCTAGAGAAACTTCTAGTCATAAAAGGAGCTTCCTGCTTGTTGAGGAGTATTTTCTATCTCTCCACCTCACTTAGTTGAATTTTATGATGATTCTTATTTTTACTTCTGTTTTTGCAGGCTTTTAAATTCAATCAGGCTATATGGCAGCAGCTAAAGTCTTTTCAAGAGGCCAACATCGCGGCCCTGGCTTGGTCCAAAGAGACTGTGGATACCCTGGTCCGTTTTGTTGCTAAGTCTGAACAGGGTAGGTAGGAATCCATAGTTGATATGGAGAGGATGAAGCACGTTATGGATACGGAGACTATCAAGTCCGCCCATCGTCGGGCTTAGCAGGAGGGGTTGGCTAAGGAGAAGGCTATGCTTAAGGAAGAGAATCATCTTCTGCGGGATGCAGTACCGGCTTTGAAAGCCCAAGTGGATGAAAATTTTAAGCTGGGATACTTCATTGTTTCTTATGATGTGGTCCAAGCTCTTCTTGTTGACTTCGATATGCAAGGCGTGATTGGATGGGATTGGGATTAGATTCTTGCCAAAGTTGCTCAATTTTCAGATGGCGATCCAGCCCCAGCTAACCCCGCAGTCATTCCAGATCCTTCTTCGTAACCTGAACTTATCCCGCTTGTTGTTGACCAAATAGAAGAAACCGGGGAGATTCAAGATCCTCATACTTTCCAAGATGATCTAATGTAGGATGTTGTGTTACTTACTGAAGTTATCCCTATGGTGGAGGTAGGTGTTTCTACTAAAGGGGGTGCATCAAGAGCGGGTGAGGTTCAGACCGAGGCTGGGGGCAAGATAGTTGGTGAAACAGATGTAGCCAGTCAAGAGGAAAAGGCAGGAGAGAAACATGGTGATGTATGATCTTTCATTTACGTTAATAGTCATTCTTTGTAGCTCAAAAAAGGGGGTTGGGCGCCATGTTTCATCAGTGAAAGAATTTCCCTTTTTATGGGCTATATATTATCCTGTTTGTTCTTGGTATAAAACTTGGTTGAAATGTTCACTCGCTGGTTTGCTCATACCCTAGATAAAAATTAATAATAATTGATATCTTGGTACTTATTGATTATAGTCCAGGCAATGCCTGACCTTCCTCACTCTTAGTAGTAGTCTGGGTGGTATTCTTCTTGTGAAACCTTGTAGGAACTTCTGTATATAGGACCTTCATTTGGGGGGTGATCCTAATATATCATCAGGATCCGGCTTCCCTTTTTATGGATTCGGGGTATTAAGACATTCCGGATTAGAAGCCCTGATAGTTAGCCCCCTATGATAAGCAACTTGAGATACTTGGTGCCTATGTTCCATGAATCCTGGTATTAACATGACCCGCATATGATAGGCAATTAAGATCCTCCTTTGCATCTAGGTTTATATTAGAGATGAGATATTAGGTGAAAGACCTTTCTGTCTTGCTTAGATGGCTCCCACTGTCTAGATGGATGGTCCTCCCGACACACCTGTTTTTAATGCACTAATTCGCACGTTGAGTTATGACTGGTCAGCAACCGTCGTCCGTATATCCTCGGTCATTATTACTTTGTACCGGTATCCAACTATTTTTCTCTATAAATAGCCTGTCTTTCATCATTATCCTTAATTCTGACAAATTTATAAATAGTGAAGCAAGGTTATCCTGAGTGTTCTCCTTTGATGGCAGATCCACCCATTCCTACTGTCAGTCTTGGTGCTTCTCTTGATATGGAGAAGGTCGATGATTCACAGTCGAATGTAAGGAGAAAGAACATTGCAACCGTGATTCCGGGTCAAACTCCATCTCGATCTGGCCTTATCATTCTAGTAGGGAACTTTGTCTCAAGCTAGGTTTCCGTAACAGGATCGGAAGCCTCATCCAAAGTTGTTGGATAAAGCCGAGATACTCTGTTCTTTCTAACTATCTAAATAATTTTTGTGTCAGCGAATTCGCAGTCATCATGGTTAATGGTGCTATTCATAAGGGCACCCAAGGACACAGTGGCTGGGTCTGGAATGTCTCCAAGCGCTATTGAAACATGTCTTCTAGACAAATCAGAATATCTAAGTTCAAAATGTGATCATATAAGTAAATATGGTAACTTGGAGAGCTATAGGCGGTCTATAAGCTCTTGACGATTAGTGATATTTATCACGAAGACACACTATCTCCAATAAGATTATCTAGGGTATGAATGAGAAACATTTATTTATTCTATCTTTATTTAAGAGTTCAATTTTAGTTCTTTAGTGGAATGGGCTAAAATTAATAAATAGAACCTAAGTGAATCATTTGTTGATTGTGATTTGGTTATGTCTATTGAAGCTTAAATTTAGATAGCCCACCAAAATCCTCAATCTACAAGAACTTGCATGGATCATTTGATATATTCTACCGGACTAATTTATGGTTCCATCTAGAATTGTAAATGGAGAGGTGCGGTCATATATGACGAAGACTCGCAGTAACTCTTCAAATACCTAGAATGGGCAGCGAAGGATGTGGGAATCCTTAGGCGGTCCTAATGGGGTGCAATTAGCATTCTATAAACATATTAAGAATATAATTTGCACATTTTAATTAAATGGGCTGTTAAAATTATATTAATTTATTAATTATAAGGCATGTGAACTTGTTTTCTTTTAGTAAAAATGAGTCTAGTTCACATGTGGACTTTTTACTGAGGTCCAATGAATTTAATAAAATGGAAAAATAGTATATTGCACATGATATATGTTTGGGTGGCAAGGCTAGGTTTATTCGTCTAGTATATTGTTTTATTTATTTAATAAAATGGAAAAACAATATGTTGCCCATGATCATATACTTGGGCAGCAAGGCTAGTGATATTAGCCTAGTATATTGTTTTATTTTATTATTTAATTAAATTGAAGTTAATTACTTTATTAATTAATTATTTAATTGAAAGTCAAAATCTTTTTCTAACTAGGAGAATATCTCTTAGTATGATAATTATCAAAGACTTTATTTGGTAAGTAGATATATAAAAGGAATTTATTTATCTAGTCAAATTATGAAGTTTTTGATATAGTCACAATTTAATAATACACAAAGGAGTTAAATTAGGGTTTAATTTTAGAAGATTGATAGGAGTCTTTAGTGAAAACACAAATCCTCCTTGTGTGAAGATTTCGGCCAAAGACAAGAAATCCTACTTGTGTGTAAATTTCGGCCAAAAGAAGATCTCCTACTTCGGAGAGGATTTTCGACCACCTATATATTCTATCATATAGAATTTGGCCAACGCTAATGTTTTTTGAGAGAGTTATTTCTTTTACTTAAAAAATAATCAAACTCAAAGAGACAACTGTAGAATTCGCCCAAGAGGAAAAACAAGATAAAGAATGTTTAGTTTTCGATAGTAAACTATTAGCTTTTATATTAAAAGACTTTGTGCACAACTTCGAATAAGGTTTACGCGAGTTTCGATCAAAAGATTGAGAATTCACAAGTGACCGAACGTTCTTCGTTTTCTCTTGAAAGATTATTTTGACTTACAAAAGAAAACGTTTTTTGATCATCCATCCTTAGCTACACAATTCAAAAAAGGGGAGCCCACACTCCTAGATGATTTACGTTCATGATTGGATTGGAAGATCTATCGGTTTACTATCGACGCAACATTAATCGTCACGTGGAAAAATGTACGATATCTTTTATTATATGTTAATTAATCAAGAGTTAAGGTTCTTTTCTAAAGGAAAAATTTTAAAATATACAAATTTATTTTTTGCTTCCGCCGCATGTATTTTCCCTACAAAACCTCCATATGACAATTCATAATTATTAATTATTAATATGTCAATTAAATAATCATATTATTTAATAATATTTAATTCAACAATTAAATAATCACATAATTTAATTAATTCCCAAAATATATTTTAAGTTACTTTTGAAACATAATTAATTGGACCATGAAATTCTCCATGAGTCTTATTACTATCAATCGTATAGGGCTAGCAAGAGGACCTAATGGACCCACATTTTTGAGATCTAATAATTCTTACAAAAAATTAATTAAACTCTTTAATTAATATTTCACAATTATTAACCTTGGAGTTATTCCACTAAAAACCCAAGGTTGTACTCTCGTAACTATATATGTTTTACACAACCAATTCTATCAGTGTCTATTGATATAGCTATTACATATGGCATGATCCTCCACAAGTAGTTCATAATTAGAGCTGGGTTATAAAGTCTGTTATACCTCTCTAATGATATCTTTTCCTTTAAGTACCATTGATTCTCTTGAATGATTATATCCTCCATTCCTTTATGGAAGAAGGAGAGCACTCTTAATCTTTCAAGCCCCAAATAAACTCTTAAGAAAACTACTTATCTACTTCTCGAAAGAAGGAGTGGATTCCACTATTGTGCACATACCTTCCTAGCCATAAGACAAACCGTGATTCCAAGATACAAAATTATTAATCAAGAATGATATTCCAATCTCACCTATGGTAAATCAAAAACAATGATCTAACCTGAAGGAGTCAGCAAGACATTCAAGATTTAGATCACCTATATATAGCCATCATTAATCGATATATATGAATTGTTTCAACTAACGGATCTTAGTGACAGATTCATATATATCGTGGCTTAGTCTTATATGGTCACATCATAAAAGGTGTCTCCATTCTCATAACACCATATGAGTAGTCTAGGATAAGACCACTGTACAATACGGAATGGACCGCAGCTGTAGATTAACCACAAATAAAGTGCTTAGCTTTATTTTCTTTCTACAGACTATTTAGATTGCATGTCTCAAACTGAATTCCTCTATGTATGACATTCCATATACTTAGTTTGAGATTACATCTAACAATCTTGGATGTTTGCATATATAATATAAGCGTATGAATTAATATGTTTGAATGAAATAACTACTTCTTTTATTATTGAATTTATAACATTTACATATTACAAGCTTTATGGCATAAATCCCAACATGCTTATCATCAAATCAAGAGATATATCAATGTAAATTCATCAAGATTTATCATCACAATCCAAGTGGACAAAATATGTGATCATACAAGTCCTAAATCCACTATCATAAGTAACTCACACTTTTATTCTAAGCAAGAATGAAATAAAGACAAGAGAATTAAAAAATAATATGACTAAATAAAAACAAAATTTAAACTATAAAATAAATGTACCTAGGTGGGTTGCCTCCCACCAAGCGCACGATTTAACGTCCAGGCAAGACATGGTATGGCACTCTAGCTCTTCAAACTCCAAATTGTTGCTTTTCTTATAAGGATAAGGCTCTTGATTTTTTTATGAGCACTAGTTGCTTGCTCGTCCCTCTAAGACTCACAAGTTGTCTTTGTTTCTTCCCAAGAGATAAAGAAACCTTGCTTTATCTCACAAGCTACACCACTCGCTTCCTTAAGAAGCAATAGAAAATCTACAGACTTACAAAGCATATTAGAAAGTTCTGATAAATAAAAGTATACTCAATACATGCAGTTTCCAACAAGAGCTTGAAATACCATTTATTCAAAAGAAACAAACTAAACGAATCCCACAATAGATTTTACCCCCAAACCTAATGCTTTCTCTCCTCTCAATTACCATGCACAAGTTCACACATAGAGAGAAATAATAGATTAAAGAAGAAAAGATAAAATGTGCATTTTTCAAACAACATAAAGCATAAACATAACATGCACGAAGATTTTCAACATTGTGCATTTGGGGTGGGGCTAGGACTAATTAAGGGTGGTTTAACTAAGTTGGGGAATTCACTCTTCTTTACAACCCAAACAAATATAGATAACTTCCCTATCGTTTCATTGCCCTTCTTTCTCATTTAGTTCGTTAGGTCTTTCCTCGCCCAAATTTTCTTTATCCTAGGTGGACTCTTCCTATTCCTAGGCTTCTCAACACATACCTTCCTAACATGCCTATACTTATCTCTATGTCTAAAATTATCTCATGTGTGTTGCCTTTAATATGCTTGGCCTAGTGGACTAATGTGACCTATCTTATGGCAATGGTGGCACACGGTGATAGGATTAGGAATGATAACTTGTTGGTGGTTCTCAGTTAGAGGTGGAGGTGGAGTCGGAAGGTTCTTACTCTTCCTTTTCGCCTTCCTCCTCTTTGCTTTGCTAGGATTTGGCTTTTTGACCTTAGCACTTAAAGAGGCTTGACTCAAGTCGAGCATTTCATCTTTTCAAAATGGAAACACACCCTTGATCATACCCTCAATTTCTTGCTTAGAATTTGCAAGCTCCGCAAGGTGGTCAATTTACTTCTTTTTCATTATCTCTAAAGACTTGTATCGTGTTTGAATTTCAGTTTGCATTAGTCGCATCCTTTTTGCAAAATCCTCATTGATCTCTTCAAACTCCTTCAAGGGTGTACAATTTGTAGCTTCAAGGCTCTTTAGTTGCACTCCCTGTTAGGATTATGCTCAATAGCAAGAGTGTTATAATATATTTGACAATCTTTTCAAATTAATAAAGTGATTTCTGGTTTAACAAATCTTACAGCATTTATAGTTTAATTATTATAATTGTCAAAAGTAAATAATCATAAGGTCAAAAGACTATGAGAAATAAATAATTGTTCATACATCTGGATATGTATGAGGTAGACACAATTATTTAGTTAGTCTTGAATAATGTTCACAACTTAAGATAAAGGTTGGGCACCTTTACCTTGTTAAAGTTGTAGATTCTTTTGCTAGCATTTGAGTGGGATCAAATTTGCTATGATGAGTCTAAAATCGTCAAAGTGTCTTTGAGTAAAACAATCTAGTGTACTAGGTGCATTGAATAGGATCACAGTGAAATACTTTATTCAGAACTATCAGTGGAAAAAAGTTTACATTATGAGGACAATCGAATAGTCTATCTTAATCTTGAGATAAATAATGGACTTATGGTTACAAGTGTTATCATTTCAGATATCAATTAATACGATTATATAGCATAGTCTATCCTTGATAGTTTGGTGATATTCATTTTTTAATCGATAAAGGACTTCATTTACAGATATGGACACCGTGGCTCCATTTATTAAATGAGAGTTTAATATTATCATATGGATATTTTGAGGTATTGGATATTAAATCTTAACGTATAGTTTTCGATAGCGTCTATTGAAACATGGCTTCTAGAAAAGTCAGAATATCGAAGTTCAAAATGTGGTCATATGAGTAAATATGGTAACTATGAGAGCTATTAGCGGTCTATGAGCTCTTGGTGATTACTGATATTTATCACAAGGATACACTATCTCCAATAAAATTGTCTAGGGTATGAATGAGAAACATTTACTTATTCTATCTTTATTTAAGAGTTCAATTTTAGTTCTTTAGTGGAATGAGCTAAAATTAATAGATCGAACATAAATGAATCATTTGTTGATTTTGATTGGGTTATGTTTATTAAATTTTGAATTTAGATAGCCCACCAAGATCCCTAATCCACACGGACTTGCATGGATCACTTGATATATTCTACCAGACCAATTTATGGGTCCATCTAGAATTGTAATTAATACATTAAGAATATAATTTGCACATTTATTATATAATGAGCTATTAAATTATATTAATGTATTCATTTAAAGCATGTGGAATGTTGCCTTTTTATTAAGGTCCAATGAATTTAATAAAATGGAAAAACAATATATAGCGCATGATTATGGACATGGGCGGCAAGGCTAAAAATATTGGCCAATTATATTGTTTTATTTTTTTATTTAATTAAATGGAAGTTAATTAATTAATTATTTAATTAAAAGTCAAAATCTTTTTCTAATTAGGAAAAAGGTTTCTTAGTGTTATACTAATGTTGGTAGTATAATAAGAATCAAAGACTTTATTTGATAAGTAGATAAAGTCAAATTAAGAACTTTTTGATTAAGTCACAATTAATTTATATTCAATATTATTGGATAATGCACTAAAGAGTTGGAATAGGGTTTGGAATTCTAAAGAATGATAGGAGTCTTTGGTGAAAACACAAATCCTCCTAGTGTGTGGATTTCGGCCAAAAGAAAAGAAATCAACCTAAGGTTAGGATTTAGGCAAAAAGGCATAAATCCTACTTGGGAGAAGATTTCAACAATCACCTTAAATACCTATCATAGAATTCGGCCAACCCTAGTATATTTAGAGTAAGGATTTCGACCACCCTATATATTCCATGATAAGAAATTCAGCCAACCCTAATTCTAAACTGAGACAGTTATTTCTTCTGCTTGAAAAATTAATCCAACTCTAAGCATAGTGTGTAAAATTCAGCTAAGATGAAAAAATAGAAAAGAACGTTTTATTTTCGATAGTGCACTACTAGCTTTTACATGAAAAGGCTTTGTGGACAACTTTGAATAAGGTTCATGCGAGTTTTGATCAATAGATTCAGAATTCACAAGTGACCAAACGTTCCTCGTTTTTCTCTAGGAAGTTTATTGTGACTAACAAATGAAATTCTTTTTTGTTATCCATCCTCAGGTACACAATTCAAAGAAAGGAAGCCTACACTCCTAGGTGATTCACGTTTGTGATTGGATTGGAAGATCATGCGGATTACGATCGACGCAGCATCAATCGTCACGTTGAAAAAGGTACGATATCTTTTTATTATTTATTAATTAATCAAGGGTTAAGGTTCTTCTTTTAAAGGAAATTTTTTGAAATATATCAATCAAACTTTTCACTTCCGCCGCGTATATTTTCCCTACAATTGGTATTAGAGCCTTTGTTGTACCCTTGATTAATTGATGTATATATATATATATAAGGGGATCTATTTCTTTTTTATTGTTAATATGCATGTTATAGAAAGAGATGACACTCTAGGTATTCTTATATATAATTACATGTGGAATGTATGGATATATATGTTATTATAATATGATTTGTTATTACTCGATTTTGGTCCTAGAATTTCAATGTATTTTTTGTTTGGAATTGTAACAAGAAGGGTGGCCTATTATCGCCATAATTACCTTCTTGATAGTTGCTAAGTTTTTATTATTTTGCTACTGTAATAAAAAAATACTGCAGTAAATATTGTAAAAAAAATACTGCAGTAATAATATTAAAAATTCTACTGTAAATATTTTATGCTGTAATAAATATTCAAGTTTCGAAGAATCGAAGAGTTGAAGAATTGGAGGAAGAAAAAGGAAGCAACCGGAACCTATCCTACACTGTGCGCACCAAAGCAACAAGCGAGCGCGCAAACAAGTGTTCATCTGCGTTTGTTGTGGTGTGGGGCGCATGGCTGCCCATGGGGGCTAGGTGCATGCGCACGCCCATGGATGGGGCAGCCGTTGTACACGCGCAACTTGGCAGCTTGAAGACTTGTTCGCCAAGTTAGGGTTTTTTATATTTCCAAACAAATGTAATTTACTTGCTTTTCTAGGATGGACCAAAATTGTGGCTATTTATTTTTCGTAAATATTACAGTGTTTGTCATTGTTTGATAACATGTCATATAGAATAGGAGTGTCACTCATATATCTCTTTTGGTATAAACAAGCATTGAATGATTTAGGTATCTAATTGTCATCTAGATAACTTGGTAAATCATTCTATGGAATTTAATCACACGCCTTAAATAATTGAGTGGGAGAAGGCGTTTTTGAATACCTATGGCCTCCAAGGTTAGTTGAGCTTTATGTTTTGTGTGATAACCCCCCAAGGGGTATCCATGAATGAAATTTAGCAAGATACTTCCTTACAAGGATAGACTAGACAATTGACTCAAATGATATCTACTCTCAAAGGAGGGATTTTCGTGAGGGAAAATATTAAAGGTCGATATCTTGGTAACAAACTCAAAGTGGTTTTATTGATATCCTCCCAAGAGTTCTTGTCAATAAAATCACAAGGCTAAAATTGAAAACTCTGGTTGTAATGTTAACAATTAGGTGGGACCTAGTCTAACTAGTAAATGGTGTGAACTCCCAAAAGAGGCGTGACATTTATGGATGTTGGATCACCGTTGATTTTACGATTGAATTATTTATTTAATTCAAGATAAATATTCGAAAGTACTTTATAATGATTATTTACCTATATATATTTTTTGTTTTATTCAAAAAGCATGACCCCATCCCTAATGAGCATCCTGAAAGATAACACTTTAACTAGTGATAATTATGTCACATGGAAAAGGAAAATTGGGTTGTTGTTGCAAACTGAAAAACATAAGTTTGTTTTGACTACTCCTAACCCACCTGCTCTTAATAATGAATCTAATGTGATGCAAATAGACGAGTATGAGCAGTGGAAGACCTTAGATGAGCTGGCCAAATGTTACATTATGGAAACCATCTCTGACGTGTTGCAACAGCAGCATGAAGGAATGGGGTCTGCAGCTGATATAACGATGTCTCTTGAAGAGATGTTTACTATGAGGTCCAAGACAACTAAGAGAGAGGTAGTGACTGCTTTCATGAATCTTAGGATGAAACCTGGACAGTCTATGAAAGATCACATGATGAAAGTCATAGCACATCTAAACATTGCTGAACTAAATGGTGCTAAGATAAATGGTGAGACAAAAATTGACATGGTTGTCAACTCACTATCAGATTCCTTTGTTCAGTTCAATTGGACTACACCTTGAACAAAAAGGAATACACCTTGCAAGACCTGATGCAAGATGTTCAAAGAGATGAAAAGATCCTTGTGAAAAGCAAAGATCAAGAGATTCATATGGTTGGTAAAGTTGATACTGTTAAGACCCGTAAGAAGGTCAATAAACAACAAAAGAAAAAGCAACTCGGGCCTACCAAGGAGACTAAGAAAGTAACCAAAATCAAAAGGAAATGATTCCTTTATGGTGAAAAGGGACATCGGAAAAGAAATTGCCCAAAGTCCCAGAACAAGAAGGAAGAAAGTAATGTTAATTATCTTGAAACATGTTTTCTGGCAGATTCTACAGATTCTTGGATCATAGACTCTGGAGCCACTAATCATGTTTGTTACTCCTTGTAGAGGTTCCAAGAAAGGAAAAGGCTGAATAAGAATGAAATCAACTTGCACTTGGGCAACGAAGAGTTGGTGTCTACTAGTGCAGTGGGAGATATTAGAGTTAATCTGGATTCTAGTAGGCATTTAGATTTGATAGACGTTTATTATGTACCTCAATTCAAGAGGATTTTAATTTTAGCTTCTTGTTTAAATAAATTTGGATATTCAATTACTTTTAATAAAGTTTATTATTAGTAAGAATGACAAATTTGTTCGCAAAGATACATTGGAAAACAAATTATTTTTTATATATAGAAATATCTCTCACTTGTTAGACACAGAATTAACGGAACCTAATCATAAAAAAGTAAAATTATCAAAAGATGAAATCTACCTATGACATTTGCGCCTAGGTCATATTAACCTTAATAGGATTAAAAGATTGGAAGAAGAGGTAGATTTAGAGTTGTCACCGGGTTTTGTAGGATTGCTAATCCTAACTTTCTTGGCTTTCTCCATGACCTTATATCACAAAACACTAAAAACAAACATGAGTGGAAACATCAAAGCAAGTCAGTGACCAATAAACATATACAAAGGCAAAAACATTATTTTTGAATAAATCAATATGCATATCTAGAATTATCATAACATCTTAATGATTTCTCAAAAACAAAAATAATGCCAACAAACAACTATCTTGAAGAACATGTTAATATATCATAAAAGAGAACATAAATTTAACATATAATGCTCCCCCTTGATAAATGCCCCATCTAAGATCTAGATAGACAATTGTTCACAAAAATAGCCACATATTCACATCACCAAGCAATTTCAATAGATTTTCAAATAAGCTCCCTATAGCAAAGAGAGTTACACCAAGCTTTTCAATCACTCTCATATGTCTTCAAAAATTGCTAAAATATCAAAATACCAAATAAGCAAAAGTAAGTGTGTGAAGATTTTGCTTCAAGTATATGAAAATAAAAAGTTTGATATCAAGCATGCAAACATTTTCAACATCTATTCATCTAAAGCCTTTCCATGAAAAGGTCAAACCGGTTATCATTCGATATTTTGCTTATAAAGAGAATAGATTTCAACATGTGACTGTTTGTGTGCATGTGGCTTGACATTCCGTTTCTATTTGACAACTCGAGCTCATTTGATTATTCAATTAAACTCCTTAAAGCCTTTTGTTTTGTTTTAGGCTTGAAACAAAGAATTTTTTTTTTTTTTTTAATGATTCATTTCACCACTTCTTTGATTTTTCTAACATAAACATATACGTTACATGGCGGCTTTCACTCATAACAATGGCATACTCCTTTCCTACATTGGGCAGCTAAACAACCAATTTGTGTAGCCCTTTCCATGAAGGTGCTCGTTGAATTCTATGCTGCCGAAGTAAATGGATACCAACCATAGGTCATCTTTAAACGTACTAGTCCTTAGGACTTCAAGTTATATCCAAAACTTTTATCAATTAAACTCAACATACTTAACAAGACATACAAGAGAAGCAAAGTGCATTTTTGAAACCAAGTTTTAAGGCTTAAAAGTACATGATCGAAAAGCAAGTAAAGAGACTTACTTAAGATCTCTACTTCTCAAGAGAGTAGCTTTCAAAGAATATGAAGCTCATATTTTTCAAAAACTTGCCACTCAACAATCGTACAAACAATAACACACATCATGATTAAGATCAATGTGAACAATTATCACCAAAAGATCCTAAATGAGCAAAAGTCAATGAGGACCATATAAAAACTATACAAGTTTTTAAATATGACATGCTCCATGAAGTGGTATAACACGATGAGTTGAGAGATGAAAATTTAAGTAAGCAAGCAATATGATATAGAGATACCTTCACAAGCTATTTCATCAAATGCAAGGCCTTCACTCTTTTTATAAGTCCTCTTGGCTTATTTGTCCACATGACAACAAGTTATAGGTGTCGATTCCAAAAGACTAAAGACTATGCATTTCAACTCAAACAACAAAAAATGACTTTCTCTAAAAGACTTAACATGATTTTCATCATATAGATTTCATGAAAACAACTTCTCAAAAGTTAATTAACGAATTTCGACTATCATAATACTAATGTGAGATAGCTAAGTTTATGTCATGTTATAGAGATACAAAGCACACAAGCTAAGTTTCTTAACAACATAACACTAATGGTAAGAGCCTACACCCTTGACAAACTTTGTCTTGGGTGAACTTACATTAACATTATAAAGATTCCTATTGACAAAAATGTTGTATCTAGAATGAAGACTTTCTATGACTTTGAAATTCTCTAGAGAGATGTAGTGTCTATTATACCTAGAGAAATTCTCTAGGTATAGTCCCAATATCTTCCAGCTTCAAAATATACGGATTACAAGAATGAAATCTACACTTGATATGATTTAACAATTGTATAGTATGAGTCAATACATGTAAAAATCAATTTACAAGAGATACAATCAATAGATGATATGGAAGATAATAAAAAGTAAAGCGAATATGGACACAAGTATTTTTTACGTGGTAAACCTCAAAGAGGAAACATCCATGGGTTGATAAGAAAAACCACCGGCAAAGTAATCCACTATATGAAAAGGGCTTACACAATCAAGGCTATCAACAAATGATATCCACCCTATGCTATCAACTCCTAATATACCCTCAAGGCCTAGTGAGCCACCTAGCCTACTCCATATCCAAGATGTGTCATACACCTCTAGAGAGCAACTCCCTATCCAAGGCTCTCAAGCCTCTAGGAAGATTTCCTTGCTTAGCTATCTAGATCACAAATGATCCTAGTCAAGCTTCCCTAGCTCAACAATCCGGAGTACCAAACTCCTAGCTAAGACTTTTGCTTATTTATCTGAATCCTCTTGATTCTAACTAAGACTTCGTGCTTGGCTATCCGAAACACTTTCCTAGCCATGTCTTCTTGCTCAAATCAAGGCTTCACTCACCTTAACAAGAGACTTCAACCTTTCAACAAGGCAATGATCTAAGTGATGAAAATGATGTAAACACAAGTCAAATAAAGCAAGATGATCAATCAAACTCTCTGAACATGCTTAGATATATTCTAAGATATGTTTTCAACAAACAATCACAAATGTACCTAGAAATCAAGGCATGTATATCAATAAGAACAAGATGAGAATATTCAATATATCACAAAAACATCTTAGTTCTTAGATCATGAAATTAAACCTAGAAAATGTCATGAGGCACGTCATATATATCGTTTCTAGAATCAATTTCAAGTTAAATCAAGTTTAGCAAATATATGTTCAAGAGAAATCACAAAGCTTAAACTCAACAAACAATCAATCAAATAAACCTAGCATGTGATCTAACATTCTTCTTAATACATTTCATCAATCAAATAGGAAGATTAAAAGAGATGATCAAAAGAGAAAGTAAGAAGAAGATGTTTCACATACAAAGATTAAAGCTTGGACTGAAATCTGCTCACTGCAAAATATCACAAACTCAAATAACTCTGAAAATGCTTGGGATATGTAGCTCTCGTTGAGACCAACATTTTTGGCTTTTGGATCACTCGATTTCAAGTTCATATGAGAGAGTTATGATCGAAATAAGAAAACTAAAATCATGAAGAATTCTGCAGAAATTTTCTTTTAAAATATACTTCAAGTTGTGTTTGGAAGGTAGAAGGAGAACTTTTAAAAGAATTCAAGGGAGGGAAAAATAACCAATCAAGAGCAGCCACATCAGCCTCCACGTGTGGACCGTGTTTGGAACACGTGGGTGGAGGGCTATCTTGGCCATGTGTCACACGTGGCTCACACGTGGGCATAGTTGCTTGGCCTTTGGCCGAGCAACCTCCTTTCGTGCTCCTCTTGCGTTCTTTAACCGTATTTGGGTCTCTGAACTCCGATTTTGAATCTGTCTTCGGATTACGAATTGTGACTCCCTCACGCAAAACGAAAACTATAGAACTTTGACAAAAGGCTGAGAATTCATCTCAGAAAATGACGATGAAAACAACTCAATGAATGAAAACGGAAAGTAGTGTAGCTACATCGTTTGGACTCGAACCCTAATGAAAGAGTAACCAAAATGACCAGGACTCAATAAGGAATCATAAGAGATCATGTTCAAGTCCAAAATATAGGAAACACAAACAAACAAACATGCAATTCTATAATTTTTGTCTATATGAGACCAATGCATGAGCATACTTAAATGTGTGTGAGTGTGTGAATGTGTTATACCAAAGTTGCACAACGATGCAGGGATACACATGAATGAATTGTGTATGTGTGCGATTACGCCTTGCAAGAAGAAGAAGAAACTTGATACCCTAGCATAAAAGTATGCGATTTTCCTCTTGAAGACGATATTTACATAAGATGTCACTTTTAACCTTTGAAGCTTCTTTTCACCAAGAACAACCTAAGCAACACTTATTACAAATATAGAGAGTTTATTAATGGAATCAAGCCAATACAAATCAAGGATATTACAATCTCAATTTTTGGCTATTCCATGGCAAAACCCCATATTCACCATACATTGTTCACTCCAATAAACTCAATGTTGATAACCTTCTCTCATCCTCACATTACAAAGAGATCCCTAGACTAAAAGGTCTTCAAGTCTTCTTGAGTCTTCAAGAATCCCTTCTTTGAACTTCAAAGTACCTATGAGAAAAGAAGCAAACCAACAAAAGATCTTCTTCCAAAGAAGAATGGTGAGAAATGATACAAAAAACAAATAAGAATTACCCTTATCTCAAACAGATGCTTTATCTAAAATAAATGTTCTCTTTAAAGCTTTCCCTAATCTTCTTAGCCTTTTTAAGCAAGAATTCTTTTCTCCCCCTTAAGACAAGAATTCTCCCCTTTACGACAATGTCTCAATCAAGCACAAAAAGGAACAAGTCTCACACATTTGGAATATTTCTCCACACATGGTGAGGTATACACTTTCTTTCGAAACTAAGGAGTTAACAGATTCGAAAGTAAACATTGAGTAATGCAATAAACTCAGAAATAAGTATGTCTATTCAAAGGTAACCGATCTAGGATGTATAGAATCGGTTATTTATCCCTAGAAAGCGGTCAACCTAGGATGTAAAGCGAGGACCACCTACTAGGAATTAATCCATCATGAACCACCAACCTAGGATGTATAGTGTTAGTTGTTCATTCGGGATTCATGGAAATGAAGCTCGTCTACCTATCAAAGACTCAACCGATTACAAATGTATCAACCTAGGATGTATAGTGTTGACTTCTAATCCTCTCACAAGTGCCGACCTAGGATGTATAGTGCCAGAAACCCCGTTAAAGGGTAGATTAAGACAGCGGCTTAAGAGTCAGAATTCATGACGTTCTGTCAATTCATTCAAGCAGTAAACAACTAAATAGGATATATATCTAGATGCAATACTCATACATAATTCAAAAAGAACTTGATAAAAGGATGTATCTAAACAAGTAATCAATGAAAACCATTCACAACAAGAATAGAACAATAAAGGATAGACATGAATATATATGGAATCAAGTTTATGTACAAGCCCAATATTCAACTAACTACTCCATCAACCCCTTAGAGGGGATTTAGCTACTCATTACAATTAGGAAAATAAGAGAAAGAAAAGAGAAAGAACCCTTGGAGAGCATCTCCTTCCTTGAAGTTGCTTCAATCTCTTACCTTCCTATAAGTTGAGTAAAGAATGTAAGTGTGCGAGAGAGAGAATGTATCTAGACCTAGGTTGTGTAAAAATTAATTGCAAACTGAGTTAATAACTATTTGAAACCTTTTATGATATTCTATTTATACTACATACAAAATTAGGTCACTTAAGCTTCAAAATACAAACTGGCGTGC
This sequence comes from Acer negundo, assembly GCA_035582765.1. Taxonomy (NCBI): domain Eukaryota; kingdom Viridiplantae; phylum Streptophyta; class Magnoliopsida; order Sapindales; family Sapindaceae; genus Acer; species Acer negundo. The sequence continues at coordinate 23,591,768 of CM069241.1, read as the reverse complement.
CCAGAGTGAGGGTGAAGTGTGGTTGGATCACCCGCACTTTACCCGCACTTTATGGGTTTTCTTCCACTTTGGTTCTCAAATCTGGGAAATAGTGCGGGTGGAGTGCGGTTGGATTACCTGCACTTTACACTTTAACGATCAGGTGCAAATCAAACTCTCTGTTCTTAGAAACAGTACGGTTGGAGTGCGGTTAGATGACCCGCACTTTAACTTTCAGGTGCAATTCCAACTCTTTGTTCCTGGCAATTGTACGGGTGTAGTGCGGTTGGATGACCTGCACTTTACCCGCACTTTATCTCTTCCTCATGAACTAGGTCCCGGCTGTGGGTAGGATTACGATTGGAGTGCGGTTGTGACCTACACTGAACCGCACTTACAGCTGTTGAAGATCATATGTCTTCTCTTATTGCCTCTTTTAGGCTGGAACTACCGCAACCTGCTTCCAAACCCATCATTGAACCATTTCCTACAATTACGCATATAACAACCCATCAGAGACATCAAAAACGCAAGAAAACAGAACTAAGGATACGAAATTGAGGGCCTAAATATACTACATATTTGGCATGGTCAAATACCCCCAAACCAAACCTTTGCTCGTCCTCGAGCAAAACACAAAATGAAACAAAGAAGATACAAACTACAAATTTGTATACACCTAAGCAATAATTCAAAAATGCCGCAAGTCCAATAGGTGATATGATACAAACAGGTGTGATAGAGAGAAGAAAAACATATGCACGAGATCTAGAGCACTTGGAGATACCAAAGGGAGGCTCACACGAACACGAATCCCACACCTAAGGCACTCACGCATTGGGGACTACTCACTCCTATACTTTGAGCATAATTCGCTTCAATTCTAAAGCTCACTTGGATTCTCTCTTTTCTTTCCTCACAGAGTCCTAGGTTCCACAAAAAAAAAAAAATGCAAAGATGAATTCTGCACAGAATTTAAGCAATGAACTATCCTAGGAAAGAATCACTATGCCATGGACGTGAAAGATCGTGCTTCAACCGACATTCCCAATTTAGACTTAATACGGATCAAATAGGGCTTTTTTCATTGGTTATAGCGTGGCTATGGGGTTTAATGATGTGAAACAAAGAATATGGAAATTTAGAGTTCAAAATCACCAATCATGCTAGAATATATCCATACACCCATACTATGCTCTTTTTCTTCATTGATCACTCACATGCTAGCGTCTAGGTATTTGACGAATTGATTTGTCGTATCATTTTAAAACCTTCCGTCAACAATATTTATAAACTTAGCAAGCCTCAAAAGGGTTTTAAAAACACAAGTATAGTGGCAAGCAAGGGTCGTCCACAGAGATCAAGGTAGCAGTGATTAGCTTAGGATTAATAATACTTAAAATACATAAAAGAAAATGTTTAGGATTAGTAAATGGTTGGTGTTGTGAAGTGTAAAAGAAAATGTAATAAAAACTACACTAGGAATGCAAAGCAGGCCGAATGTGAATGGAGTGAAAGATATGATATTGGAACTAAGGAGTTAACGGACTCGTAAGCAAACATTGAGCAAATGCAACAAACTTATAATTAAGCACATTTATCAAATGTAACCAACCTAAGGTGTATAGTGTTGGTTATTTATCTCTAGCAAGGGGTCAACCTAGGGTGTATAGTGAAGACCTCTTACTAGAGATTAATTCCTCCTAAGCAACCAACCTAGGGTGTATAGTGCTAGTTGCTCATTTAGGATTCTAGCCATGAAGCTCGTCTTCAACGGGCTCTATCGATTACTAGCGTAGTCATCCTATGGTGTATGCTGGTGACTTTTAATCCCCTCACACAGCCGACCGGCGTGTATACCGCGGACTCGTACGAGGTTAGATGGGAAGCACCTGGGGCCATAGAGCCAGGATTCTCAACCGATTACTAAATTAACCAACCTAGGGTGTATAGTGAAGGCTTTTAATCCTCTCACAAGAGCCATCCTAGGGGTGTGTAATAATGAACATCCGTTCGATGTTAGATGAAGAGTGCGATAATTGAACTGGAGTTCTAAAAATCCTTCCATTCAATACAAATAGAACCCAAAGAAAGTTTGCTAAGAGGGTGAAAATATAATTACGTACGTCTAAAACAACCTAGAGGGGGATGAATGGGTTGTTAATCCGTTAATTACCAAATTGTTCAGATTAGTCAATTTCACAAAAATAACCCCAAACACACAAACAATAAAAACAAGAATAAAATGCGGAAATTAAAGAACATTTGATTTTTACGTGGAAACCCGCCAACTGGAAAAAATCACGGGCTGTTATGTGCGCCACACACGGTCAACGAAATCCACTATATGAAAAGAAATTTACACCCTCAAGTGATTCTCGGACTCTTACCTTAAATAACCTTAGGCTATGGACACTACCGCTCACCACTCTTGATTTAATCCCTAGTGATATCCCCGGATACACTACTCTTGGCGTGAGCAACTCCTAATCTACCCCACGGGCATTTTATAGTGGCACTTGACCAATTGCTTGCCAACTCACACTTGGTTGCAAGACTTTACTTGCATGTGCAACTTCACCTAGAAGCCACAAGACTTTGACTCATGAAGAGAATTACAAGTCTAAGTGTATATCACAATGATGCTCAAATGCAATGAGTGTTAGACTAAACACTATATGCTTAACTAGATGTTATAATGCAAATCAAAATCCTAGTTATCAACAAAACCTACATGCATATACATAAGGTGTCAATTAGTTGTAGAGATTTCTAACAACCTAATTGTCAACAAACAAAGCCATTTCAACACAAGTTGTCAATTAATCATGGCAAGGCCTTAAAACATGCAATTAACTAATGCAATCAAGAATTTGTCAATCAAAAGGCCAATCAACACAAGTTGTCAATGAGCATGGCAAGGACACTAAATGCAATTAACAAATGCAATCAATGAATCCTACACATCAATGTCTAAATGAAAATCATATAGACTTAGCTAGAGGGAAAAATAGTCATAAATGCTAGCTATCAACAAACAACTCATCTCAACAAAACATCAAAGACTCAATCATGTTATAAATAACATAAAGCAAAGAGTCATGCATTTCAGCAACAACTAAATGCTTATCCTAGGCAAACATGTCATAAATATGAAACAAAAAGATTTAGAACATGTAGAGATTACCTAGTTAAAGAAATCAACACAACCCATGCTTAAATGATGTTAGGAAAATGCTAGATGCTCATGGGAAGGAGTTTGGTTGAGTAAAAGTGAGTTCTTAGGAGCTTTCTCTCTCTAGGGTTTGGTTTCTCTCTCTAATATGTGTATTTTTGAGCTCCTTGGTCGATAGACCTAGCAAGGTTTCGGTTTCGGTTCCAACCATGGAACCGGACTAGAACAGGAACAGGAACCGGAACTAGTTTTTTGGTTCAGGTTCAAGAACCAGAACCAGAATCAGAACCGGCCACCCTCGGTTCCGGTTCTAAGGTTTGACGAATTGTTAGGATTATGCTCAATAGCAAGAGTGTAATGTTGTAATTAACAATCTTTTTCATATTAATAAAGTGATTTCTGGTTTAACAAATCGTATAGCATTTATAGTTTGTATTATAATTGTCAAAGTAAATAATCATAAGGTCTAAAGACTATGGGAAAAGAAGAATTGTTCGTACATCTGGATATGTATGTGGTAGACACAATTCTTTAGTTAGTCTTGAATATTGTTCATTACTTAAGTTAAAGGTTGGGCACCTTTATCTTGTTAAAGTTGTAGAATTCTTTTGCTAGCATTTGAGTGGGATCAAATGAGATATGATGAGTCTAAAATCATCGGAGTGTCTTCGAGCAAAAGGATCTAGTGCACTGGGTGCATTGAACTGGATCACAATGAAAAGCTTTATCTAGAACCGTCAATAGATAATAGTCTTTTCATTATCAGGACAATCGGAGAGTCTATCTTAATCCTGAGATAAATGATGGACTTATGGTTGCAAGTGATATCATTTGAGTTATCAATGAGTACGATTCTATCGCATAGTCTATCCTCGATAATTTGGTGATATTCATTTGTTAATCGATAGAGGACTTCATTTATAGATATGGACATCGTGGCTCTATTTAATTAAATGAGAGTATAATATCATCATATGGATGTTTTGAGGTAATTGGATATTAAATCTCAACGTTGAGTTTTCAATAGTATCTATTGAAAACATGGTTTCTGGACAAGTCAAAATATCCAAGTTCAAAACGTGGTCATATGAGTAAATATGGTAACTTGGAGAGTTATAGGCGGTCTATGAACTCTTGGCGATTACCGATATTAATCACGAGGATACACTATCTCCAATATGATTGTCTAGGGTATGAATGAGGAGCATCTTCCTTTTCTATCTTTATTTAAGAGTTCAGTTTTAGCTCTTTAGTGGAATGAGTTAAAATTAATGGATCGGACCTAAGTGAATCATTTGTTGATTGTGATTAGGTTATGTCTATTGAAGCTTAAATTTATATGGCCCGCCAAGATCCCCAATCCACACGGACTTGCATGGATCACTTGATATATTCTACCAGACCAATTTAAGGGTCCATCTAGAATTGCATTTAATATATTAAGAATATAATTTGCACATTATTTAAGTAATGGGCTGCTCAATTATATTAATATATTAATGAAAGACATGTGGGCTTGTTTCTTTTAGTAAGAATGAGTCTGGTTCACATGTGGGCTTTTTTATTTAAAGTCCAATGGATTAAATGAAATAGAAAAATAATATTAGGCCCATCTTATATATAAGTGGGGCGGCTAGGTTAAGGTTTTGACCTAAAAATATTATTTTGTTTCATTTGTTTTAATTAAATAAGAATTAATTGATTTATTGATTAATTGTTTAATTAAAGAAACAAATCTTTCCTAAAAGTAAAAGACTTGTTTGATAAGTAAATAAATAAATTAGTATTATTTATTTAATCAAATAAGGAGTCTTTTTTTTTTATTTAGTCAAATAAAAGAATAAAAATAAAAGAGTTGGATTAGGGTTTGAAGTCAATAAAGTTAAAAAGAATTAGGGTTGAATTTTAGTCACCCTATATAAGTGACATGATGAAATTCGGCCAACTCTAATTAGATACTACATAGAATTCGGCAACCCTAAAGGAAAAAGAAGAAAAATTCGGCCAACCTATATATATGTTCTTATAGGGTTCGGCCACATCAATCAATTGGTGCATGAGTTTTTATTTTCTTTCTTCTTCTTCTTAATTCTAAGAGAGTTTTTATTCTAGAGAGACAAAAAGGAGTGAAAAATTATTCTTTGATAGTATACAATTGCTTAAACATCAATAAGCTTGTGTATACGATATCGATCTAGGTTCACGCGAGTTTCGATCATGAGATTGTGAACTCAAAAGTTACCGGAATAATTTTGACATTCTTTTGATTGTTTTGTGACTAACAAAGAAAAGAAAGTATTTGTTCGGTCCATTCACAGGTTTGCAATTCAAAGGAAAGGGAGACCACGCTCCTAGGTGATCCACGTTCGTGCTCGGATTGATGGTCTTGCGGATTACCATCGACGTAAGTCAATCGGATCACGCGACAAGAGGTAATTTACTTTTGTTGATATATATGCATGTTTATTGATTAAAAGGGTTTAGGGTTCATAAAGGAAAAATTTAAAAGTCACTAAATCGTCTTTAGTATCGCTTCCGCTGCGTGTAACACTTTTATTTGTTTTTTTTTTCCCTACAATTGGTATCAGAGCCTAGGTTGAACCCTTTTAATTAATTAACGTATATATACGTGGATCTATTTCTTTATATTGTGATTATGCATGTTTAGAAAGAGATGACACTCTAGGTATTCAAATATATAATTACATGTGATGTATGGATTTATATATATTTTATGTGGTTTGTTATTGCTCGATTTTGGCCCTAGATTTTCAATGTAATTTTTGTTTCGGAGTTGTAACAAGAAGGGTGGTCTATTATCGCCATAATTCCTTCTTGGTAGATTGCTAGGTTTTATTTTTTTATATATATGTGCAGTATTTTTTTAGGGTTACTGCAGTTTTTTTTTTTATTTTTAGTATGTGCAGTTTTTGGTTTGTAAAAATACTGCAGTGAATAAAAAAAAAAAAAATTAATACTGCAGTATTTATTATATATATACTGCCGTAATATATTTAGGTCTTGGAGATTCGAAGACACGAAGCAAAACGAAGCAACCGGAACCAAGTACGAGCACCGTGCGCACCCTAGGAGTGGATTGGGCTGCACATGACAAGCCCAAACTTTGGTGGGCTGCGCATGGCAGCCTTGTGTGGCCTTATGGGCTGCGCAAGGCAGCCCCTTTGTGGGGTTGTGGGCTGCGCACGCCCATGGGAGAAGGCCGAAGGATGAGCGTATGGTTGATGGGCCACCTGAAGATCTTGTATTCCTGACAAATTGTAATTTACTTGTTTTTCTAGGATGGGCCAAAATTGTTGCTATTTAATTTATGCTTATACAATATTTGTTATTGTATGATAACATGACATATATAATAGGAGTGCCACGCATATATCTCTTTTGGTATGAACATGCATTGAATGATTTAGGTATCTAAATTGACATCTAGATAACTCGGTAAATCATTCTATGGGATTTAATCACACGCCTTAAATAATTGAGTGGGAGAAGGTGTTTTGGTAACACCTATGGCCTCCAAGGTTAGTTGAGCTTTATTATTTATTGGTAATCCCCCCAAGGGGCGTCCATGAATGGAATTTAGCAACATACTTCCTTACAAGGATAGACTAGACAATGGACTCAAACGAGATCTACTCCCCAAGGAGGGATTTTCGTGAGAGAAAATTGAGGGTCGATATCTTGGTAACACACTCAATGTAATTTTATTGATATCCTCCCAAGAGTTCTTGTCAGTAAAATTGCAAGGCTAAAAATTGAAAACGCTGGTTGTTATGTTAACAATTAGGTGGAACCTAGTCTAACTAGTAAATGGTGCGAACTCCCAAAGGAGGCGTAACATTTATGGGTGTTAGATCACCGTTGAATTTTATGATTGAGTTATTTATTTAATTCAAGATAAATATTTAAAAGTGCTTTATCATGATTATTTACTTATATATGTTTTGTTTTATTCAGAAATCATGACCCCATCACTTATGAACATCCTGAAAGATAACACTTTAACTGGAGATAATTATGTCACATGGAAAAGGAAAATTGTGTTGTTACTGCAAAGTGAAAAACATAAGTTTGTTCTAACTACTCCTAAACCACCTGCTCCTAATAATGAATCTAGCATAATGTGTGTAGATGAGTATGAGCAGTGGAAGACTTCAGATGATATGGCAAAATGTTACATTATGGCCACTATCTCCGACGTGTTGCAACAGCAGCATGAAGGAATGGAGTCCGCTGCTGATATAATGATGTCTCTAGAGGAGATGTTTGCTATTATGTCTAGGACGAATAAGAGAGAGGCAGTGACTGCTTTTATGAATCTTAGGATGAAACCTGGACAGGCTGTGAAAGATCACATGATGAAAGTCATAGCACATCTCAACATTGCTGAACTTCATGACGCTGAGATAGACGGTGAGACAAAGATTGATATGGTTGTCAATTCATTGTCAGATTCCTTTGATCAGTTCAAATTGGACTACACTTTGAACAAAAAGGAATACACCTTACAAGGCCTGATGCAAGATGTTCAAAGTGCTGAAAAGATCCTTGTGAAAGGCAAAGGTCAAGAGATTCATATGGTTGGTAAAGTTGCTACTGTTAAGGCCCGTCAAAAGGTCAAGAAACAACAGAAGAAAAAGCAACTTGGGCCTATCAAGAAGGAGACCAAGAAAGTAACCAAGATCAAAGGGAAATGCTTCCTTTGTGGTGAAAAGGAACATTAGAAGAGAAATTACCCAAAGTCCCAGAATAAGAAGGAAGAAGGTAATGTGAATTATCTTGAAACATGTTTTTTGGTTGATTCTACAGATTCTTGGATCATAGACTCAAGAGCCACTAATCATGTTTGTTATTCCTCACAAGGGTTTCAGGAAAGGAGAAAGCCGAGTAAGAATGAAATCAATTATGTCAGCAATCTAATATTAAGAGCCCCAATAAGTAGTTAAAGGAGATATTAGAGTTTATTTGGATTCTAGAAGGCATTTAGATTTAATAGACGTTTATTATGTACCTCAATTCAAGAGGAATTTAATTTCAGTTTCTTGTTTGAATAAATTTGATATTCGGTTACTTTTAATAAAGTTTTTATTATTAGTAAGAATGACAAAATTATTTGCCAAGGTACATTGGAAAACGGTCTATACTTTTTGCATAGAAATATCTCTCACTCGTTAGACACAGAAATAACGGAACCTAATCATAAAAGAGTAAAATTATCAACAGATGAAACCTACCTTTGGCATTTACGCTTAGGTCATATTAACCTTAATAGGATTAAAAAATTGGTATGTGACAGACCTTTGAGTGACTTAAAGGTTGACGATCTACCAACTTGTGAGTCTTGTTTGGAAGGTAAAATGACCAAAAGGACGTTCTCTGCCAAAGGTGCAAGAGCCACTGAATGTTTAGGATTGATACACACTGATGTATGTGGACCTACGAGCATTCAAGCTAGAGGTGGATATGAGTACTTCATCACCTTCACGGATGATTACTCAAGATTTGGTTATGTGTATCTCATGAGACATAAGTCGGATGCTTTTGACATGTTCAAAGCATTCAAAGCTGAAGTGGAAAATCAGCTTGAGAAACACATAAAAATCGTGAGATCTGATCGTGGTGGAGAATATCTATCTGGTGAGTTTCAGCAATATCTTATTGATAATGGGATAGTTTCTCAGTTTTCTGCACCAGGTACACCTCAACAGAATGGGGTAGCAGAAATGAGAAATAGAACTCTTTTGGATATGGTTAGGTCTATGTTGAGTTATTCAACGCTTCCTATTTCTTTTTGGGGATATGCTTTACAAACTGCTATATACATTCTAAACGATGTATCATCTAAGTCTGTTCCTAAAACACCGCATGAGTTGTGGACTGGGCGCAAGCCCAGTTTACAACACTTAAGGATATTTGGTTGTCCTGCGCATGTGTTAAAAGGAAAGACAGAAAAGATGGAGTCCCGTTCAAAAACATGTATATTTGTAGGGTATCCAAAAGAAACTAAAGGATATTATTTCTATAGTCCTTCAGATCTTAAAGTATTTATTTCGACAAATGCTAAATTTCTGGAAAAGGACTATATGAATAATTTTGTGCCTAGAAGTAGAATTGTCTTGAATGAGATGTCAGGAGATACAATTCCACGAGAGGTTGCACAACCTAACCCAATTATAAGTTCCGATCCAACACAAGATCAACAACCCACCATTCCTCGTCGTAGTGGGAGGGTTAGAACACAACCCGAAAGATACATCGGTCTGGGAGAATCAGTGGAGAATCTCCCGGACGACGACGATCCCTATACGTACAAGGAAGCTATGGAGGATGTTGATAGTCGCCATTGGCAAAAGGCAATGCAATCCGAGATTGAATCTATGTTCGATAACAAAGTCCGGTCCCTTGTAGACTTGCCTAAAGGGATAAAACCCATTGGGTGCAAGTGGGTATACAAGAGGAAAGAGGTATGGATGGAAAGGTGGAAACCTTTAAAGCTAGATTGGTAGCTAAAGGGTATACACAGAAAGAAGGTATCGATTACGAGGAAACCTTCTCTCCTGTGGCCATGCTTAAATCCATTAGGATACTCTTATCAATTGCAGCATCTTTAGATTTAGAGATTTGGCAAATAGACGTCAAGACAGCTTTCCTAAATGGAAGTCTTGACGAAAGCATCTACATGATGCAACCAGAGGGATTCATTGAAAAAGGCCAAGTGGATAAGGTATGCAAGTTGCAGAAATCCATATATGGATTAAAGCAAGCATCCAGATCCTGGAACATAAGGTTTGATCAAGCTGTCAAAGGTTTTGGATTTATTCAGAATCCTGACGAACCTTGTGTATACAAAAGGATTAAAGGCGACAAGTTGGTTTTCCTGATTCTTTATGTTGATGATATACTACTCATTGGAAACGATGTAGGTGTATTGACATCAGCAAAAGAATGGTTAGCAAAACAATTTGATATGAAGGACTTAGGAGAAGCAAGTTTTATTCTAGGTATCCAAGTAATAAGGGATAGAAAGAATAGAACGATTGCATTATCCCAAGCTTCATACATAGACAAGATCTTGTCTAGGTTTTCTATGCATGATTCCAAGAAAGGTATGTTACCTTTCGAACATGGAATCAAGCTTTCTAAGGAACAAGTTCCTAAGAATGAGCATGAAGAGCAATTCATGAGTAGAGTTCCATATGCCGGGCAAAGAAGTCCTCATATGCAATGCTCGTACTAGACCGTATATTTGTTTTGTCAGTTGGCATATGTTGCCAGGTTTCAATTCAAACCTCGACTCCGATCACCGGATCAGCCAAGGTATATTTTCAAGTATCTCAAGAGAACGAGAGATAATATGCTTGTATACTCTGAAGGGGATTTGGTTCCCGTTGGGTATGCAGATTCTGATTTCCAATCAGATTCTGACTCCAGAAAATCCACATCAGGGGCTGTGTTTACTATTGGAGGAGGAGCAGTTATATGGAGGAGTATCAAGCAATCTTGTATTGCTGATTCCACCATGGAAGCTGAGTATGTTGCTGCATGCGAAGCTGCCAAAGAGGCTGTTTGGCTCCGCCAATTCTTGATTGACTTAGAAGTGGTTCCTAGTGCGAATAAGCAGATCACTATCTACTGTGACAACAGTGGAGCAGTGGCTAATTCGAAAGAACCAAGAAGTCACAAGAGAGGTAAACACATTGAAAGAAAGTATCATCTTTTAAGGGAGATTGTTCAAAGAGGTGATGTGACGATTACCAAAAATTGCGTCAGCAGAAAATCTAGCGGATCCCTTCACAAAGGCTCTACCTCAAAAGAGTTTCGATAGGCATCTAGAGAATATGGGCTTGAGAGATATGACACATTTGCTATAGCGCAAGTGGGAGATTGTTAGGATTATGCTCAATAGCAAGAGTGTAATGTTGTAATTAACAATCTTTTTCATATTAATAAAGTGATTTCTGGTTTAACAAATCGTATAGCATTTATAGTTTGTATTATAATTGTTAAAGTAAATAATCATAAGGTCTAAAGACTATGGGAAAAGAAGAATTGTTCGTACATCTGGATATGTATGTGGTAGACACAATTCTTTAGTTAGTCTTGAATATTGTTCACAACTTAAGTTAAAGGTTGGGCACCTTTATCTTGTTAAAGTTGTAGAATTCTTTTGCTAGCATTTGAGTGGGATCAAATGAGATATGATGAGTCTAAAATCATCGGAGTGTCTTCGAGCAAAAGGATCTAGTGCACTGGGTGCATTGAACTGGATCACAATGAAAAACTTTATCTAGAACCGTCATAGATAATAGTCTTTTCATTATCAGGACAATCGGAGAGTCTATCTTAATCCTGAGATAAATGATGGACTTATGGTTGCAAGTGATATCATTTGAGATATCAATGAGTACGATTATATAGCATAGTCTATCCTTGATGGTTTGATGGTATTCATTTGTTAATCGATAGAGGACTTCATTAATAGATATGGACATCGTGGCTCCATTTATTAAATGAGAGTATAATATCATCATATGGATGTTTTGAGGTAATTGGATATTAAATCTCAACGTTGAGTTTTCAATAGTGTCTATTGAAAACATGGCTTCTGGACAAGTCAAAATATCCAAGTTCAAAACGTGGTCATATGAGTAAATATGGTAACTTGGAGAGTTATAGGCGGTCTATGAACTCTTGGCGATTACCGATATTAATCACGAGGATACACTATCTCCAATATGATTGTCTAGGGTATGAATGAGGAGCATTTTCCTTTTCTATCTTTATTTAAGAGTTCAGTTTTAGCTCTTTAGGGGAATGAGTTAAAATTAATGGATCGGACCTAAGTGAATCATTTGTTGATTGTGATTAGGTTATGTCTATTGAAGTTTAAATTTAGATGGCCCGCCAAGATCCCCAATCCACACGGACTTGCATGGATCACTTGATATATTCTACCGGACCAATTTAAGGGTCCATCTAGAATTGCATTTAATATATTAAGAATATAATTTGCACATTATTTAAGTAATGGGCTGCTCAATTATATTAATATATTAATGAAAGACATGTGGGCTTGTTTCTTTTAGTGTAAGAATGGACCGGTTCACATGGGCTTTTTATTTAAAGTCCAATTATTTAATGTACAGTAAAATATCATTGCTTCATCTTATAAATGTGGCGGCTAGTTAGTTTTTGACTCTAAAAATGGTTATTATTTGTTCTACAATAAGAATTAATTGATTTATTGATTAATTGTTTAATTAAAGAAACAAATCTTTCCTAAAAGTAAAAGACTTGTTTGATAAGTAAATAAATAAATTAGTATTATTTATTTAATCAAATAAGGAGTCTTTTTTTTTATTTAGTCAAATAAAAGAATAAAAATAAAAGAGTTGGATTAGGGTTTGAAGTCTATAAAGTTAAAAAGAATTAGGGTTGAATTTCAGTCACCCTATATAAGTGACATGATGAAATTCGGCCAACCCTAATTAGATACTACATAGAATTCGGCAACCCTAAAGGAAAAAGAAGAAAAATTCGGCCAACCTATATATGTTCTTATAGGGTTCGGCCACATCAGTTAATTGGTGCTTGAGTTTTTATTTTCTTTCTTCTTCTTCTTAATTCTAAGAGAGTTTTTATTCTAGAGAGACAAAAGGAGTGAAAAATTATTCTTTGATAGTATACAATTGCTTAAACATCAATAAGCTTGTGTATAAGATATCGATCTAGGTTCACGCGAGTTTCGATTATAAGATTGTGAACTCAAAAGTGACCGGAATAATTTTGACATTCTTTTGATTGTTTTGTGACTAACAAAGAAAAGTAAGTATTTGTTTGGTCCATTCACAGGTTTGCAATTCAAAGGAAAGGGAGACCACGCTCCTAGGTGATCCACGTTCGTGCTCGGTTTGAAGGTCTTGCGGATTACCATCGACGTAAGTCAATCGGATCACGCGACAAGAGGTAATTTACTTTTGTTGATATATATGCATGTTTATTGATTAAAAAGGTTTAAGGTTCATAAAGGAAAAATTTTAAAAGTCACTAAATCGTCTTTAGTATCGCTTCCGCTGCGTGTAACACTTTTATTTGTTTATTTTTCCCTACATAAAATTCCACTTCCATCGAAATAACACGTAATGCCAGTTTGCCAATACTTAGGATGTTTTTGGTCTACGAATCAACAACTAACTACCTAGGGGTGAATTTTCCTTGACTTCTAAACCTCACGGATTCAACTCAATCTTCTCTCAAAGTCTTAGGCTATCTCTTTTCAACCACATGCGTCTATGGAAGAAATGTAAATAAAATTCAAATACAATGCATGTGAATATTTAAAACGACGCACTTTATAAGTGAATAATCTCATCAATGAATTGATGGCCCATGAACGTGGGGAGAACATGTTTTAACTATTATTCCCAAACTAGACTTTCCAAAAGATCATCTAGGGCTTTCCTTAGGTTGTAATGAGGCCATGGGTGATAGTTGGGGTGAATGGAATGAATTTGATGGAAACCTAAAGATGTTGATCAATTATCAATACTATTCTACTAGCTCATTACTCATATGTCTACAAGTGTCTAGGCTAAGATTAACATTTTGATGATTGTGCTAATTGGTACTCAATTTTGAGTATTTAGTCAATTAGGTACTATGGCCTTAAGTGTTTGTAAATACAATCATGGTTAAATTGCTTTAAGCTAAACTAGAGAGGGAGGGGGGTGAATATGTTTTAACTCTTTTTTCAATTCCTTAAAAACAAATAAAAGTTTGTCTCTCTAGATAGCTTATATAACACCACAATAAACGTAAAAATGAGCATGCATAGACTATTAACAAACATATTCAACTTGGTTCAAACATAGTCTATGGATACATGTGGAGGGAATACCAAAGATATAGATATTACCAAGTACTTATATTCAACATATATGTCTTAATAGTACAAGTACATATAAAAGATACCAATATAATCAAAGATCTCATCTCATAAGAATGTAATCATTTACAATGTCTTCAAGATCAGTTTGATTAAAGAATACAAATATCAAAGATACAATGAAAGAAAAACTTGACACATGATTTTTTTAACGTGGTAAACCTCCGAAGAGAAAACATCCATGGATTGAATCCACAACCACCGGAAAAATGTTTTTAACCAGTTAAATAAGAATATACCATCAAATGTGACCAACTTTCATGTATCACAATCTATTGGATTTCTCCCTATCTATTCCCACTAGAGAAGAACTTGCCTATTCTCTAACTGAGACACATCACATGCCTTTAGAGAATATCCTTGCTCAGACCTATAGGAGTCTTACACCCCTTGCCAAGACTTCCCTTCCTCTATGTTGAAGAATCACTCAACAACAAGAGACTTTTCTTGCTTGGACCTATAGAAACCTCACACCCCTTGCCAGGATTTCCACGCTTGTCTTGTTGGAGTTTTTTCCTTAAAGCTTGTAATTTGTAAATTTGAATTGAACATAAAATAAAAGAAGTAGTTTATTCATTCAAATAGTCTCATATATTTATATGTAACAAGTGTACTTAACATCCAAGATTGCCGGATGTAATTTCGAACTGAGTATATGAGTGTCATATACAGATGGATTCAGTTTGAAACGAGCAATCTAAAGAGTCCGTAGATATCAAATAAAGCTGGGTACTTTATTTGTGGTTAATCTACAGCTGCGGTCTATTTTATAGTGTACGGTGATCCTATCCTGGATCATTCATATGGAGATATGAGAATGGAGGCACTTTGTATGATGTGATCATATAGGACTGGGCCATGATTTATATGAATCTCTCACTAAGATCCGTTTAACAATGAGATTTATAAATATCAACTAATGATAGCTATATGTTGGTGATCTTAATCCTGAGTGTCTTATCGACTCCTTCAGGTTAGATCGTGGTATTTGATATACCATGGGTGAGGTTGGAGTTACATTCCCTACCAATATGCTCCGTATGTTGGGATCGCGATTTCGCTTGTGGCGGGGAAGGTTTGTACATAATAGTGGAATCCACTCCTTCTTGCGAGAAGTAGATGGTAGTTCCCTTAAGGGTTGATTCGGGGCTTGAACAATATGAGCGCTCTCCTAATTCCGTAAGGAATGTAGGATTTATTGTTCATTAGAGAATCAATGATACTTAATGGAAAGATATAATTAGAGGGGTATAACGGACATTATGACCCAACTCTAATTATGAACTATTTGTGGAGGATTATACCATATATAATAGCTATATCGATGGACATCGAAAGTTATTGGTTTGTATAAAAACGTCTACAGTTGAGAGATTGCAGCTTCGGGTTTTTAGTGGAATAACACTGAAGTTAATAATCATGAAATATTAATTAAAGAGTTTAATTAATTATTTCTAAGGATTATTGGAGCTCAAAATACTTTGGGTCCATTAGGTCCCTTGCTAGCCCGGTCGATTTAGGTAACAAGGGTAACGGTTAATTAATTGGATTGTCCAATTAATTGTGTTACAAAAGTGACACGTATTGAATCAGGAATTAGTTGAATAATGAGATTATTTAATTATTGGAAAATAATAATTATGTTAATTAAATAATTAGATTATTTAATTATGTAATTAATAATTATTGGAGGGTGTTCTTTGATATTTAGTTTTGAAAGATAAGGTAATATGATTATTTTATTTTTAATTAAATATTGAATTTGAATTTAAAAAGTTTAAATTCAAACTTTATTAATATCTATTAAAAGATATCAAATATTTTTTATTAAAGGATTTAATAAAGAAAATTGATTAGTTTGTTTTTAAATATATATATATATAGATGATATATATGTTTTAGAAACCGATCAACATACAGATTCACGCCATACATATATATGTTTTTAAAGTTTTCTTTGGTGGCCGAACATAATATATACAAACAACAAGAGTTGTTTTTGTGTGTTCTTCTTCAACCTTCATTCATCCTCCTTGTTTCTGAGTACCGTGACGCGGCTACACGCCATTACCAATCCTGAGTCATAATTAGGAAGATCTTGTGGTTCAAATCAAGGAGTAGATCGTATTAAAGAGAAGGAGCCTTCAAACGTTGGTATGAATTAATTTCAATTTCTTCTTATTGTATTTGATTATTACTGTACAAATGGGTTAGTTTACGATTGCATAAAAAATTTTAAAACTCTTCTGTTACGCAATCTGTAAACCTAGGGTTCCTACTTGTCTAACCGGAGCCTCACAGCCCTAGACAAGAATTCGCTCGGACTTACTTAGAGGCATCGCAACTCTTAGCCAAGACTTCCACACTTGGAATTACTTAGAGCCTCACACTCTTAACCAAGTCTTCTTTTGTTTGGACTTAATTAGAGCCTCACACTCTTAGCTAAAACTTCCACCTTTTACAAGGTTATGATCTATGTGATGCAAATGATGCAATCACATTCAACATAGGATATATGATCAATATGAACTATGGATACAAGTGATGCAATCATACAAGATGATGCATGAACATATTGTTAGGTTTTTGGTTTGTCTTGGCATGTATTCCATATCAAAGTGGTGTTTTTTCTTGTATCGTTTAGTGGTCTCAGAATTGATGATTCAAAGCTTCAAAGAAAGACTTGGCCATAACACATGCAAGATGGAGTCTTCAAAGAGAAATGTGCTAAGTTGCATAATAAAGGTATTTTAGACCTCATTCTTCTTATAAGGCTTAGGCACACACACACATGACATTCATATGTGTCCTTGCTTGATTTTATACCATTGGTGTAACACTTTCACACACTTGGAAATATATGCTCATGCATTAGATTTAAATTGATAGTCATTGGAAAAATGCATGTTCTAGGACTATGTCTAGGAAACGGCATATGTGTGTGACTTGGTGTCTATTTGTTTTCGTTTTATTTTTTATTTTTGGACTTGAACATGATCTCTTATGATTCCTTATTGAGTCCCGGTCATTTTGGTTACTGATTCATTAGGTTTCGAGTCCAAATGATGTTGCTACGCTACTTTACGTTCTCATTCGTTGAGTTGTCTTCATCATCGTTTTCCAAGATGAATTCTCAACCTTTTTGCAAATTTTTGTAGTCATCATTGTACGTGAGGGAGTCATGATTTGTAATCTGAAGACGAATTCAAAATCGGAGTTCGGAGGCCTGAATACTGTCAAAGAACACGAGCTGAGCGCGAGAGGACCAAGTAAGATCAACGGCCAAGCTTGGTAGCCACGTGTGCCACACGACCAGCATGGCCCTCTGCCCATGTGTGCCACACATGGTGCTGATATGGCACATATTGGTTGGCTGCCTCTTTCCCTCTCTATCTTCATTTTAAATTCCTCCCATTCCCTCCCATTTCATTCAAGAAGAAAAATTAAAATTTCCTAAGTGCAAATTTTTTCTCAACTTTTTCTCATCTTCCAAACACTATAACTTTCTCATACAAACTCGGAATTGAGTGATTCAAGTTGGAGATTTTTCATAATCAAGTCCTCTACCTTTTACAAATGATTTGGCAGCTGTTTGATTGACTTTTCTGGTGGTTGCACACAGAAAACCGAACCAGCTCGAGAATCCAATGTAGTGTTCATATCTTTGGGATTTCTTCTTTTATAACCTTCAATTATCTTGGAGTTTCTTCTTCTATATATACTTGTATGTTTGGTGAATGCTATTGAGAAAGATATCTTCACAATCAATCCTAATCAAAAGTCTATATAGAGACATATGTGAACTAGTTTCTTAGATTCTATGTTTTTCACATGATTGAGAGTTCTATTGTGATTAGATTGATATCTAAGATTATTTGTGACTTGATTGAATCATTTTATGATCAATAATCCTTGAAATGTGTTTTGATCCTTGATTGATGTAATCTAGGATTAAGGCTCTTGCATGTGTTTTTAGAGACATCTAGGATTCAATTGATTTATCAATATATCCATGCTCTAAATCTTTGGCTAGAATATTCATTGAATACATTTTGTGATTCTAGCATTTTTGTGTATGCTTATGAAATCTTGAATATGTACTTCAAGTGTTATTTGTATGAATAGAACTATGAGCTTTTGTGTTAGATGTTTTTCACATGCTTTAGATTTAATTCATGTTTTTGCATCTAGATTACTTTAGTTGTGTTCACATGTTTAGGTCTAGTTGTTCCATGGAATGTATTGATCAAATGTTCTATGTTGTATTACTTGTTTGCATCATTTGCATTCACACGATCACACTAGGAAGTCCTTGTGAAAGGTATGAAGTCTTGGTTAGGATGGGAGTCCAGATAGCCAAGCAAGAAGTCTTGTTTAGAGTTGGGATGACTCGGACAGGCAAGCAAGAAGTCATGGCTAGGATTGGGAAGGTCCGGATAGCTATGCAAGGGAGGCTCTCTAGAGGCATGAGTGCCTTAGATAGAGAGTTAGCTATATTATTGGTAGGCCTAGGTGTATGGATAGACATAGACTCCAATAGAGCGGGGTACATAGGATGTGTATACGCTCTTGAGGAATTTATAATCTTGCATCGATGTTGGTTTAGTATGTTGTCCAATATATGGTAGTTCTGCATCATTGAGGGATTTCACATTTTCCAATAGGGTTGGGTAGACATTAACTCTATATGGGTTGGTGATCTAGGATTGGTCACTTTGTGGAATTTCTAATTTACCATCCAATATATATAGTACCCAATGGTTGTAGTTCAACCCGTGGATGTTTCCTCCTTGGAGGTTTTACCACGTTAAAAAATCTCATGTGTTATTTCTTCCTATCTCTCTTTATTACTTGTATATATATGTTTGCTCTTTGTCTTGTAGTACATTCATCACATGTGTTATTGAATCAAGATGTGTTAAGTGTGATTTGTAAAGCAATAGAGATTTGATCATTCTTATATTCTTTATTCTTTTGTATATTGTTACTTTGATATATAGTCATATTTTTAACACTTGTAATTCTTTAAAAAATATCATAATACAACTATTCTTTATTGTTGAGATATTTTATGTTTTATACCTTTACAACTCCTTATATATGTAGACATTGCCTAAACGATCACATGATTATATTGTCTGTGTATGGATGCTTTTGGATTATGTGTTGTATGTAAAGCTATCTTGAGGGACAAACGAATGTTTGCTTCAAGGGATTGAAAAAGGTATAAAAACCTATTCACCTCCCCCCCCCCCCAATCATATGTATGCTTTAAGCAATTTAACTATGTTTGTATTATTTTCACATATGTATGGATCAAGTACAAATCATGTAGACATAGACTTAATCATGTGAGTACACAAGTCAAATATTGTCTAATCATAAAATCAATGAATTGAAACCTAGAATATATGAAACACCTAACACATGTAATTTCTAGTTTCGTTCACAAAGCTAATACTTGGATAAATTATATTCATGAAGCACAAATTCAAGATATTAGAAATGTTAGGATTATGCTCAATAGCAAGAGTGTAATGTTGTAATTGACAATCTTTTTCATATTAATAAAGTGATTTCTGGTTTAACAAATCGTATAGCATTTATAGTTTAATATTATAATTGTCAAAGTAAATAATCATAAGGTCTAAAGACTATAGGAAAAGAAGAATTGTTCGTACATCTGGATATGTATGTGGTAGACACAATTCTTTAGTTAGTCTTGAATAATGTTCACAACTTAAGTTAAAGGTTGGGCACCTTTATCTTGTTAAAGTTGTAGAATTCTTTTGCTAGCATTTGAGTGGGATCAAATGAGATATGATGAGTCTAAAATCATCGGAGTGTCTTCGAGCAAAAGGATCTAGTGCACTGGGTGCATTGAACTGGATCACAATGAAATACTTTATCTATAACCGTCAGTAGATAAAAGTCTTTTCATTATCAGGACAATCGGAGAGTCTATCTTAATCCTGAGATAAATGATGGACTTATGGTTGCAAGTGATATCATTTGAGTTATCAATGAGTACGATTATATCGCATAGTCTATCCTCGATAGTTTGGTGATATTCATTTGTTAATCGATAGAGGACTTCATTTATAGATATGAAAAACGTGGCTCCATTTAATTAAATGAGAGTATAATATCATCATATGGATGTTTTGAGATAATTGGATATTAAATCTCAACGTTGAGTTTTCGATAGTGTCTATTGAAAACATGGCTTCTGGACAAGTCAAAATATCCAAGTTCAAAACGTGGTCATATGAGTAAATATGGTAACTTGGAGAGTTATAGGCGGTCTATGAACTCTTGGCGATTACTGATATTAATCACGAGGATACACTATCTCCAATATGATTGTCTAGGGTATGAATGAGGAGCATCTTCCTTTTCTATCTTTATTTAAGAGTTCAATTTTAGCTCTTTAGTGGAATGAGTTAAAATTAATGGATCGGACCTAAGTGAATCATTTGTTGATTGTGATTAGGTTATGTCTATTGAAGCTTAAATTTAGATGGCCCGCCAAGATCCCCAATCCACACGGACTTGCATGGATCACTTGATATATTCTACCGGACCAATTTAAGGGTCCATCTAGAATTGCATTTAATATATTAAGAATATAATTTGCACATTATTTTAGTAATGGGCTGCTCAATTATATTAATATATTAATGAAAGACATGTGGGCTTGTTTCTTTTAGTAAGAATGGGTCTGGTTCACATGTGGGCTTTTTATTTAAAGTCCAATGGATTAAATGAAATAAGAAAATAATATTTTGGCCCATTTACTCTAAGTGGGGCGGCAAGGGTTAGTTTAACCTAATATATTATTTTGTTTCATTGTTTTAATTAAATAAGAATTAATTAATTGTTTAATTAAAGAAACAAATCTTTTCTAATCAGGAAATATATTTCCTAAAAGTAAAATTAAAAGACTTGTTTGATAAGGAAATAAATAATTAGTTTTATTTATTTAATCAAATAAGAAGTTTTTTTAATTTAGTCAAAATAAAAGAATAAAAGATCTATGAGTTGGATTAGGGTTTGATGTCTTAAAAACTAGATGGAAATTAGGGTGCAACATAAGCCTATGGTGGGCATGTGATTTCGGCAACCCTAGTTATTTCTAGGTTAGGATTTCGGCAACCCTAATAATAAAAGAAAAGAAGAAGCAAACTAGGGCCACATATATATGGGTTCATGATACAAATTTCTTCTTCTTCTCAATTCATAGAAAGCTTTTTATTCTACTAAAACAAAAAGGAGTGTTAGATTATTCTTTGATAGTATACTATTTGCTTATTCATCAATAAGCTTGTGTATACGATATCGATCTAGGTTCACGCGAGTTTCGATCATTAGATTGAGAACTCAAAAGTGACCGGAATAATCTTAGTCATTCTTTTGATTGTTTTTGTGACTAACAAAGAAAAGAAAAGTTTGTTTTGTCCATTCACAGGTTTGCAATTCAAAGAAAAGGGAGACCACGCTCCTAGGTGATCCACGTTCGCGCTAGGATTGAAGATCTTGCGGATTACTATCGACGTAAATCAATCGGATCACGCGACAAAAGATCTTGCGGATTACCATCGACGTAAGTCAATCGGATCACGCGACAAAAGGTATTCTACTTTTTGTTATTGTATATGTATGTTTAATTAATTAAAGGGTTTAAGGTTCATAAAGGAAATTTTTTTTAAAAGTCACTAAATCTAATTTTTAGTATCGCTTCCGCTGCGTGTACTTCTTTGGTAATTTTCCCAACAAGAAACATACACCAAAAATACTAGAATCATAATATATGATCAATGAATGTTCTAGCAAGGTTATTGATCTTAGAATAAGTCAATCAAATCACAAATAACCCTAGATATCAAGATAAGCATAATACAATTTTCAAACATGTGAAATTCTAGAATCCTAGAAAACTAGGTTCGCATATGTCTCTAATTAGACTTGATTAGCTTTGATATGAAGCTATCCTTCTCAATAGCTTTCATCAAACATAAATAAACATATATAAGAAGAAAACCCAAGGCAATTGAAGATCATCAAAGATGAAGTCACAAAGTTTGACTCAATACCTTGAAATCCCGAGCTGGTTTGGTTTTGACAGTGAAACTGCTCTAAAACTCAATCAAACAGTTGCAAACTCTTCTGGAAAGGGTAGGAGACTTGATTACGAAGATTCTCCAACTTGAATCACTCAATTCAGAGTCCAAATGAGAAAGTTATGACGTTTGGAAGGTAGGAAAGTTAGAGAGAAAATTCTGCTTTTTTTTTTTTTTTTCAATTTTCTTATGAACAAGTGAGAGAGAGAAGATAGGGAGGGAAAGTTAAAATGAGATGGGGCCCACATTTGGGAGGTGGCTTTCAGCTATCCCTGAGGAGGCATGTGGCCACCACAGGGAAGCCTCCACGGGAGGGCCTCCCTCTTGGCCTCTCTCATTTCACTTCTTCTCCTCGCGCTCCCCTCACATTTTCGACCATCCTTTGGCCTCCGAACTCAAAATTCAAATCCGTTACTGTATTACAAACTATGACTCACTTACATATGAGGAAGACTATGAAACTTTAACAATTGGATGTAAATTCGACTCGATATACGAAGACGAACACAACGCATTGTTAAGGAACGTAAAGTTTCATAACTTCCTAGTTTGAACTCGAAATCAAATAAGTGAGTAACCATAATAAACGGAACTCAACAAGGAATCATTTAAGAACATATTCAAGTTCAAATCACTTACACTTAAACAAATAAACACAAGATCACATGAGTATGCAATTTCTTAGACATAGTCCTTAGTACATGTATTTCTACAATGTATGTCAATATGAGTTAAATGGAGCATACTAAAACATGTGAATGTGTTATACTAAATTGGCACAACTATACAGGGACCCTTATGAATGAATTGTATGTGTGTGCTCCTAAGCCTTATAAGAGGAAAGAGATCTTAATACCTTTGAAGATAGAAATGCTTTTCCTCGAACGAAGGCAACCACTTTACTTGAACCGTTGTCCATCTTCACTTGAAGCTTGATAAATCACATAACTAGGACAACTAAACAATACAAAGCAAATCATGTTTTGATATAAAATAATGCCAACTAAAACTCAAAATCCTAACAGTGTTTTATTTTTACACTTTTACAATTTCGCCTCTATCTTGTACATTTCTCTATCATCACTTGAGTACACTCTATTTACATATTTGAGCTAACTAATTGCATTTATAACTTATGCAAAACTATGATCAACAACTAGAGATTCCATGTGATTGATGTGTATGGATAATGTGTGGTAAAGAAATGAATGGTTTGTGTTTGGCCTCAAATTGGCAATTGGAGCACACATTCATAAGGACAATGTTTGGGTAATGTAGTTAAGCGCACACATGCCTAGAATCATATCCGCCAGTCTATCTAACAAGGAGATACAAGTCGCACAAGCAGTCCACATTTGCATATTCTAAGGCCATCAATACTAATGCCTTGATGAGATCTCAATGCAATTCTAGTTTTGAAGAGTGCTTATTAAGAATAGACAAGATTATACCCCTCTCAAATGATCATTAAGGCTCAATGTCTTACAAGGGTAGTCTTCACAATTCTCCTAGGAAAACCAAGTCTAAGGTCCATATACCTCAACATCCAAAGATTGGCACTGTACAAACATATTTATAATGGTATAACAACTTCGAAGGCATGCATACTAGTCAAAAATTAGATTTCAAAGCATAGTATGACATGTTCCTATTGGGACGTAAAATCAAACAACTCATAAAAACAAAAACTTTCAAAATTTTTGTCAGAGATTGAAATTTTTCCTAAACACATATACTATATACTATACACATATATAACTAAAAATAACACGACAAAAGTTGCCCCACCCACAAACATAAACCAAACATTGTCCCTAATGTTTTAATGGACAAGGCTAGCTAGAGTTTAGAAATGGTGACAACAAAAATCTAAAAAGACTAAAAACTAATATCAAAACAAATTCTAAGATCTAAGCAAAAAATACTCACAACCTTAGATCTAAAAAAAAAATAACAAATGAAACAAGCATGTATGTTGGGTAAGATAGAATGTGATACCTGTTGAGGCTCGCCGCAGTTTTGTACTGTCGGTCATTGCTCTCTGAACGAAGTCGCACATGTTCCGGCGAGCTTGTTGCCATGGGTCAGCGAGTTTGTTCTCGCGGGATGGAACCCATGGTGAATACCTTCTTGATCCTCACGAATTCGTTTCTTCTGGTTAGCAAGAATAAACTCGTAGAATAAACCCGCGACTATCCTCATCTCCTTTCGCCAGATGATCTCTTTTGGCTCGCTGGTTTGTTCCCACGGTACTAAGTGGCTGAGCTCTCCAGTGCCCTCCCGCGGGTTTGTTCTCATTCCTACATGGGAATTGTCCGGCGGTCTAAACTCGCGGCCTTGTTTTTGCCCACTTGTTCCTATTGTTTTTCCCAATTTATCCCAACATCTGCATAGCATAAACACTACACCCCAATCATATGCAATTGCTTGATTCAAAAATATATATACACACTAAATACTTACTTCTTCTATACTACTAAACTGATAGTTACAGATAATATGTACCTATGTGGGGTGCCTCCCACCAAGCGCTAGAGTTACCATCTAGGCAAGACGCATAAGAGCTCTATGGCTCTATAAGCATTATCTATTCCAGTATCCTCAATTCGTCTATTCCCTGTAAGTACGGCTTCAATCTATGTCCGTTCACCTTGAACGTATCCCTATTCTTCTCATTCAGTAACTCAACAGTTCCATATAGGAACACTTAGATATTCTATATGGTCCGTACCATCTTGATATGAGTTTCCCTGGAAACAACCTCAACCTAGAGTTGAACAGGAGGACCAGCATGCCCAAATGTAAATCCTTCAGGACTATGTTCTTGTCATGCATTCTTTTGGTCTTTTCTCTATAAATCTTGGCATTTTCATATGCCTCATCTCTAAGTTCCTGAAGCTTGTTCAGTTGAAGTTTTCTCTCCTCTCTTGTTTCGTCCATATCAGAATTCAGCTTCTGAAGTTCCTAGTAAGCATTGTGCTCTAATTCCACTGGCAGGTGGCAAGCTTATCCAAAAATTAGACGGTATGGTGTCATCCCAATCGGAGTCTTGAATGCAGTCTTATAAGCCCACAAGGCATTGTTTAGTTTAAACGACTAGTTTCCGACTTGCGTTCACTGTCTTTTCCAATATATGCTTACTGTGTTTGTTACTGACTTCTACTTGACCAGATGTCTAAGGATGGTAGGGGGTTACAACCTTATGATTCACACTATATTTCTTCAAAAGTGTGGCGAATACTTTGTTGCAGAAATGACTACCCTCGTCACTGATGATAGCACGTTGAGTCCCAAACCTTGAGAAAATAGCATTCCTCACAAAATTCACAACTGCTTTATTGTCATTGGTCTTTATGGCTATTGCTTCAATCCACTTAGTCCATGGCTACCAGAATGTAAATGTTTCCATCTGAAGGTGGGAAAGGTCCCATGAAGTCGGTTCCCCATACGTAGAAAATCTCCACTACCATTTGACCGGACTGTGGCATCTCATTCCTCCTTCATATGTTCCCTGTTCTCTGACATCAGTCACACTGTAAGCATACGTGATAGGCATCCTTGAACAATGATGTCCAATAGAAGCTCGAATGTAAACCTTTATTGTCATCTTTTTGGAACTATAGTGGTCTCCGCACTAAAGTTTATAACAGAACTTCAGGATATCTAATTGTTCACTCTCGGGAACGCATCTCCTAATGATCTGGCATACCCCATGTTTGAACTAGTATGGGTCATTCCAAAATACTATCTAAAACGAACCTTTTTCTCCCCTGACTAGTCATGCCTGCTGGGAAACTCTGATTTGTGAGGTAGTTGACCAAGTCTCATACCATGGCTTTATGTCGTTCAGTCTTAAAAGCTGCTCATCTGAAAAATTATCTGTCAATGGAAGGGTGTCCTCTTCCGCATATGACTATAGCATCATCCTACTCAAGTGGTCTGCTACCACATTCTCACTCCCTTTCTTGTCTCTGATCTCTAAATTGAATTCTTGTAATAGAAGGATCCATCTAATAAGTCTAGGTTTGGCATCCTTTTTTTGGAGGAGATATCGGAGTGCTAAATGATCAGTGAATACTATGACTTTAGCTCCAATTAGATATGATCAGAACTTCTCTAATAAAAAGATTACTGCTAGCAACTCATTCTCTGCTGTTTAGTAGTTTAATTGCGCGTCATTAAGAGTTCTCGATGCATAGTAGATGGCATGTGGAATCTTGTCTACCCCTTGTCCTAATGTTGCCCCAACTGCATAGTCAGAAGCATCACACATTAGCTAGAAAGGCAAGCCCCAATCAAAAGGCTTCATGATGGGTGCAATGGTCAACAACTCCTTAAGTTCATTAAATGCTGCCAAGCACCTCTCATCGAAGTCGAATTCGAATTCAATCTTCTTCTGAAGTAATCGACACAAGGGTCTTGAAATCTTTGAGAAGTCCTTAATGAATCTCCTATAAAACCCTGCATGCCCCAAGAATGCTCTAATTTCTTTAACTGATCTTGGAGACTGCAAACTCCTTATAACGTCAATTTTTGCCTTATCTACCTCAATGCCTCTACCTGAGATGATGTGTCCTAACACTATCCCTTCCTTCACCATGAAATGACTTTTCTCCCAGTTTAATACCAAATGATCTTGCTTGCATCTTTCCAATACTGAAGTCAGGTTCCTCAAATAATCACCAAAAGAATTCTCCATCATTGAGAAATCATCCATGAAGATCTCTATGATGCCCTTCCACTATATCTGAAAATTTAGATGTCATGCACCTCTGAAATGTTCTCGGTGCATTACATAGTCAAAATGGCATCCATCTGTAGGAGAATGTACCAAAAGGACATGTGAAGGTGGTCTTTTCCTAGTCTTCTGTAGCTATAGCGATCTGGTTATACCTGGAGTACCCATCCAGAAAGTAGTAATGACTATGATCTGCTAGACATTTCAACATCTGGTCAATGAACGACAATGGAAAATGATCTTTTTTGGTAGCTGTGTTGAGTTTCCTATAATCTATGCATACTCGCCAACCTCTTTGAACCATATATGGTACGAACTCGTGTTCATCATTTTGCACCACAATTAAACCATATTTCTTTGGTACTACATGAATAGGCCTAACCCACTTGCTATCTGAAATAGGGTAAACGATCCCATTTTCTAATAACTTGAGGACTTCCTTCTTAACTACCTCCTTCATAATTGGATTAAGTCTCATTTGACCTTTTATAGTCGGCTTGGAACCATCTTTAAGAAAGATTTTATGCATGCAAGTGGTGGGGCTAATTCCCTTTAAGTCATCCAACGACCACCCGATTGCCTATCTGTAGTACTTCAAGACATTGATCAATTCCTTCTCTTCTTTCGGTTGCAAGTCCGATGCAATAATAACAGAAAGTGACTCATCCCTTTTAAGGTATGCATACTTCAAGGTAGAAGGAAGTGGTTTAAGTTCTAAAATAGGAGAGGAAATTGTACGTGGCTGCTCATCCCAAAGAATGTGCTCCCCGGTTTCCTCTTCTTCCACTATAGCACTAGCCCAAACTAACATCTCTACCCAATCTGTCTCTTGACCCTCTTCTATCACATAGTCTTCACAAGCCATCGAGTCAAGGATATTCCTCTCGGAGAATTCACAAACCAACACATCTTTGATGGTGTTTCCCATATCCCTAGAGTGAACAAATAGGTACTATATAGACTATAAGTTAGAAACGATTACTGGAGCTAGTTAATATTACTATCTACATGGCTTAATATCCTAATACTATTTACAATATCTACTTGAAGTGTGTGTGTGAGCTATTAAGCACATAGTTTTGTCATTTCATTCACTATTTAAGGCATATGTTAAAATAAACATCATTAACACCATCCATGCCTTAAATCTACCATTTCAGTTTATTCAAGAAATATAACATACTTACTCATCCTATTCATTTAGGACCAACTATCAACTTAGCATGCAATTGTCTCTAGATGTTAACTATTAGGCTCTACCTCTTCTGTCTCAAAATTTTAGCAACATAACATCACCATATAATCAAGAATCAAAGAAGATGTAGAAGGAGAGAAAACTTGCAACTAAGTAAAAGAGATGAGTTCTTAGGAGTACCTTGAATGGAGATCTAGAAGAAAAGGTGTTTGAGTTGAGAGCAAAATTTGTAGATCTGAAAACTCAAATCCAAAATATTGCTTTTTACATTTTAAAACCTACTTAGGTCAACTCCGCGGGTTTGTGTGTGCGCATATTCCCGTGGAATGAACTTGCGGGAACAGAGCACCCAGGTTCCAACCTCTGTTAAGATATCCCACGAGTTTGCTCTTTCTGGCTCGCGGTACTAGTCCAACTGACACAGTCGCTGTCATTGCCTCTGAAATCTTGTGAGTTTGCTCCTTCTGGTTGGCGGCTTCCTACCCGCCAGTCAGTTCTCTTGAAATTTCGGTTGATTTTCCGACGGGCTTGGTCATTCCAAATCGCGGCTAATGTCCAACATAAATTCCTCCACGGCTTTGCTTCTTTTACCTAGAGACCTCTTTCTGTCCGTATCAACTCACGAATCGACACAAGCTGTCTCTACGAGCTTGTTCCTTCTGGCTGGCGGGTTGTTTCCCACCAGGTCTGAAATCGCGGCAGGTAATTTCCCCTGTTTGGGCCTTTTTCATAGAATTTGATGATTCCAAAACTTGCACATATTCACTTCACACTAAATATATACACCCCTAGCTTAATGCTCGGGGAATCACATAACAAGTAATACATATTACATACATAACATCCAAGGTTATGGGTCAAGTGACCCCCAAACCTATTTAATTATCTATAGAGAATAATTACAAATAAAACAAAATGTACAAAATTTAAAATTCAAAACCAGCCTCTTCCGGCCAACAACCTACACACACACAAAATCCATTAAAATGTGAACATATTCAAATGTGAATGAGACGTGCTCGTGCTTCCTAACTCTGAACAAGATATAGGAGAGGAGGGTGGCAAACTGAGGGATGTGTGTTCCTTAAGGATCCACATTCCAAAATCTGGTGTGGACTTCACCTTACGTGGGGGAAACTCTTTGTATGTGTCCTTTCGGACCCATATTTGCATTGGTTTCCCTAAAGGCCTCATAGGTAACACATTCGTAGTCTTGCAAAACTCATGGTACTTCATGTAATTTGGCCTTTTGTGCCCTTGAGCTCCACAATAGTAACAACTAGGAGAGTAGAAACTACCTCATTAGTATAGAGAATAATTACAAACAAAACCAAATGTACAAAATTTAAAATTCAGAACTGGCCTCTTCCGGCCAACAACCTGCACACACACAAAATCCATTAAAATGTGAACATACTCAAATGTGAATGAGACATGCTCGTGCTTCCTAACTCTGAACAAGATATAGGTGTAGGGAAAAATAAACAAATAAAAGTGTTACACGCAGCGGAAGCGATACTAAAAACGATTTCGTGACTTTTAAAATTTTTCCTTTATGAACCTTAAACCCTTTTAATCAATAAACATGCATATATATCAACAAAAGTAAATTACCTCTTGTCGCGTGATCCGATTGACTTACGTCGATGGTAATCCGCAAGACCTTCAATCCGAGCACGAACGTGGATCACCTAGGAGCGTGGTCTCCCTTTCCTTTGAATTGCAAACCTGTGAATGGACCAAACAAATACTTTCTTTTCTTTGTTAGTCACAAAACAATCAAAAGAATGTCAAAATTATTCCGGTCACTTTTGAGTTCACAATCTTATGATCGAAACTCGCGTGAACCTAGATCGATATCGTATACACAAGCTTATTGATGTTTAAGCAATTGTATACTATCAAAGAATAATTTTTCACTCCTTTTTGTCTCTCTAGAATAAAAACTCTCTTAGAATTAAGAAGAAGAAGAAAGAAAAAAAAAAAACTCAAGCACCGATTTTATTGATTTAGCCGCACCCTATAAGAACATATATATAGGTTGGCCGAATTTTTCTTCTTTTTCCTTTAGGGTTGCCGAATTCTATGTAGTATCTAAAAAAAAATAGGGTTGGCCGAATTTCATCATGTCACTTATATAGGGTGACTGAAATTCAACCCTAATTCTTTTTAACTTTATAGACTTCAAACCCTAATCCAACTCTTTTATTTTTATTCTTTTATTTGACTAAATAAAAAAAAAGACTCCTTATTTGATTAAATAAATAATACTAATTTATTTATTTACTTATCAAACAAGTCTTTTACTTTTAGGAAAGATTTGTTTCTTTAATTAAACAATTAATCAATAAATCAATTAATTCTTATTTAATTAAAACAAATGAAACAAAATAATATTTTTAGGTCAAAACCTTAACCTAGCCGCCCCACTTATATATAAGATGGGCCTAATATTATTTTCCTATTTCATTTAATCCATTGGACTTTAAATAAAAAAGCCCACATGTGAACCAGACCCATTCTTACTAAAAGAAACAAGCCCACATGTCTTTCATTAATATATTAATATAATTGAGCAGCCCATTACTTAAATAATGTACAAATTATATTCTTAATATATTAAATGCAATTCTAGATGGACCCTTAAATTGGTCCGGTAGAATATATCAAGTGATCCATGCAAGTCCGTGTGGATTGGGGATCTTGGCGGGCCATCTAAATTTAAGCTTCAATAGACATAACCTAATCACAATCAACAAATGATTCACTTAGGTCCGATCCATTAATTTTAACTCATTCCACTAAAGAGCTAAAACTGAACTCTTAAATAAAGATAGAAAAGGAAGATGCTCCTCATTCATACCCTAGACAATCATATTGGAGATAGTGTATCCTCGTGATTAATATCAGTAATCGCCAAGAGTTCATAGACCGCCTATAACTCTCCAAGTTACCATATTTACTCATATGACTACGTTTTGAACTTGGATATTTTGACTTGTCCAGAAGCCATGTTTTCAATAGACACTATTGAAAACTCAACGTTGAGATTTAATATCCAATTACCTCAAAACATCCATATGATGATATTATACTCTCATTTAATTAAATGGAGCCACGATGTCCATATCTATAAATGAAGTCCTCTATCGATTAACAAATGAATATCACCAAACTATCGAGGATAGACTATGCGATATAATCGTACTCATTAATAACTCAAATGATATCACTTGCAACCATAAGTCCATCATTTATCTCAGGATTAAGATAGACTCTCCGATTGTCCTGATAATGAAAAGACTATTATCTATTGACGGTTCTAGATAAAGCTTTTCATTGTGATCCAGTTCAATGCACCCAGTGCACTAGATCCTTTTGCTCGAAGACACTCCGATGATTTTAGACTCATCATATCTCATTTGATCCCACTCAAATGCTAGCAAAAGAATTCTACAACTTTAACAAGATAAAAGTGCCCAACCTTTAACTTAAGTTGTGAACAATATTCAAGACTAACTAAAGAATTGTGTCTACCACCTACATATCCAGATGTACGAACAATTCTTCTTTTCCTATAGTCTTTAGACCTTATGATTATTTACTTTGACAATTATAATACAAACTATAAATGCTATACGATTTGTTAAACCAGAAATCACTTTATTAATATGAAAAAGATTGTTAATTACAACATTACACTCTTGCTATTGAGCATAATCCTAACAATCTCCCACTTGCGCTATAGCAAATGTGTCATATCACTCAAGCCCATATTCTCTAGATGCCCATCGAAACTCTTCTGAGGTAGAGCCTTTGTGAAGGGATCCGCTAGATTTTCTGCTGACGCGATTTTGGTAATCGTCACGTCACCTCTTTGAACAATCTCCCTTAAAAGATGATACTTTCTTTCAATGTGTTTACCTCTCTTGTGACTTCTTGGTTCTTTCGAATTAGCCACTGCTCCACTGTTGTCACAGTAGATAGTGATCTGCTTATTCGCACTAGGAACCACTTCTAAGTCAATCAAGAATTGGCGGAGCCAAACAGCCTCTTTGGCAGCTTCGCATGCAGCAACATACTCAGCTTCCATGGTGGAATGAGCAATACAATATTGCTTGATACTCCTCCATATAACTGCTCCTCCTCCAATAGTAAACACAGCCCCTGATGTGGATTTTCTGGAGTCAGAATCTGATTGGAAATCAGAATCTGTATACCCAACGGGAACCAAATCCCCTCCAGAGTATACAAGCATATTATCTCTCGTTCTCTTAAGATACTTGAAAATATGCTTGACTGCCGTCCAGTGATCAGGTCCAGGTTTCGATTGAAACCTGCTAACTATGCCAACAGCAAAACAAATATCTGGTCTAGTACAGAGCATTGCATACATGAGACTTCCAACTGCCGAGGCATATGGAACTCTACTCATGAATTGCTCTTCATGCTCATTCTTAGGAACTTGTTCCTTAGAAAGCTTGATTCCATGTCTGAAAGGTAACATACCTTTCTTGGAATCCTGCATGGAAAACCTAGACAAGATTTTGTCTATGTATGAAGCTTGGGATAATGCAATCGTTCTATTCTTTCTATCCCTTATTACTTGGATACCTAGAATAAAACTTGCTTCTCCTAAGTCCTTCATATCAAATTGTTTTGCTAACCATTCTTTTACTGATGTTAATACACCTACATCGTTTCCAATGAGTAGTATATCATCAACATAAAGAATTAGGAAAACCAACTTGTCGCCTTTAATCCTTTTGTATACACAAGGTTCGTCAGGATTCTGAATAAATCCAAAACCTTTGACAGCTTGATCAAACCTTATGTTCCAGGATCTGGATGCTTGCTTTAATCCATATATGGATTTCTGCAACTTGCATACCTTATCCACTTGGCCCTTTTCAATGAATCCCTCTGGTTGCATCATGTAGATGCTTTCGTCAAGACTTCCATTTAGGAAAGCTGTCTTGACGTCCATTTGCCAAATCTCTAAATTTAAAGATGCTGCAATGGATAAGAGTATCCTAATGGATTTAAGCATGGCCACAGGAGAGAAGGTTTCCTCGTAATCGATACCTTCTTTCCGTGTATACCCTTTAGCTACCAATCTAGCTTTAAAGGTTTCCACCTTTCCATCCATACCTCTTTTCCTCTTGTATACCCACTTGCACCCAATGGGTTTTATCCCTTTAGGCAAGTCTACAAGGGACCAGACTTTGTTATCGAACATAGATTCAATCTCGGATTGCATTGCCTTTTGCCAATGGCGACTATCAACATCCTCCATAGCTTCCTTGTACGTATAGGGATCATCGTCGTCCGGGAGATTCTCCACTGATTCTCCCAGACCGATGTATCTTTCGGGTTGTGTTCTAACCCTCCCACTACGACGAGGAATGGTAGGTTGTTGATCTTGTGTTGGATCGGAACTTACAATTGGGTTAGGTTATGCAACCTCTCGTGGAATTGTATCTCCTGACATCTCATTCAGGACAATTCTACTTCTAGGCACAAAATCATTCATATAGTCCTTTTCCAGAAATTTAGCATTTGTCGAAACAAATACTTTAAGATCTGAAGGACTATAGAAATAATATCCTTTAGTTTCTTTTGGATACCCTACAAATATACATGTTTCTGAACGGGACTCCATCTTTTCTGTCTTTCCTTTTAACACATGCGCAGGACAACCAAATATCCTTAAGTGTTGTAAACTAGGCTTGCGCCCAGTCCACAACTCATGCGGTGTTTTAGGAACAGACTTAGATGGTACATCGTTTAGAATGTATATAGCAGTTTGTAAAGCATATCCCCAAAAAGAAATAGGAAGCGTTGAATAACTCAACATAGACCTAACCATATCCAAAAGAGTTCTATTTCTCCTTTCTGCTACCCCATTCTGTTGAGGTGTACCTGGTGCAGAAAACTGAGAAACTATCCCATTATCAATAAGATATTGCTGAAACTCACCAGATAGATATTCTCCACCACGATCAGATCTCAAGATTTTTATGTGTTTCTCAAGCTGATTTTCCACTTCAGCTTTGAATGCTTTGAACATGTCAAAAGCATCCGACTTATGTCTCATGAGATACACATAACCAAATCTCGAGTAATCATCCGTGAAGGTGATGAAGTACTCATATCCACCTCTAGCTTGAATGCTCATAGGTCCACATACATCAGTGTGTATCAATCCTAAACATTCAGTGGCTCTTGCACCTTTGGCAGAGAACGTCCTTTTGGTCATTTTACCTTCCAAACAAGATTCACAAGTTGGTAGATCATCAACCTTTAAGTTACTTAAAGGTCCGTCACTTACCAATCTTTTAATCCTATTAAGGTAATATGACCTAAGCGTAAATGCCAAAGGTAGGTTTCATCTGTTGATAATTTTACTCTTTTATGATTAGGTTCCGTTATTTCTGTGTCTAACGAGTGAGAGATATTTCTATGCAAAAAGTATAGACCGTTTTCCAATGTACCTTGGCAAATAATTTTGTCATTCTTACTAATAATAAAAACTTTATTAAAAGTAACCGAATATCCAAATTTATTCAAACAAGAAACTGAAATTAAATTCCTCTTGAATTGAGGTACATAATAAACGTCTATTAAGTCTAAATGCCTTCTAGAATCCAAATAAACTCTAATATCTCCCACTGCACTTGCAGACACTAACGTTCCGTTGCCCAAGTGCAAATTGATTTCATTCTTACTCAGCTTTCTCCTTTCTTGAAACCCCTGCAAGGAATAACAAACATGATTAGTGGCTCCTGAGTCTATGATCCAAGAATCTGTAGAATCAGCCAAAAAACATGTTTCTAGATAATTCAAATTACCTTCTTCCTTCTTGTTCTGGCACTTTGGGCAATTTCTCTTCCAATGTCCCTTTTCACCACAAAGGAAGCATTTCCCTTTGATCTTGGTTACTTTCTTGGTCTCCTTCTTGATAGGCCCAAGTTGCTTTTTCTTCTGTTGTTTCTTGACCTTTTGACGGGCCTTAACAGTAGCAACTTTACCAACCATATGAATCTCTTGACCTTTGCCTTTCACAAGGATCTTTTCAGCACTTTGAACATCTTGCATCAGGCCTTGTAAGGTGTATTCCTTTTTGTTCAAAGTGTAGTCCAATTTGAACTGATCAAAGGAATCTGACAATGAATTGACAACCATATCAATCTTTGTCTCACCATCTATCTCAACGCCATGCAGTTCAGCAATGTTGAGATGTGCTATGACTTTCATCATGTGATCTTTCACAGCCTGTCCAGGTTTCATCCTAAGATTCATAAAAGCAGTCACTGCCTCTCTCTTAGTCGTCCTAGACTTCATAGCAAACATCTCCTCTAGAGACATCATTATATCAGCAGCGGACTCCATTCCTTCATGCTGCTGTTGCAACACGTCGGAGATAGTGGCCATAATGTAACATTTTGCCATATCATCGAAGTCTTCCACTGCTCATACTCATCTCTACACATTATGCTAGATTCATTATTAGGAGCAGGTGGTTTAGGAGTAGTTAGAACAAACTTATGTTTTTCACTTTGCAGTAATAACCCAATTTTCCTTTTCCATGTGACATAATTATCTCCAGTTAAAGTGTTATCTTTCAGGATGTTCATAAGTGATGGGGTCATGATTTCTGAATAAAACAAAACATATATAAGTAAATAATCATGATAAAGCACTTTTAAATATTTATCTTGAATTAAATAAATAACTCAATCATAAAATTCAACGGTGATCTAACACCCATAAATGTTACGCCTCCTTTGGGAGTTCGCACCATTTACTAGTTAGACTAGGTCCCACCTAATTGTTAACATAACAACCAGCGTTTTCAATTTTAGCCTTGCAATTTTACTGACAAGAACTCTTGGGAGGATATCAATAAAATTACATTGAGTGTGTTACCAAGATATCGACCCTCAATTTTCTCTCACGAAAATCCCTCCTTGGGGAGTAGATCTCGTTTGAGTCCATTGTCTAGTCTATCCTTGTAAGGAAGTATGTTGCTAAATTCCATTCATGGACGCCCCTTGGGGGGATTACCAATAAATAATAAAGCTCAACTAACCTTGGAGGCCATAGGTGTTACCAAAACACCTTCTCCCACTCAATTATTTAAGGCGTGTGATTAAATCCCATAGAATGATTTACCGAGTTATCTAGATGCCAATTTAGATACCTA
This sequence comes from Acer negundo, assembly GCA_035582765.1. Classification (NCBI taxonomy): domain Eukaryota; kingdom Viridiplantae; phylum Streptophyta; class Magnoliopsida; order Sapindales; family Sapindaceae; genus Acer; species Acer negundo. The sequence goes on along the minus strand of CM069241.1, from coordinate 23,555,392 downwards.
AATCATTCAATGCATGTTCATACCAAAAGAGATATATGCGTGGCACTCCTATTCTATATGTCATGTTATCATACAATAACAAATATTGTAATATTTAAGCATAAATTAAATAGCAACAATTTTGGCCCATCCTAGAAAAACAAGTAAATTACAATTTGTCAGGAATACAAGATCTTCAGGTGGCCCATCAACCATACGCTCATCCTTCGGCCTTCTCCCATGGGCGTGCGTAGCCCACAACCCCACAAAGGGGCTGCCTTGCGCAGCCCATAAGGCCACACAAGGCTGCCATGCGCAGCCCACCAAAGTTTGGGCTTGTCATGCGCAGCCCAATCCACTCCTAGGGTGCGCACGGTGCTCGTACTTGGTTCCGGTTGCTTCGTTTTGCTTCGTGTCTTCGAATCTCCAAGACCTAAATATATTACGGCAGTATATATATAATAAATACTGCAGTATTAATTTTTTTTTTTTTTTTTATTCACTGCAGTATTTTTACAAACCAAAAACTGCACATACTAAAAATAAATAAAAAAAAACTGCAGTAACCCTAAAAAAATACTGCACATATATATAAAAAAAAATAAAACCTAGCAATCTACCAAGAAGGAATTATGGCGATAATAGACCACCCTTCTTGTTACAACTCCGAAACAAAAATTAGATTGAAAATCTAGGGCCAAAATCGAGCAATAACAAACCAAATAAAATATATATAAATCCATACATCACATGTAATTATATATTTGAATACCTAGAGTGCCATCTCTTTCTAAACATGCATAATCACAATAAAAAGAAATAGATCCACGTATATATACGTTAATTAATTAAAAGGGTTCAACCTAGGCTCTGATACCAATTGTAGGGAAAAAAAAATAAACAAATAAAAGTGTTACACGCAGCGGAAGCGATACTAAAAACGATTTAGTGACTTTTAAAATTTTTCCTTTATGAACCTTAAACCCTTTTAATCAATAAACATGCATATATATCAACAAAAGTAAATTACCTCTTGTCGCGTGATCCGATTGACTTACGTCGATGGTAATCCGCAAGACCTTCAATCCGAGCACGAACGTGGATCACCTAGGAGCGTGGTCTCCCTTTCCTTTGAATTGCAAACCTGTGAATGGACCAAACAAATACTTTCTTTTCTTTGTTAGTCACAAAACAATCAAAAGAATGTCAAAATTATTCCGGTCACTTTTGAGTTCACAATCTTATGATCGAAACTCGCGTGAACCTAGATCGATATCGTATACACAAGCTTATTGATGTTTAAGCAATTGTATACTATCAAAGAATAATTTTTCACTCCTTTTTGTCTCTCTAGAATAAAAACTCTCTTAGAATTAAGAAGAAGAAGAAAGAAAAAAAAAAAACTCAAGCACCAATTAATTGATGTGGCCGAACCCTATAAGAACATATATATAGGTTGGCCGAATTTTTCTTCTTTTTCCTTTAGGGTTGCCGAATTCTATGTAGTATCTAAAAAAAATAGGGTTGGCCGAATTTCATCATGTCACTTATATAGGGTGACTGAAATTCAACCCTAATTCTTTTTAACTTTATAGACTTCAAACCCTAATCCAACTCTTTTATTTTTATTCTTTTATTTGACTAAATAAAAAAAGACTCCTTATTTGATTAAATAAATAATACTAATTTATTTATTTACTTATCAAACAAGTCTTTTACTTTTAGGAAAGATTTGTTTCTTTAATTAAACAATTAATCAATAAATCAATTAATTCTTATTTAATTAAAACAAATGAAACAAAATAATATTTTTAGGTCAAAACCTTAACCTAGCCGCCCCACTTATATATAAGATGGGCCTAATATTATTTTCCTATTTCATTTAATCCATTGGACTTTAAATAAAAAAGCCCACATGTGAACCAGACCCATTCTTACTAAAAGAAACAAACCCACATGTCTTTCATTAATATATTAATATAATTGAGCAGCCCATTACTTAAATAATGTGCAAATTATATTCTTAATATATTAAATGCAATTCTAGATGGACCCTTAAATTGGTCCGGTAGAATATATCAAGTGATCCATGCAAGTCCGTGTGGATTGGGGATCTTGGCGGGCCATCTAAATTTAAGCTTCAATAGACATAACCTAATCACAATCAACAAATGATTCACTTAGGTCCGATCCATTAATTTTAACTCATTCCACTAAAGAGCTAAAACTGAACTCTTAAATAAAGATAGAAAAGGAAGATGCTCCTCATTCATACCCTAGACAATCATATTGGAGATAGTGTATCCTCGTGATTAATATCAGTAATCGCCAAGAGTTCATAGACCGCCTATAACTCTCCAAGTTACCATATTTACTCATATGACCACGTTTTGAACTTGGATATTTTGACTTGTCCAGAAGCCATGTTTTCAATAGACACTATTGAAAACTCAACGTTGAGATTTAATATCCAATTACCTCAAAACATCCATATGATGATATTATACTCTCATTTAATTAAATGGAGCCACGATGTCCATATCTATAAATGAAGTCCTCTATCGATTAACAAATGAATATCACCAAACTATCGAGGATAGACTATGCGATATAATCGTACTCATTGAAAACTCAAATGATATCACTTGCAACCATAAGTCCATCATTTATCTCAGGATTAAGATAGACTCTCCGATTGTCCTGATAATGAAAAGACTATTATCTATTGACGGTTCTAGATAAAGCTTTTCATTGTGATCCAGTTCAATGCACCCAGTGCACTAGATCCTTTTGCTCGAAGACACTCCGATGATTCTAGACACATCATATCTCATTTGATCCCACTCAAATGCTAGCAAAAGAATTCTACAACTTTAACAAGATAAAGGTGCCCAACCTTTAACTTAAGTTGTGAACAATATTCAAGACTAACTAAAGAATTGTGTCTACCACATACATATCCAGATGTACGAACAATTCTTCTTTTCCCATAGTCTTTAGACCTTATGATTATTTACTTTGACAATTATAATACAAACTATAAATGCTATACTATTTGTTAAACCAGAAATCACTTTATTAATATGAAAAAGATTGTTAATTACAACATTACACTCTTGCTATTGAGCATAATCCTAACAATAGGAGAGAAGGGTGGCAAACTGAGAGATGTGTGTTCCTTAGGGATCCACATTCCAGAATCTAGTGTGGACTTCACCTTACGTGGGGGAAACTCTTTGTATGTGTCCTTTCGGACCCACATTTGCCTTGGTTTCCCTAAAGACCTCATAGGTAACACATTCCTAGTCTTGCAAAACTCATGGTACTTCATGTAATTTGGCCTTTTATGCCCTTGAGCTCCACAATAGTAACAACTAGGAGAGTAGAAACTACCTCATTGGTTGTCCTCTTTCGCCATGCTTCTAAGGTCATTAGTGGAGTACTTTCTCACTAGGCAGACTCTGTTCAATTCATCCACCATGACCCTCACTTCCTTCTCCTTTAAGAGGTCAAAGATCCTATCTTACATCTTTTTTGTAGATGATGCATAGGCTTCCTTCAGATCAGCCATGAGCTGCATGATCTTAGTGAGAAACCTCATTTGTTGTTTCTTCTCTTGTTCAACCTTCTCAATTCTCAACAACAACCTAGTGTTGAGGTCAACCAATTCATCCTTCTTCTTTGCTTCACAATCACTTGAGGTCTTAACATCTACTTTCAAGGCCTTCAGAAATTCATCCATATCATCCGATGAGTCAGAAGAGGCTTGGCTAGATAGGTGTCCTACCTCTACCTTGATTTCCTTCCTAATCTAGGGCTCAACACCAAACATATCAAACTCCACCACGTCATCCATGAAACTCATGGTGAGCTTTCCTCTGTGCACATCCATAAATTCTCTTGAGGTTGCCACAAATGGCCTTCCTAGCAGCACAGGTTAGGAATTCCTATGCTCATCTTCATACTCTACATCCAATACTACAAAGTAAGTAGGGATAAGCAATCGATCAACCTTGAGGATCACATCCTCAATTACTCCTTGGGGATTCCTTGATGACTGATCTGCCAACAGATCTTAGCCTGAAATTCCCTTAAGAGATGTAGTGTATATTATACCTTGAAAAGGGGGGGGTGGGGGGGGGGGTGAACAGGTATAGTCCTAATTTCTTCCAACTTTAAAATATGCAGATTATAAGAATGAAATGTACACTTGATATGATTTAATAATTGTATAATATGAATCAATACATGTAGAAAACAATATACAAGAGATACAATCAATACATGATATGGAAAATAGTAAAATGTAAAGTGAAAATGGACACAAGTGCTTTTTACGTGGTAAACCTTAAAGAGGAAATATCCACGGGTTGATAACCATAACCACCGGCAAAGCAATCCACTATATGAAAAGGACTTACACACTCAAGGCTATCAATAAATGATATCCACCCTAAGCTATTAACTCCTAATCTACCCTCAATTCATAGTGAACCACATAGCCTACTCCCTATCCAAGATGTGTCCTACACCTCTAGAGAGCAACTCCCTATCCAAGGCTCTCAAGCCTCTAGGAAGATTTCCTTGCTTAGCTATCTAGATCACAAATGACCCTAGTCAAGCTTCCCTAGCTCAACCATTTGGAGTACCAAACTCCTAGCTAAGACTTTTGCTTAGTTATCCGGATCCTCTTGATCCTAACTAAGACTTCGTGCTTGGCTATCAGGAACACTTTCCTATCCAAGTCTTCTTTCTCAAATCAAGGCTTCACTCACCTTAACAAGAGACTTCAACCTTTCCGTAACGCAATGATTGAAGTGGTACAAATGATGCAAACACAAGTCAAATAAAGCAAGATGATCAATCAAACTCTATGAACATGCTTAGATATATTCTAGGATATGTTTTCAACAAACAATCACAAATGTACCTAGAAATCAAGACATGTGAGTCAATAAGAACAAGATATGAATATTTGATATATCACAAGAGAATCTTAGTTCTTAGATTATGAAATTAAACCTAGAAAATATCATAAAGTATATCACATATATCATTTCTAGAATCAATTCCAAATTAAATCAAGATTAGTAAATATATGTTCAAGAGAAATCACAAAGCTAAAACTCAATTAACAAATGATCAAAAACTCTTAGAATATGATCTAACATCATTCTTAACACAAATCATATATAAAATAGGAAGATTAAAAGAGATGATCAAAGAGAAAGTGATAAGAAGAAGTTTCACATACAATAATGGAATCTCTGACAGAAATCTGCAAGCTGTGAAAAATCATGAACTCAAATGACTATGAAAATGCTTAAGGTTTGTAGCTCTCTTCAAGACCAACAATTTTGGTTTTTGAATCACTCTATTTTGATTTCATATGAGAGAGTTATGATCAAAATAAGAAAACTAAAATTGAGAGAAAATTTATGATTTCATTTTTTTCAAATTTTCTACACTAAATGTTTGGAGGGAAGGAGGAGAGCTTTTGAAAGAATTCAAGAGAGGGAAAAAGGAGCAAATCATAGGCTGTCACATCTCCTCCATGTGTGGGGCGCGTGTGCCACACACGGGTAGAGAGGAATCTCAGCCGTGTGGCACATGTGGCTTCTAAGTCATGGCATTTGACCATTCTTGCTCCTTTCGCGTTCTTCGATCAAATTTGGGCCTCCAAACTCTGATTTTGAATCCATCTTCGGATTACGAATCATGACTTCCTCAGACTACAAAAATTTGACTAAAGGTTAATAATTCATCTCGAAAAATGACGACGAAGACAACTCAACGAATAAGAATGCAAAGTAGCGTAGTTACATCGTTTGGACTCAAAACCTAATGAATAAGTAACCGAAATGATTGGGACTCAATAAGGAATCATATGAGATCATGTTCAAGTCTAAAATATAATGAACACAAACAAATAAACATAATGTCGTACAAGTATGCCATATCTACGCGATAGTGATAAAACATGCAATTCTACAATATTTTTCAATATAAGACCAATGCATGTGCATACTTAAATGTGTGTTAATGTGTTATACCAAATGTTTTCACAATTATTGAGGGACACAAATGAATTAATTGTATGTGTGTGTGCGCTTACGCCTTGCAAGAGGAAGAAGAAACTTGATACCGTAGCATCCAAGTATGCGATTTTCCTCTTGAAGACGATATTTGCATAAGACGTCTTTTAACCTTTGAAGCTTCTTTACACCAAGAACCACCTAAGCAACACTTATTACAAATATTGAGAGTTTTGCAATGGAATCAAGCAAATACAAATCAAGGATCTTACAATCTCCCTCTTTGGCTATTCCATGGCAAAACCCCATCCTCACCATACATTGTTCACTTTAATAAAATTAATGTTGATAGCATTCTCTCATCCTTAAATTACAAAGAGATCCCTAGACTAAAAGGTCTTCAAGTCCTATTGAGTCTTCAAGAATCCCTTCTTTGAACTTCAAAGTACCTAGGAGAAAACAAGCAAACGAACAAAATATCTTCTTCCAAAGAAGAATGGTGAGAAATGATACCAAAAACAAACAAGAATTACCCTTATATCAAACAAACGCTTTATCTCAAATAAATGTTCTCTTTAAAGCTTTCCCTAATCTCCTTATCCTTTTTAAGCAAGAATTCTTTTCTCCCCCTTAAGACAGTGTCTCAATCAAGCACAAAGAGGAACAAGACTCATACAATTGGAACATTTCTCCACACATGGTGAGGTATACACTTTCTTTCTCCCTTATATCAAACATGGATTTCCCCATATCAAACATGGTGAGGTATACATTTTCTCCCCCTTTTTGTCAAGGAATAGACAAAGGACACACGAGATAAAGATGAGATATTAAGCAAACAAATCATATAGAAAGTGAAGTTGAATAAACTAAAGCTTTCCCTAGACATTTGCTCCATATATTATCATCAAGTAGATTTATTCACAAGGGACTCACACATTCACACAATCAAGCAATAAGAGAAAATATTTCATCACTTTTCAAAGTCCAAGAGAGAATCACGAATTTTCATTAATCTCTCAAAAATATTCTCACATTGCTAATGTATCAAGCACATAAGCAAAATATGTGAGTGTGTGAATGCTTCAAACATATATAGTAGGAGTAATTGTAATATCAACATGCAAACAATTTCCACACTTATCCAACTAAAGCGTTTCCAAAAATAGGTCAAACCGATATTCATCCGGGTTTTTTGCTTTAAAAGAATATATATCAACATGTGAGCATGTGTGTGCAAGTGGCTCATTTACACATTTCTATTTGACAATCCGAGCATTTCACAATTCTCAACTATACACCATTTAGCCTTTTTATTTTCATTTCTTTTATGCTATGAATCAAAGATATTTTTAAATGATTCTTTTCAACACTTCTTTGATTTTTTTAACATAAACATATACCCTTCATGGCAGCTTTCACTCATCACAATGGCGTAGCCCTTTCTTACATTGGGTGGCTTCATAACCAAGGTATGTAGCCCTTTCCATGAGGGTGCTCATTGAATACTATGTATAGCTGAAGCAAAATGGAAACATACCATAGGTCATTTATCATATACTAAGCAATAGGCTTCTAGATGCATCCATAATCTACATACTTTCAACCACATATACTTAAAAACTAAAACATATAAGAGAAGCATTTGTACACTTTTCAAAAATAAGATTTTCTAGCTTAAGTGCATGATCTAAAAACAATAAAAGATGCTTGTTTAAGATCATTACTTCTCAAGTGAGAGGCTCTCAAAGATATTGATATTTCAATTAAGTTTTGCTCATCAAGCCACTCATCAATCACACAAAGATACTAATCAACACAAATCATGCCAATGGACATTCTAAGAGTTTTAAACCTCTCTTTGTCCAAGGGCTATGTGAACAAGTCCGCAAATTGATTTTGAGTATGCATATACTCTAGAGTAACAATTGAATGTTCAACTAGGTCTCTAATAAAATGATGCCTAATATCTAAGTGCTTTGTGCAGAAGTGTTGAACCGGATTTTTAGAGATGTTAATGGCACTTAAATTATAACAATGAAGTGTCATTTTTCCTTGTTCTATCTCATAATCCTTAAGGAATTGTTTCATTCAAAGTAATTGTGTGCATGCAATTCCTACTGCAATGTACTCGGCTTCGGAAGAGGAAAGGGAAACGGAATTTTGTTTCTTACTAGACCAAGAAACTAAGTTATTCCCAACATAAAAGCAACCGCCGGATGTGCTTTTACGGTCATCTACGTTCCCAGCCCAATCAGCATCACAATAGCCTACTAAGATATCATTTGTGTCAAATGAGTAAAATAGACCAAGACTATGAGTTCCTTTGACGTACCTAATGATCCTCTTAACGGCTTTTATGTGAGATTCCTTGGGGTTGGCTTAGAATCTAGCACATAAGCCTATAATAAAGCAAATGTTCGGTCTACTAGCGGTTAGGTAAAGTAGACTACATATCATGCTTCTATAGAGGCTTTGGTCAACACTCTTCCCCTTTTCTTCTTTGTCAAGGTTAAGGGTAGTACTTATAGGTGTTTCAAAGTCTTTTCCATTTTCTAGGCCAAACCTATTAACTATGTTTCTAGCATATTTAGATTGATTCATCATAATGCCCATGCTAGTTTGCTTCACCTGCATCCCTAGAAAATAATTCAACTCACCCACCATACTCATTTCAAACTCACTTGACATAACACTTACCATTCATCAACCTTGGTTTTATTAGTAGACCCAAAAACAATGCCATCAACATTTATTTATGCAACAAAAATATTATGATCATGATGTTTGATAAACAATGCTATCAATAACACCTCTCCTATAATGGTAGTCAATAAGATGTTGAGTCAACCTATCATACTAAGCTCTTGGAGCTTGCTAGAGAGTCTTTTTCAATTTAAACACATGATTAGGAGATTGTGGGTCTACAATACCCTTAGGTTGTTCAATATACACTTCTTCTGGAAGGTCTCCATTAAGGAAAGGCATTTTTGACATCTATTTGAAATAATTTGAACTTTTTAACACAAGCAATGGACAACAAAAGTCTAAGGGACTCGAGACGTGCAACCGGTGCAAATGTCTCATCAAAGTCTACACCCTCAACTTGGGTGTAGCCTTGAGCCACTAGCCTAGCTTTATTCCTCATAATCTTGCCACTTTCATTAATCGTATTTCTAAACACCCACTTAGTGTCAATTACATTTGTGTCTTTTGGCCTATGAACGAAGGACCACACTTCATTCCTCTCAAATTGATTTAATTCTTCTTGCATAGCCCCAACCCAATATTCGTCAACAATAGCTTCATTAATATTTTTGGGTTCAATTTAAGAAATGTAGCAAGCATATGAAATTTGGTTAGCTATTTGATTTCTAGTTCTAACCCCTTCATTCAAATCACCTATGATGTCTTTTTGATAGTGTGAGTTTCTAAGTCTAGAGTTAGAACGTTCAACAAATTGGTCATTTTTTTGGTTATCAATTAAGGCATTTTCATTCTCTAGATTCCCTACTTCATCAACACTATCATTTTCATTATTTTGACTAGATTCACTATTAGCCACATCAATAGGTGTATTAATGTCATTCAAAAAAATTTCATTAGGTTCATTGACACTATTACCATCACATAAATCAAGCATGCTAAGGTCATCTATCTTGACATTGATAGACGACTCCATAATAGTCTTAGTAGTCAAATTGAAAACTCTATATGCATGACTATTAATAGCATACCCAAGAAAGAGACCAACATCACTTTTAGCAACAAACGTTCCTAAGTGATCTCTATCATTAAAAATGTAACACTTACTCCCAAAAGTGTGGAAGTAAATTACATTGGGCTTCTTACCCTTTCATAACTCATAGGACATTAGTTTTGTGTCGAGCCTCCTAAATACTCTATTTGACACATAACAAGAGGTATTGATCGCTTCGGCCCATAGGTTTCTAGGGATTTTCTTGCTATTGATCATGACCCTAACCATTTCTTGCAAGACTTGGTTCTTTCTCTCAACAACACCGTTTTGTTGAGGAGTTCTAGGCGCGGAAAACTCATGTGAAATCCCTAACCCATTACAAAACTCACTAAATTTGGCATTCTCAAATTCCGTTCCATTATGACTCTTAATATGACATATTTTCTTGATATCAAGACCTTTTTCATTTTGAACTTGATTACAAAACTTTTTGAAGTAATCAAAAGCCTTGGACTTGTTTCTAAGAAAATAAACCCAAGTAAACCTAGAGTAGTCATCAACGCATACAAAAATGTAATTTTTGCCATTGATGCTCTTGGTTTGAATTGGCCCCATTAGGTCCATGTGCACAAGTTCTAAAGGTCTCTTGGTAACTATGTAAGAATTCTTCTTATGATGCGTTTTGGTTTGTTTACCTAATTGGCAAGGTTCACAAACAACATCTAGTTTTTTACCAAGATTGAGAAGACCTCTAACAATGCCTAATTTTTCAAGCTTCTTTAAATCTTTAAAGTTCATGTGGCCCAAACGTTGATGCCACAAGTCAAGCTTATTGCACTTATGTGCCATGTTGCAAGTTAGATGGTCTATCTCAAGATAATAGCAATTGTCTATAGACCTTTTGACTTTTAGGACAACATTACCCTTTTTATCAATTATAGTGCACACATATTTATTAAAGCTAACTTCCTTAAAAATTTCACACAAGTGAGTGATGCTTATTAATTAGCTTGTAACCCATCAACATACTATTGTGAAGTTTAGGCAATCCGGGAATACAAATTGTTCCCTTGCCTAAAACTTGCTTTTTGGTGCCATCACCAAAAGTGACCCATCCTCCATCATTTAGAACAATATTCTTAAAGAACTCCTTGTTCCCGGTCATGTTCCTAGAACAACCGCTATCTAGGTACCAAGAGTAGGAGAAGTTGGCCCTTAAAGCATATTGTGCAACTAGACATTTAGAAGTGTTCTTTCTAACCCATACACTTTTCACAATACGCTTCTCACTCTTACCACTAACATGCTTTGACTAAATGTTAGACTTTTTATCATGCACCTTGATCGCATTGGTCACATTTTCAAAAATATCAAGCAAAGCATTATCAACTTTCTTATGCATGGTAGAGTGAGGCATAACACAAGATTTAGCAAGCAAGTCATCAACAACTTTCTTCACAACATGCTCTTCCAAGGTCTTCCTAGGTCTATTTCTATATCTATACATGGATGATTGCCTACGTCCATTCAAAGACATATCATGAAAAACATTATCAAGTTCGTATTTACAAATATATTCAAAACACCTAGGTCAAATATGTCCTACGATATTACAATGATGACAAATAGGAATAAATTTGAGAAATTTACCATTTGCATTTGCTTCCAAAGCCTTTGGTCTTCTCACAATTTTTCCTCTTTCAATTTCAACCATTGATGCTTCGCCTCTTGCATTTGATGTTGTTACTCCTTAACGTTGCTCTTGTTGAGTTCTTTCATTGAACTTCCTTGTTGATGTAGAGGCACATCCGGTAGCTTTCATAGTTTTACCTTCAGTGAGTGTACCTACATTTGTTTTAACTCTTGCGTTGACAAAAGTAGATTTGTTAGTAGAAAGGGGTTTCCTTCTCATTGATATAACCCAAACCGCTTTTGTCACATGGATGCTTACCATTTCTAATGAGAGTTTCAACCTTGTTAGAACTTGATGACATCTTGTTAATCATTCTACTAGTCTTATAAAGTTTATCACTAAGCATCCTATTTTTAATGGCATATTTTTCTAAGATGTCATCACTTTTCCTAACATCTTCACGTGATTTATTTAGTCATTACTCATACTTTTTCTCTTGATTTAAGTGCTCACTTAGTTTGGCTTTAACCATGTTTTCTAGCCTACTAGCACTAACAAGAGAATTACCCCTTTGCTCAATTTCTTTCTTCATGATACCAAGTCTATCATTGCTATCCTTAAGGTTCATTTCTAGACTTAAGATCTTGTCTTTAAGTTCATTGAAGTCTTTTGAGCTTAGACCATGATTCTCTAGCTTCTTAGTGAAGGACATATTTGTAGGGAAAAATAAACAAATAAAAGTGTTACATGCAGCGGAAGCGATACTAAAGACGATTTAGTGACTTTTAAAATTTTTCCTTTATGAACCTTAAACCCTTTTAATCAATAAACATGCATATATATCAACAAAAGTAAATTACCTCTTGTCGCGTGATCCGATTGACTTACGTCGATGGTAATCCGCAAGACCTTCAATCCGAGCACGAACGTGGATCACCTAGGAGCGTGGTCTCCCTTTCCTTTGAATTGCAAACCTGTGAATGGACCAAACAAATACTTTCTTTTTCTTTGTTAGTCACAAAACAATCAAAAGAATGTCAAAATTATTCCGGTCACTTTTGAGTTCACAATCTTATGATCGAAACTCGCGTGAACCTAGATCGATATCGTATACACAAGCTTATTGATGTTTAAGCAATTGTATACTATCAAAGAATAATTTTTCACTCCTTTTTGTCTCTCTAGAATAAAAACTCTCTTAGAATTAAGAAGAAGAAGAAAGAAAATAAAAACTCAAGCACCAATTAATTGATGTGGCCGAACCCTATAAGAACATATATATAGGTTGGCCGAATTTTTCTTCTTTTTCCTTTAGGGTTGCCGAATTCTATGTAGTATCTAATTAGGGTTGGCCGAATTTCATCATGTCACTTATATAGGGTGACTGAAATTCAACCCTAATTCTTTTTAACTTTATAGACTTCAAACCCTAATCCAACTCTTTTATTTTTATTCTTTTATTTGACTAAAAAAAAAAAAAACTCCTTATTTGATTAAATAAATAATACTAATTTATTTATTTACTTATCAAACAAGTCTTTTACTTTTAGGAAAGATTTGTTTCTTTAATTAAACAATTAATCAATAAATCAATTAATTCTTATTTAATTAAAACAAATGAAACAAAATAATATTTTTAGGTCAAAACCTTAACCTAGCCGCCCCACTTATATATAAGATGGGCCTAATATTATTTTCCTATTTCATTTAATCCATTGGACTTTAAATAAAAAAGCCCACATGTGAACCAGACCCATTCTTACTAAAAGAAACAAGCCCACATGTCTTTCATTAATATATTAATATAATTGAGCAGCCCATTACTTAAATAATGTGCAAATTATATTCTTAATATATTAAATGCAATTCTAGATGGACCCTTAAATTGGTCCGGTAGAATATATCAAGTGATCCATGCAAGTCCGTGTGGATTGGGGATCTTGGCGGGCCATCTAAATTTAAGCTTCAATAGACATAACCTAATCACAATCAACAAATGATTCACTTAGGTCCGATCCATTAATTTTAACTCATTCCACTAAAGAGCTAAAACCGAACTCTTAAATAAAGATAGAAAAGGAAGATGCTCCTCATTCATACCCTAGACAATCATATTGGAGATAGTGTATCCTCGTGATTAATATCAGTAATCGCCAAGAGTTCATAGACCGCCTATAACTCTCCAAGTTACCATATTTACTCATATGACCACGTTTTGAACTTGGATATTTTGACTTGTCCAGAAGCCATGTTTTCAATAGACACTATTGAAAACTCAACGTTGAGATTTAATATCCAATTACCTCAAAACATCCATATGATGATATTATACTCTCATTTAATTAAATGGAGCCACGATGTCCATATCTATAAATGAAGTCCTCTATCGATTAACAAATGAATATCACCAAACTATCGAGGATAGACTATGCGATATAATCGTACTCATTGATAACTCAAATGATATCACTTGCAACCATAAGTCCATCATTTATCTCAGGATTAAGATAGACTCTCCGATTGTCCTGATAATGAAAAGACTATTATCTATTGACGGTTCTAGATAAAGCTTTTCATTGTGATCCAGTTCAATGCACCCAGTGCACTAGATCCTTTTGCTCGAAGACACTCGATGATTTTAGACTCATCATATCTCATTTGATCCCACTCAAATGCTAGCAAAAGAATTCTACAACTTTAACAAGATAAAGGTGCCCAACCTTTAACTTAAGTTGTGAACAATATTCAAGACTAACTAAAGAATTGTGTCTACCACATACATATCCAGATGTACGAACAATTCTTCTTTTCCCATAGTCTTTAGACCTTATGATTATTTACTTTGACAATTATAATACAAACTATAAATGCTATACGATTTGTTAAACCAGAAATCACTTTATTAATATGAAAAAGATTGTTAATTACAACATTACACTCTTGCTATTGAGCATAATCCTAACAATCTCCCACTTGCGCTATAGCAAATGTGTCATATCTCTCAAGCCCATATTCTCTAGATGCCCATCGAAACTCTTCTGAGGTAGAGCCTTTGTGAAGGGATCCGCTAGATTTTCTGCTGACGCGATTTTGGTAATCGTCACGTCACCTCTTTGAACAATCTCCCTTAAAAGATGATACTTTCTTTCAATGTGTTTACCTCTCTTGTGACTTCTTGGTTCTTTCGAATTAGCCACTGCTCCACTGTTGTCACAGTAGATAGTGATCTGCTTATTCGCACTAGGAACCACTTCTAAGTCAATCAAGAATTGGCGGAGCCAAACAGCCTCTTTGGCAGCTTCGCATGCAGCAACATACTCAGCTTCCATGGTGGAATCAGCAATACAAGATTGCTTGATACTCCTCCATATAACTGCTCCTCCTCCAATAGTAAACACAGCCCCTGATGTGGATTTTCTGGAGTCAGAATCTGATTGGAAATCAGAATCTGTATACCCAACGGGAACCAAATCCCCTCCAGAGTATACAAGCATATTATCTCTCGTTCTCTTAAGATACTTGAAAATATGCTTGACTGCCGTCCAGTGATCAGGTCCAGGTTTCGATTGAAACCTGCTAACTATGCCAACAGCAAAACAAATATCTGGTCTAGTACAGAGCATTGCATACATGAGACTTCCAACTGCCGAGGCATATGGAACTCTACTCATGAATTGCTCTTCATGCTCATTCTTAGGAACTTGTTCCTTAGAAAGCTTGATTCCATGTCTGAAAGGTAACATACCTTTCTTGGAATCCTGCATGGAAAACCTAGACAAGATTTTGTCTATGTATGAAGCTTGGGATAATGCAATCGTTCTATTCTTTCTATCCCTTATTACTTTGATACCTAGAATAAAACTTGCTTCTCCTAAGTCCTTCATATCAAATTGTTTTGCTAACCATTCTTTTACCGATGTCAATACACCTACATCGTTTCCAATGAGTAGTATATCATCAACATAAAGAATCAGGAAAACCAACTTGTCGCCTTTAATCCTTTTGTATACACAAGTTCGTTAGGATTCTGAATAAATCCAAAACCTTTGACAGCTTGATCAAACCTTATGTTCCAGGATCTGGATGCTTGCTTTAATCCATATATGGATTTCTGCAACTTGCATACCTTATCCACTTGGCCCTTTTCAATGAATCCCTCTGGTTGCATCATGTAGATGCTTTCGTCAAGACTTCCATTTAGGAAAGCTGTCTTGACGTCCATTTGCCAAATCTCTAAATCTAAAGATGCTGCAATGGATAAGAGTATCCTAATGGATTTAAGCATGGCCACAGGAGAGAAGGTTTCCTCGTAATCGATACCTTCTTTCTGTGTATACCCTTTAGCTACCAATCTAGCTTTAAAGGTTTCCACCTTTCCATCCATACCTCTTTTCCTCTTGTATACCCACTTGCACCCAATGGGTTTTATCCCTTTAGGCAAGTCTACAAGGGACCAGACTTTGTTATCGAACATAGATTCAATCTCGGATTGCATTGCCTTTTGCCAATGGCGACTATCAACATCCTCCATAGCTTCCTTGTACGTATAGGGATCATCGTCGTCCGGGAGATTCTCCACTGATTCTCCCAGACCGATGTATCTTTCGGGTTGTGTTCTAACCCTCCCACTACGACGAGGAATGGTAGGTTGTTGATCTTGTGTTGGATCGGAACTTACAATTGGGTTAGGTTGTGTAACCTCTCGTGGAATTGTATCTCCTGACATCTCATTCAGGACAATTCTACTTCTAGGCACAAAATCATTCATATAGTCCTTTTCCAGAAATTTAGCATTTGTCGAAACAAATACTTTAAGATCTGAAGGACTATAGAAATAATATCCTTTAGTTTCTTTTGGATACCCTACAAATATACATGTTTCTGAATGGGACTCCATCTTTTCTGTCTTTCCTTTTAACACATGCGCAGGACAACCAAATATCCTTAAGTGTTGTAAACTAGGCTTGCGCCCAGTCCACAACTCATGCGGTGTTTTAGGAACAGACTTAGATGGTACATCGTTTAGAATGTATATAGCAGTTTGTAAAGCATATCCCCAAAAAGAAATAGGAAGCGTTGAATAACTCAACATAGACCTAACCATATCCAAAAGAGTTCTATTTCTCCTTTCTGCTACCCCATTCTGTTGAGGTGTACCTGGTGCAGAAAACTGAGAAACTATCCCATTATCAATAAGATATTGCTGAAACTCACCAGATAGATATTCTCCACCACGATCAGATCTCAAGATTTTTATGTGTTTCTCAAGCTGATTTTCCACTTCAGCTTTGAATGCTTTGAACATGTCAAAAGCATCCGACTTATGTCTCATGAGATACACATAACCAAATCTTGAGTAATCATCCGTGAAGGTGATGAAGTACTCATATCCACCTCTAGCTTGAATGCTCATAGGTCCACATACATCAGTGTGTATCAATCCTAAACATTCAGTGGCTCTTGCACCTTTGGCAGAGAACGTCCTTTTGGTCATTTTACCTTCCAAACAAGATTCACAAGTTGGTAGATCATCAACCTTTAAGTCACTTAAAGGTCCGTCACTTACCAATCTTTTAATCCTATTAAGGTTAATATGACCTAAGCGTAAATGCCAAAGGTAGGTTTCATCTGTTGATAATTTTACTCTTTTATGATTAGGTTCCGTTATTTCTGTGTCTAACGAGTGAGAGATATTTCTATGCAAAAAGTATAGACCGTTTTCCAATGTACCTTGGCAAATAATTTTGTCATTCTTACTAATAATAAAAACTTTATTAAAAGTAACCGAATATCCAAATTTATTCAAACAAGAAACTGAAATTAAATTCCTCTTGAATTGAGGTACATAATAAACGTCTATTAAATCTAAATGCCTTCTAGAATCCAAATAAACTCTAATATCTCCCACTGCACTTGCAGACACTAACGTTCCGTTGCCCAAGCGCAAATTGATTTCATTCTTACTCAGCTTTCTCCTTTCTTGAAACCCCTGCAAGGAATAACAAACATGATTAGTGGCTCCTGAGTCTATGATCCAAGAATCTGTAGAATCAGCCAAAAAACATGTTTCTAGATAATTCAAATTACCTTCTTCCTTCTTGTTCTGGGACTTTGGGCAATTTCTCTTCCAATGTCCCTTTTCACCACAAAGGAAGCATTTCCCTTTGATCTTGGTTACTTTCTTGGTCTCCTTCTTGATAGGCCCAAGTTGCTTTTTCTTCTGTTGTTTCTTGACCTTTTGACGGGCCTTAACAGTAGCAACTTTACCAACCATATGAATCTCTTGACCTTTGCCTTTCACAAGGATCTTTTCAGCACTTTGAACATCTTGCATCAGGCCTTGTAAGGTGTATTCCTTTTTGTTCAAAGTGTAGTCCAATTTGAACTGATCAAAGGAATCTGACAATGAATTGACAACCATATCAATCTTTGTCTCACCATCTATCTCAGCGCCATGCAGTTCAGCAATGTTGAGATGTGCTATGACTTTCATCATGTGATCTTTCACAGCCTGTCCAGGTTTCATCCTAAGATTCATAAAAGCAGTCACTGCCTCTCTCTTAGTCGTCCTAGACTTCATAGCAAACATCTCCTCTAGAGACATCATTATATCAGCAGCGGACTCCATTCCTTCATGCTGCTGTTGCAACACGTCGGAGATAGTGGCCATAATGTAACATTTTGCCATATCATCTGAAGTCTTCCACTGCTCATACTCATCTCTACACATTATGCTAGATTCATTATTAGGAGCAGGTGGTTTAGGAGTAGTTAGAACAAACTTATGTTTTTCACTTTGCAGCAACAACCCAATTTTCCTTTTCCATGTGACATAATTATTTCCGGTTAAAATATTATCTTTTAAGATGTTCATTAGGGATGGGGTCATGATTTCTGAATATAACAAAAATATATATGAGTAAATAACCATGATAAAGCACTTTTAAATATTTATCTTGAATTAAATAAATAACTCAATCATAAAATTCAACGGTGATCTAACACCCATAAATGTTACGCCTCCTTTGGGAGTTCGCACCATTTACTAGTTAGACTAGGTCCCACCTAATTGTTAACATAACAACCAGCGTTTTCAATTTTAGCCTTGCAATTTTACTGACAAGAACTCTTGGGAGGATATCAATAAAATTACATTGAGTGTGTTACCAAGATATCGACCCTCAATTTTCTCTCACGAAAATCCCTCCTTGGGGAGTAGATCTCGTTTGAGTCCATTGTCTAGTCTATCCTTGTAAGGAAGTATGTTGCTAAATTTCATTCATGGACGCCCCTTGGGGGGATTACCAATAAATAATAAAGCTCAACTAACCTTGGAGGCCATAGGTGTTACCAAAACACCTTCTCCCACTCAATTATTTAAGGCGTGTGATTAAATCCCATAGAATGATTTACCGAGTTATCTAGATGCCAATTTAGATACCTAAATCATTCAATGCATGTTCATACCAAAAGAGATATATGCGTGGCACTCCTATTCTATATGTCATGTTATCATACAATAACAAATATTGTAATATTTAAGCATAAATTAAATAGCAACAATTTTGGCCCATCCTAGAAAAACAAGTAAATTACAATTTGTCAGGAATACAAGATCTTCAGGTGGCCCATCAACCATACGCTCATCCTTCGGCCTTCTCCCATGGGCGTGCGCAGCCCACAACCCCACAAAGGGGCTGCCTTGCGCAGCCCATAAGGCCACACAAGGCTGCCATGCGCAGCCCACCAAAGTTTGGGCTTGTCATGCGCAGCCCAATCCACTCCTAGGGTGCGCACGGTGCTCGTACTTGGTTCCGGTTGCTTCGTTTTGCTTCGTGTCTTCGAATCTCCAAGACCTAAATATATTACGGCAGTATATATATAATAAATACTGCAGTATTAATTTTTTTTTTTTTTATTCACTGCAGTATTTTTACAAACCAAAAACTGCACATACTAAAAATAAAAAAAACTGCAGTAACCCTAAAAAATACTGCACATATATATAAAAAAAAATAAAACCTAGCAATCTACCAAGAAGGAATTATGGCGATAATAGACCACCCTTCTTGTTACAACTCCGAAACAAAAATTACATTGAAAATCTAGGGCCAAAATCGAGCAATAACAAACCACATAAAACATATATAAATCCATACATCACATGTAATTATATATTTGAATACCTATAGTGCCATCTCTTTCTAAACATGCATAATCACAATAAAAAGAAATAGATCCACGTATATATACGTTAATTAATTAAAAGGGTTCAACCTAGGCTCTGATACCAATTGTAGGGAAAAAATAAACAAATAAAAGTGTTACACGCAGCGGAAGCGATACTAAAGACGATTTAGTGACTTTTAAAATTTTTCCTTTATGAACCTTAAACCCTTTTAATCAATAAACATGCATATATATCAACAAAAGTAAATTACCTCTTGTCGCGTGATCCGATTGACTTACGTCGATGGTAATCCGCAAGACCTTCAATCCGAGCACGAACGTGGATCACCTAGGAGCGTGGTCTCCCTTTCCTTTGAATTGCAAACCTGTGAATGGACCAAACAAATACTTTCTTTTCTTTGTTAGTCACAAAACAATCAAAAGAATGTCAAAATTATTCCGGTCACTTTTGAGTTCACAATCTTATGATCGAAACTCGCGTGAACCTAGATCGATATCGTATACACAAGCTTATTGATGTTTAAGCAATTGTATACTATCAAAGAATAATTTTTCACTCCTTTTTGTCTCTCTAGAATAAAAACTCTCTTAGAATTAAGAAGAAGAAGAAAGAAAATAAAAACTCAAGCACCAATTAATTGATGTGGCCGAACCCTATAAGAACATATATATAGGTTGGCCGAATTTTTCTTCTTTTTCCTTTAGGGTTGCCGAATTCTATGTAGTATCTAATTAGGGTTGGCCGAATTTCATCATGTCACTTATATAGGGTGACTGAAATTCAACCCTAATTCTTTTTAACTTTATAGACTTCAAACCCTAATCCAACTCTTTTATTTTTATTCTTTTATTTGACTAAAAAAAAAAAAAGACTCCTTATTTGATTAAATAAATAATACTAATTTATTTATTTACTTATCAAACAAGTCTTTTACTTTTAGGAAAGATTTGTTTCTTTAATTAAACAATTAATCAATAAATCAATTAATTCTTATTTAATTAAAACAAATGAAACAAAATAATATTTTTAGGTCAAAACCTTAACCTAGCCGCCCCACTTATATATAAGATGGGCCTAATATTATTTTCCTATTTCATTTAATCCATTGGACTTTAAATAAAAAAGCCCACATGTGAACCAGACCCATTCTTACTAAAAGAAACAAGCCCACATGTCTTTCATTAATATATTAATATAATTGAGCAGCCCATTACTTAAATAATGTGCAAATTATATTCTTAATATATTAAATGCAATTCTAGATGGACCCTTAAATTGGTCCGGTAGAATATATCAAGTGATCCATGCAAGTCCGTGTGGATTGGGGATCTTGGCGGGCCATCTAAATTTAAGCTTCAATAGACATAACCTAATCACAATCAACAAATGATTCACTTAGGTCCGATCCATTAATTTTAACTCATTCCACTAAAGAGCTAAAACTGAACTCTTAAATAAAGATAGAAAAGGAAGATGCTCCTCATTCATACCCTAGACAATCATATTGGAGATAGTGTATCCTCGTGATTAATATCAGTAATCGCCAAGAGTTCATAGACCGCCTATAACTCTCAAGTTACCATATTTACTCATATGACCACGTTTTGAACTTGGATATTTTGACTTGTCCAGAAGCCATGTTTTCAATAGACACTATCGAAAACTCAACGTTGAGATTTAATATCCAATTACCTCAAAACATCCATATGATGATATTATACTCTCATTTAATTAAATGGAGCCACGATGTCCATATCTATAAATGAAGTCCTCTATCGATTAACAAATGAATATCACCAAACTATCGAGGATAGACTATGTGATATAATCGTACTCATTGATAACTTAAATGATATCACTTGCAACCATAAGTCCATCATTTATCTCAGGATTAAGATAGACTCTCCGATTGTCCTGATAATGAAAAGACTATTATCTATTGACGGTTCTAGATAAAGCTTTTCATTGTGATCCAGTTCAATGCACCCAGTGCACTAGATCCTTTTGCTCGAAGACACTCCGATGATTTTAGACTCATCATATCTCATTTGATCCCACTCAAATGCTAGCAAAAGAATTCTACAACTTTAACAAGATAAAGGTGCCCAACCTTTAACTTAAGTTGTGAACAATATTCAAGACTAACTAAAGAATTGTGTCTACCACATACATATCCAGATGTACGAACAATTCTTCTTTTCCCATAGTCTTTAGACCTTATGATTATTTACTTTGACAATTATAATACAAACTATAAATGCTATACGATTTGTTAAACCAGAAATCACTTTATTAATATGAAAAAGATTGTTAATTACAACATTACACTCTTGCTATTGAGCATAATCCTAACAGACGGTAGTTTCGAATGAAAACAATGAGTTGATCCCACAAAGAACCATCACCGGATGGAGAGTTTGTATTGACTACTGAAAGTTGAACAATGCTACAAGAAAAGATCACTTTCCTTTGCCCTTCATCGATCAAATGTTGGAAAGACTTACGGGTCATGAGTACTATTGCCTACTAGATGGATATTCGGGATACAACCAAATCCCGATCGACCCTGAAGATCAAGAAAAAACCACCTTCACTTGTCCTTTTGGAACTTTCGCTTATAGGAGGATGCCATTTGGGCTATGCAATGCCCTAACCGCTTTTCAAAGATGTATGATGGCGATATTTTCTGACATGGTGGAGAAGTTTATAGAAGTTTTCATGGATGACTTCTTGGTTTTTGGATCTTCTTTTGATGGATGCTTAACAAATTTAGAGATGGTTCTCAAGAGGTGTGAGGAGACCAACTTGGTGTTAAATTGGGAAAAATGTCACTTTATGGTGAAATAGGGCATTGTACTTGGACATAGGATCTCTTCCCAAGGCATCGAAGTAGATAGAGCAAAGATAAAGGTGATTGATAAATTACCACCTCCAATTTCGGTCAAGGGAGTTAGGAGCTTCTTGAGGCATGCCAGTTTCTATCGGCGCTTTATTAAAGACTTTTCCAAGATCACTAAACCATTGTGTGCTCTATTGATGAAGGATGTCCTCTTTGTTTTTGATGGAGAGTGTCTCTGTGCTTTTGAGACCTTGAAGAAAGAGTTAACATCCACTCCCATCATATCTACACCGAATTGGGAACTTCCCTTTGAGCTTATGTGCGATGCAAGTGACTATACGGTTGGCGCGGTTTTGGGGCAAAGGAAGAACAAGAGGCTACATGTGATCTATTATGCTAGCCAAACTCTAAATGATGCCCGAATCAACTATGCTACAACCGAGAAGGAGCTTTTAGCAATTGTGTTTGCATTTGAAAAATTTAGGTCTTACTTGGTTGGTTCCAAAGTGATCGTCTACACGGACCATGCTGCCATCAAGTACTTGTTAGCAAAAAAGGATGTCAAACCACGGTTAATCCGATGGATTCTCCTCCTACAAGAATTCAATTTAGAGAATAAAGACAAGAAAGGATCCAAAAACCTTGTAGCGGATCACCTTTCTAGGCTAGAAAGAAATAAAAAGGATGAAGTGCAAGTGGCCATAAATGAAACATTCTCGGATGAGCAACTACTAGTAGTCCAAGATTTGATGACCCCTTGGTTTGCCGACTTCGTGTATTTCCTTGCAAGTGGAATCATGCCGGTGGAGATGAATTTCCACCAAAAGAAGAAATTCTTCTCGGATGCAAAGTCATACTTGTGGGATGAGCCACTCATATTCCGGATTTGTAGTGATGGTCTTATTAGAATATGTGTACCCGATGAAGAGATGAGGGATATCCTCATGCATTGCCACTCTAAAGAGTGCGGAGGACACTTTGGAGCAATTAGAACCTTAAGGAAAGTCCTCCAATCGGGTTTCTATTGGCCCACACTTTTTCAAGATGCAAGAAGCTTTGTGGAAGCATGTGACCAGTGCCAAAGGACCGGTAATATTAGTAAGAGGGATGAGATGCCGCTCAATGTGATGCTTGAAGTGGAATTATTTGATGTGTGGGGTATTGATTTCATGGGACCATTCCCAAGCTCTCATGAAAACCAATATATCTTGGTGGAGGTGGACTACGTGTCTAAGTGGGTGGAAGCTATAGCCACACCAAAGAGTGATGCCAATGTGGTCACGAAATTCCTTAAGAAAAACATCTATAGCCACACCAAAGAGTGATGCTAATGTGGTCACGAAATTCCTTAAGAAAAACATCTTTACAAGATTCGGTACTCCAAGAGCAAATATTAGTGATGAGGGCTCTCACTTTTGCAACAAGTTATTTGAAGCTCTATTGAAGAAGTATGGTGTGAAGCACCGCATCACTATCCTCTACCACCCACAAGCAAATGGCCAAGCGGAGGTGTCAAATCGAGAAATCAAAAGCATCCTAGAGAAGATGGTGGGAAACTGGAGGAAGGATTGGGCTAAGAAACTCGATGATGCCTTATGGGCTTATAGAACGGCCTTCAAAACCCCATTAGGTAGGTCTCCTTATAGGCTTGTCTATGGAAAGGCTTGTCACCTTCCGGTAGAGCTTGAACACAAAGCATATTAGGCAATCAAAAAGTTAAACTTTGACATGCAAGGGGTGAGAGAGAAGAGATTGCTTCAACTCAATGAACTTGATGAAATCCGGCATGAGGCATATGAGAATGGCCGCATTTACAAGGAGAAAGCCAAGAAGTGGCATGATAGAAGGATTTCTAAGAAAGATATTCAAGTAGGGAACCAAGTTCTCCTTTTCAACTCAAAACTCCGTTTGTTTCCAGGAAAACTCAAAAGCCGGTGGACGGGCCCTTTTACCGTCACCCAAGTGTTCCCGTACGGAAGTGTGGAAATTGAAAATGGAGCGAAGGAGAAGTTCAAGGTGAATGGGTTAAGAGTAAAGCTTTATTGGGAGAATGCATTAGAAGAGCCAAAGGAAAATATTCTTCTCAAAGAACCAACTTGATCATTCACCAAGGGAGGTACTTTTTTTTGTAAATAATAGTTAGTTTTAATTGCTTTCTTGATTTGCTTTATTGCATTTTGAGATTGAGTTTCTCCCCTTCAAGCTTGAGTTGGGCATTGTGAAATTCTTTTTGAAAAGTTGACATAATGTGGACATTGCACAATTTAGGTTTGGGGGTATGAGAAACTCAAAGTTAGTTTAAGTTTAATCATATATATATATATATATATTTTATTATTATTAATTTTAATTATTTTATTTTTATTTTATTTCTTCTATTTTTCTTCAAGCCCATGCATGTAACCTTTTTTGAAGTTTATGAATGTGAAGAGCTAAAATGGTAAAAATTGAGATGTTAAGTGCAAAAATGAACTAAATGAGGAAAATCCCCAGAAAACCGCCCTATGTACAGCGGCTTCTGGGCGGTTCTCCAACGTGCACACACTGTCCTAAAACCGCTGTACAGGCGCCTTACATACGCCATACGTACAACGGTCAAGGCAAACAAAGGAGTCCCGGGTCACTTATCAAAATGCAGTGTTCTGGAGGAATTAAACTGAACCGCTGTACAGGCGCCCTTCACACCGTACGTACAGCGGTTTTGCGTGATCTCAGGCAAACCCCTTCCTTCTCGCACGACTTCAACACAAGTTTCACACTTCGAAAATTCATGCATCCTTCTCCCTCACACCCTCTCGTCGAAATCAGTAAGAATCTCTCCCTAAACTCCTTTCATTTCACTTCTTCATCCATTCACATGTCATCTCCATCATCCCATGTCTAGTTACACACATTCTAGGTCATAATTGAGGAATTTTTCGCACCTAGGGTTTTAAAATTGGGGGTTTTTTGAATTGGTTGAAATTGGGTGATTCTTGCACATTTTTTAGTCGACATTGTGAGGATTATTGCATGAGTTTCTTCTCTTAGCATTTTTTTTTTTGAGTTGATTTTTTTAGCAAAGTGGACGAATTTGGTGGGTTTTGTTTTGTTAAATTTCGTGATTTTTGGCACAGTGAAGGTAAATTGTGGCATATTGGTGGCCCTTGGTAGTGGAGAAATTGTTTGAAATCTATAGAAATGCTTGTGTGTTATTTTTGTGTGCTTTGGTGTGGTTGGGATTATCCGAATTACAGACGAAACTCTGTCCGTGTGAAAAGAAATGGGTAAAACCAAGCAAGCTAATCCGAATGAGGGTACTGCTAGAGGTACCGGGGTGACACAGGGTTTGGGTCCATGTGTGCAGAACAAGAATTTTGCCGTTAGATTGAGGGTACTCAGGGACTGAACCATTATCTTTGAGAGAGGCATTCAGTTGGACAGTCTTAGTGACACCTTCATCCCTAGGATTGTGGGAGACTATAAATAGGAGTGCTTTGTGTAGGATCCGGGGAGAGCCAACCTCACACTTGTTAGGGAATTTTATGCAAGTATGGTTCCTAAGAGCTTTATGAGTGGGGGAGCCATGATAGTGAGAGGGGTACAAGTTCAAATCAATGTAGAAAGAATCAACAATCTTTTTGGTACAAATCCGGTTTCTCATGAGCAGGCACCCTTAGGTTATACTCAATATAGCGGGAATTCAGAGGAGCTCGCGAGGCTCTTGAGGACGATGGGACAATGATTACCCAATTAGGCAGTTCAATTTGCCTGAAGATTTGGCACTGATGAGCATTTTCAATTGTGCTTCGTTGAGACCCATATCACACCACAGTTCTATCGCCATCAAGAGAGCTGAACTTTTGGCTTGTTTCCTTATCGAGGGTAGCAAGATTGACATTGGGAGGATCATCAAGGGTGAGATTTGGGATGTTGGGGATGTTGACATCAAAGGAAAGAGTAAGCCCGGTCAGAAACCGATTGTATTTCTGTGTCTTATTTCAAAGCTGTATACAAGATGGTGTTGTGGAGCTTAGCAGTGATGAGATGGCAGTGAGTGACAGAGGGGATATCAATCTGCTATCCTGGAAGGACTTCGCAAGCAAGACAAAGGGAAGGAAGAAGCAGAAGTGGTCATTAGATGACATACAGGAAGATGAGGAGCTGGATCCCTATCTTGGCCTTCTAAAGGAAGACGTGGGCCTAGAGGCTGAGGGCCCGAGAGATAGCTCCGTTTCGAGCCAGCTAGATTGTATTGTCAAAGCCATCAAGGCTAATCGGGTTACCTAGGAGTGAATAGAGAGGAAGATTGATGATCTCGCTCTGCAGCAGTATAAGGACAGGCAAGATCAGGAGGCAGAAGATGAGGATATCAGGGCCGATATGGTAGCCATTAGGACCCAGCTGGGTTTCCAGACCTATCAGAGGAGAGAGCGCCATAGGAGACCACATCCGTCAGCTGGTACCCATGGCTGCTCAGAGGGACCACCTCCATCTACTGGTACCCAGGGTTTCTCAGCTGCCAATTATGTACTTGATGACATGACTCCTGCAGATATTGAGATGATGAAGAGAGGACAGAGCTCCATAGAGTAGGATTTTCAGGACTAGCCAGTTCGCATTACCTTGCTCCATGTTTTGAGTTTTTAGTAGTCTTTTATTTTTAGAACTTGTAGTTCTGTGTTTTTTTTTTTTTTTCGCGCATTTTATTTCGAACTGCTTTTATCTTGGATTAAACTTTCTTACTTTGCTTACATTACCATTTGATTTTTTTTTTTTTAATTTTTGATTTGATGTGTTCTTTTAGTTTAAGTTGCGGTGTTGTACTATGCTTAGCTTTTAGGTTTAGTTTGTGTTAGGGTTGCATTTTGGTTTCCCTCCCGCTTCTAAGCTTACATTATCTGATCTGATTATCTGTGCAAACATTGGGGACAATGTTTCGTTTACGTTTGGGGTGCAACCATCTAGTGACCCTCCTGCGTTTTCATTTTAATTTTTCTTACATGAGTATCTTGTATATTTCACTTTATCAAAAAAAAAAAATATATATATATATATATATAAATAAATAAATTTTGTGTGGGCCTAGAGCCAAATTTTTTTAATTTTCCACCATTTTGAGTCAAAATCTAGAGCAGCAAGGGCTGCTTGTTGAGATGCTTTTGGGTTGAGCCGTTGTAGGCACTTTATGTATGCCATGCGTTATTAAGGGGAGGCCGTGTTTGGTCAAAGTTGCATCACATTGCTTACACACATACTACCGGACTTATTTTGTGTTTTAGTGAATGAGGTAGCGCGCTTGAGATGTCTAGATCATTAGTGGAGACTACCCATGTGAGCTTCATTGCCCAAACATTGCTTCCACAAAAGTGAACTTTATTTTTACTCTCTAAGCACTCATCGTGTAGATATTAGGCATGATAAAAGGGCCCTTTTCTCATTGTATTAAGCATTAGAGAACATCTCTTTAGCATTGTGCATTTTTGTGTTCCCTTGTTGTTTTGCTAGACTTGTACCTTTAGAGATGACGTAGGCAATATGTGTTAGCCACTCGAAATGACCCAAACACATCCATAGGCCTTATAAGTGTGCTTTAATCTCCAAAGAATGGAGACCTACACACTACATTACCCGATCACCGTATCCACCCATTTACACTTACACCACACTAAACCCAAACACTAGACCATCCCATAGCAATGATCATGATAACATGAAGATTAAAGCTCAAGGTAAAAATATATCCAAGTAGTGTGTACTTAGGCTTATCATCAAAAAAAAAAAAAAAAAAAGTTGCCCAATTGTTAAATAACTACATATTGTACAAAGTTCTTAAGTCAATAAAATGCCTAGACGCTAAAAGGGGATTGCAAAGTGCACCATGTAGAAAACTCATGATCATTAGCTCACCAATAATTTCATATCCACCTGATACCTCCATCACCATCCAACCATCAACTCACTTGCACTCAAAAAAAAAAAAAAAAAAGTCCTAATTGATCTTTAGGAAGTGTCTAGCTTGAAAACAAGAGTGTTCCTAATGCTTGATTCCTTTCTTGAGGTCCATTTGAATTGAAGATTAAGTGTTCTTAACAATTTTTCATATGCGTTTTAATTTTGAAAATTCTTTGTGCATAAACTCCAACTCGCATATGTTTGTTGAGTAAGCCTACGGTCAATGTGATAAAATAATGAGAGACCCAAGAGAGGCTTAGAGTCAAGGCGAAATGTTATCTAATGACTCTTGTGTTCGATGCTTTTGAAACTAAATTCACTAAGAAGTCCGGAATTGCAATCATTAGTGTTGTAGCACCTTGGCTTGGCTACCACACCTTTAGAATGCACTCAACAATCTTAGCATGCTTGTGCCTATTTTACGGTTCTCCCATTGTCGCATCTCATCTTTAGTTGACTCGGTAGAAAATACGTTTGCGGGTATCGTTCTGTAAGCCCTCACGAGACTTCACTCGTCCTCTAGGGATCGCCTAGGGGTTTAAAAGAACTTAAAAAGCTTGTGGCACGTGCCAAGTGCCATCGTGTCACCCACGAAAGTGATGTGTTCTTTTCTTAAATTTTTAGTATGTTAAGCTTAGTTTTGTTTGTTTTGGTTTTTACTCGGGGACGAGCAAAAGATAGGTTTGGGGGTATTTGATGATGCCTATTTCTACACTTGGTATAACCCCGTTTTACCTATCATTTGACATCGTTTTCCGGGTAAAACTAGTTTATTTAATATTTAAATGAGCTTATGTAGGTTTCTTCACTTCCAAGGGCAATTTTCCAAAGAAAAAAAGAAGTTGGGGGCAAATAGGGAATTCTGGAGACTTAAGAAGGCAAAAGCGCCTTACACCTGCCCTACGTAAGGCGGGTGAACAGCGGATCAACTCTAGAAGATTACCGCTTCATTTTCGTCTCCAAATGCCTCTACGAACAGTGGTTGGAAGGCAAAAAAATCTGAAGACCTACCGTACACACGCCCTACGTAGGGCGTGTGAACGGCGGTTTCAATTCCAGTTGGTGAACAGCAGTTTCAATTCCAGTTGGTGACTGTCTCTTTCTCGCCCAAATCCACCGTTCAGCAAAGTATGAAGAACCATTATACACTCGCCCTACATACGGCGGGTGAACAGCAGCTGGCCAATTTTTTGGAAGAATTCCTAGAGTTTCGTGCCCTAATTCCACACACTATAAATACCTCCCTTCAACTCTTTTCAAACCACCTCTTGCAAGACTCTTAACCTCCAAAACACTCCCAAAACACTCCAAACCTTCCAAGATCAAAACTTTCACTCAATTCCTTCACCAAATCACCAAAACCTCCACCAATTCACCATCTAAACCCAAATCCCACCTCACCATTTCCTTACCTAGAACTACTATAAAAATCCCATCTTGGAGCATAAGAAGTCAATGAGAGAAGAAGTCTAGTACAAGCCAAGCAAGAGAGGAAGAGTTCTTCATTTAGTTTACTCTAATCCCTTCTCTCTTTACATTTATTAGTCTTTACTTTCGGCTTGTACTCATTTCACATATTATGTAGCCATTTTTTGTGTCATGAACTAAACTTCCTTGGCTAAGGCCAAGATGAAGCCTTTTCCATGAATTATTAACAAAGTCCATCACTTTATCACCATTGCTTGTGTTGTGTACACTTATTTCATGTTCTTAATTATTATTGAATGTCTAGCTAGCATTTGGTGATTATTTGGTTGTTGTGTGAAGCACCGAGAGGAGAAGCACACAACGTGCTTGATGAAATGTGTGATAGAAGTTGGTAAGATAGAGATATGCGATGCTAGCTTTTAGGATTCAATTGTGAGCCATAAAACTTAATGAATTTGTATGTAGTTCGGATAACCATTGAGAAATAGGTTGTTGGTGCATATAAATGTTGTCTTTATCACTTGAGAGAGGTTAGAGACTAATTGAGGGTGTCACAAATCTACACACACACTTGCATACTTTATTTAAATGATGTGCCTAAAACTAATGAGAATTGGATAGGTAGATTCAAAGGTCTTAGCCTAATTTCCCATAAGTATTAAAACCAACTTGCTTGTGTTTGGCTTTGCTTGAGTTTGTTTGCTTATTTAGTTTCATTAATTGCATTTTAGTTGTATGTTTAATTTAGTTAAATTTGAGTAGTATAATCCAATCATTAAATCTTTACTTGTCTAAATAGTAATTGATCAATCAATTATGGTAATCAATACATCAATCCTTGTGGAACGAATTCTATTCATCATAGTACTATTCCTTTGGCTTCGTACTATTACGGGTGCTCAATTTGGAGTGGTCAGTCCAGTGCTATTAAGTCTAAAATAAATCAGTATTTCAAAAAAAAAATATTAATGTTTTTTACATTATTTTTACATTAATTAAAAAAATTAATTATTTTTACATTTCATTCTTTATATTAATGTTTTTTAAATAATTTTTTATTTGTACATGTAATTCTTTATATTTATTTTTGTTTAAATAATTTTTTTTATTAAAGTTTAATTAAACTTTATAATTTCTATTTTTAATTATGTTTTTTTTAAATACTTTTATTAGTTTAATTTTTTTTTTTCTTTAAAAACAATTAGTGGTGTCATTAGGGGGCATAAAGGGTACTAATGGACTTCCTAACGGTTAGGGGGAAAAATGCCTAATATTTTGGTTTTTATGAGGGAAAATGACTATTACTGAAATTAGAAGGGGTAAAATGTCTAATATTTTTGTTTTCAAGAGGAAAAAATGACTATTATTAAAACTATAGGGAATAAAGTGTCTAATATGATAAATTACAGAAGGGAAATGAATATATCCCGCCCATCGGAGATGCTCTTAGTTTGAAGGAAGAAATATTTCTAATTTATGTGAGGTGATAAAATAAATATACAATTAAATTATATCATTTAAATGGTTATAGACTTGTTATTCGTTGGTTGATACTTTTAATAAATATAAATCAAATAATAATAAAATTAAATAAAATCAATGTTTAATTTATATAAACTCTTAAACTTTTGAATTCGAAATCAAAATTTAATTCTTTTATTTATTTATTTACATAAAATTTAATTATTTTTTATGACAAAATTTAATTCTATCAAAGATTGAAGGATAATTGATTATGAATAATTATAATTAGTTTGGAATATAAATTTATTAAAATATAATGTTTTTTTCCTTAAAAAAGAAATAAGTAAAATGACGAAGAAAATAAAATATTTTTATTTTTATAAAAAAAGAAGACGAAGTAGCCTTATCTGCAATTACAATCCTTGATGGTTGAGAGTGAAGTAGAGACTTGAGAGACACAGAACGCGACCAACCAAGCAAAAATCAACACATCAGCGAAGATGTTGAGCCTCTCCATTGCTTCGCCGACCACCGTCACTTTCCCTCCAAAACCCACCTCGCAAATTCCTAAACCCTCCTTCAACGGCGTCCAACTCCGTCATTCGTGGCCCGTTCGCGCGCCTCTGCAACTTCAGTCGTCAAGGGGCCGTCCTTCTTCGTCGGTGGTTATGATGGCGAAGAGAGATCAAGAATTGGAGGAGATAAGAGCCAAGTCGACGGAGGAAATCAACGAGGAGGTGGTTGATTTGAAGGGTGAGCTCTTCATGCTCCGCCTCCAGAAATCGGTCCGCAACGAGTTCAAGTCTAGCGACTTCCGTCGAATGCGCAAAAGGGTACTCTCTCTCTCTCTCTCTCTCGTCTTGTTCCTCTACTTTTCATCATAATTGAATTTTTCCTTTCTGGGTTCATTATTAATCGTCTAAAGTTTGTGCCTTTTTTGGTTGAAAACCTGTTTTTTTTTTTTAGTTGTGAGTGATTGTGAGAGTGAGATAATCATAGAATTGATGAATTTTGGAGAATTCGTGTTTATTCTATTGAGAAATGGAAGTGAATAAGTAATGTTGATTATTGAAGTAGTAAATTTAAACTTTTTTCATTTGAGAAGGCTCTTCTTTGAAGAGGGTGATTTTTGAACTTATTAGATTACACGAAACAAGTATTTTAAACAAGTTTTTCGTTGTATGTTAATGAATTACAACGAAAGAATCTACAGCCGATATGGCTTACTTTAGCAATATACAGCAATGCCCATAGCCACCAATGGTATCAGGAGAAGTATTAATAAAATTAGAGAAATGGTGGAGGAAAGATAAGGCTGTTGTGGTTATGATGGATGTAGCTCTACTTCTACGAGATGGAAAAGTGTAGAATTATGTTTCTTGAGTTTTAACACTGTATGTTCGAGCTGCAGGTGTGTTAACTACATATAATGAAATGGTGAAACAGAACTCATTGTGCTCTCTAGAGATGGCTGATATAAGGTTGCGATGACTTTGGATGAGAGCTTTGCCATTCTATTTTCATTCCGTGTAAGTGTGATTTGGGTTGGGATCAAAGAAAGAGTGTGAAAGGATCATTTCAATTGTGTTAAGTTGCATTAGGAGTCTCAGCGCCCCATTTTTTGTGTAATCTCAAGTTTGATCAGGAGTGACACCTATGTGTTCTTGACCTGAATTGTATGCCTGAGATGCATAGCAAACCGACAAGAGCAATCGTAGGCTCATAGCATCCCTTGAATGTGAATGTGGTGTCTTTCCTCAGTAATGAATATCTCCTTTTGTCTCTCTCTCTTTCTCCTTTATGCACTTTCATTCACCATCAAAACTTTATATATGCATTTGAGTGATTTAGGTTAGTCTTGCATGATCATTGAATCTCTTTCGGGATGGGGATAAGAGAAGGGGGTTGAGGGTAGGGTAAATACTATCTCTGAAAACAAATTATAATCCCACTTGAGTACTGGATTCATTTCATCGAGCAACAGAGTCACTAACTCTTAGTGGTACATTAGGCTTGAATTGTTTGTTGTGTCAGTCTGCCGTTTGTGAAATTTTACAGGATGCTTTGGAGTCTAGACTCTTTATATATATAATAACCTTTGGGTTTAGTAACCTACTATCATTCTAATTGGAGAGGTTCTTTTTCCATTAACAGATTGCCCGCATGCTTACCGTCAGACGGGAAAGAGAGCTTGAGGAGGGAATTAACAAGAGGTTGTCAAGAAAGCTGGATCGACAATGGAAGAAAAGCATTGTTGTAAGACCACCTCCATCATTGAAGAAGTTGCAAGAGGAAGAGGCAGCTGCAGAAGCAGCAGAAGCTGAGAAATCTGCATGAGTCAATCTGCTCACAAAATGCATATTTGTGTACTTCAATTGTTCAAGAAAAGGTTCTCTAAATCAGTGGTTGTATTTTGTTCCAGACAATTTTTGTGTATAATGTTGTGTTGGTAGGTTAACCATTAACGTTGCTGGTTG
Organism: Acer negundo; assembly: GCA_035582765.1. NCBI lineage: Eukaryota > Viridiplantae > Streptophyta > Magnoliopsida > Sapindales > Sapindaceae > Acer > Acer negundo. The sequence continues at coordinate 23,521,712 of CM069241.1, read as the reverse complement.
CTTAATTAAGTTGAGCTACATGTTTGAATTAGTAAATTTGCCTCAACTAGATTCTGCAGAGCTTCATATTCAAAATAGTTGAAAACTTGAAATTGTTATACGATTATTGATTTCATTTGCTAATAAAACCCAATTAGCACTTTAGCAGTGCAGTTGGTGATCAAGATCACACAAACAATTGTTGGGATTATATGAACTGATGTAGAAACTGTATGAAGTACATGTGAGAAAGGTTGACTTTATTGTCATCCTTTGACATTAAAGATGGGATCTTTATCCTATACCAGTTTTGTTTGAAAACCCTGGATTTGTTTACTTAATATATATTGCCTATATATAATAGAAGGTTCTTTTGCAGGTTTGATCTGGCCACCTTTTGATGAGATCCAAATATGAATTCATCAAAGGTCATGTGATTCCTCTCTTCCCAGCTGCCCTGTCAAAAGGTGGGGTTGGTAGTTAGCATGGGATTATTTCAACTATGTGGGTCCTCATTTGCACTTGATCGTGAATTGATGTAGAATATGATCAAAGATTAGACGGAGTAGATCATGGCAAGTATGTGAAATCAGGAGTCTTTCGGTACCTAACCACCTTTAACTAAGATTACAATATTTCGGGATTAGAGAAAGGTACATGACTCGAACCTATAACCGGGTTTATCACTTAGTTACCCCCATCTTGTGGACGTGCAATAGTCATGCTATTATTGAGATGTTATTATTGTGTTCTAAGAATCCCTTGTTACCAAATCCCACCATGTGATTTGCTTTTTCAAGGTTTGACCTGATTCTTTATAGATTAAATCCAATTATCAAGTTGTTTATTAATTAATTTAATTTAATGGAACAATAATACATCTTGATTCTTGCTCTTCTCTTTATTTTATCATCTCTCCAAACTTCCAACCATTCATGCAACCTGCTGCAACTTTCTTTTCAAGCATTTTCCTCTTCTCAAGTCTCAACATATATAGATAAGCTACATTATTATGATCTCTCTCTCTCTCTCTCTCTCATACACAGCACAGCAGCCTCTACTCCCTCCATTGTCTTCCGTCGCCTCCATGCTTTTCGGAGTAGTCTTACAGAGATTTACAGGAGATTATGTTGACATGTATACAAGGTATGTGTTCAAACTTCAATTAATTCTCTTCTTCTATGAATTTAAGCATAATCATTGTATTTTGTTCTCGGTGATCTTCTATCATTTTGAGTGATAGGATGATAATAATTGATTTCCGTACAATCCATATTATTTTCAGTATCAATGATATTAGTATGTTCATTGAGCTGTCTCTTATAAACTTAGAATTCAATCTATTTCGTTCGAAAATATGAGATTATTATGCTAGAAATATTGAAGAGACTAGATTATTTTTATTGTCGTTAACACATCGAACAAGTTTAAATTATATCTTACAAAAATTATTAATTTATTAAGAGGGAAGAATAAAATTGTTAATAAATGAACAAGATCTCATGTTTCTATCAACTCTAGATATAGTGCATTTTTATGATGTAAAAGAAGTATAAATTGCATTATTAATTATAACTTTATAATGTATAATTAAATCATAAATCAACTTTGTGGACCTTAATATCAAACTGTGAAGTTGTCTCATAAAAACATAATTCTCAAATAAGATTGGACCTGTGTTTATGGGGGCCCCTCTGTACGATTGAAATCTATTAAATCTAATTGGACCCAATGGGTTAGCTTACACTAGGTTTCTTTTATTTGTAGAGTTGGGCCCTAGATTGGGGTTGTTGGGCCTAAAACAATGTTATTAATGCATGTTGTTCTTGTTTATTTAATTCGGGTTTAAGTGGAGGGACACGAATCAAACACAAAGACTTGCCAATATCATCCCGTCTTCGTACATCATTTTCCTAAACCAAAATTCTTTACTCATCTTAAGGATCAACTTGTGACATAAGTAATAAGTGGCTAGGTTATTATTAATATAATGCAATCTTATAAAAGTTTAGATCAAATGATAAACAGAGAGTCCCAACTTTCTTCTTCCTCGATGGTTATCAGTTGAGTTTGCTATACTAACAATGTTCATATACGAGGCATATACAACCTTTATAGGTAATTTACAAGTATGTATATTGTACACACATTCGATTTCAATTTTGTAATGTTACAGAGTTTGTATCCCACACAAAAAAAAAAAAAAAAAAAAAAAAAACTCGCGAGATACGCATTTGATAATTTTGATATTTATGCACTGATTTCATTATAATGTAATTAATAGGAAGATTTTCATTATTTATTTCTTTTAGTTTTGCATCTCATAAAATAACAATTTTTTAATTAAGTTCATTTGGATGTTATTCTTCAACCAAAACCCAACTTGTTATATATACTATAAAATATATACAGAGATTTTTCTAACTGGTTGATGATCATTCTAAGTATGTAATTGTTATATTTATCTAAAGTTGCTAAATATAGACATTTTTCTAATACAATATATGGTTGTTCATAGTCTAACTACATATATGATTGATATCAATTTTTTTTTCTTAAAATTAACCTTAGCCAGTCTAATTATTTATATAGATGTGTGTAAATTAATTATAAAATAAATAGGAGAAATGCACGAGTAATACAAAAAATAAAATAGCATATATATGATGACACTGGTCAGTGTTACAATTCACAATTTATTTTATAAACTTGCACACGAAGAGAACATGTGATTGTGTAGATGGATCCATGATCATATTAAAATCATTGTAATTAATTAATTAATTAAGATGTCTAATTAAATATACTTGATTGATTTTTTGTGTTTAATTAATCTGAAATAGATCATGCATGAGCTCTTGTAGTAGTACGTAATTGATTCCTTTTTCAAAAAAAAAAAAAAAAAAAAAAAAGTAGTACGCGCGTAATTGATTAATTAGTAGTAGCTAGCAACAATTATTGGGTTGTGAACATTGATATATATTAAATGTGACTCTAATTATGTGTTCAATGACATTAAATTAAACTTAATTTATTATATATATATATATACACAGTCTTTCTATTATCAATTCAAACTGGTAAAAGTTATATCAGTTCTTTGTATATGGACCACTGGATTTAAATATTTTGACTGACAAGTATATACAGCCAATTTAAAGTATTTAAATCTAGTTACCAATATATAAAGAACTGATATAACTTATGTCAGTTCCAACTGGAATTTATACATATATATATATATATATATATATTAAACAAGATTAATTACCTAGTGTGTGAGGATCTCATTTACGGTGTTTTCTTTAATGATATAAATATATAATGGAAAAATACGAGTCTTATACAACCGAGTGAGCGTTTTGACACAAGGGATATTACAAGTACTATAGTTCTAAGTTCTAACACAAGGGAAGGGATACATCACGTACTGTACAACTGTATTTACCATTGTGGTTGTAGCTAACTAACTGTAATATTATAAGACTAAGGTCTTTAATTTGTTTTTTCAGGACAATGTATTATATTGTAACTAGATAGAAAATTATTATAATAAAACAAAACTTTTTCACCAATGACCATTTGCCTTGGTGGCTGGAGCGGGAGTCTCCCCAAAAGGCTCCACCACCAAGGTTCAAACCTTGCCTTGGTGTGTGTGTGTTAATATATATATATATATATATATATATATTTATATATATCTGTCCCACCTTGTCCATGACATCCTAAGTGTGGGTGACGGTGACCTTTTTTGTTTTTGTTTTTGTTTTTTTTCTTTTCTCTAATTAAGTTTCAATTATAATAACTTTCTCATATATACTAGCCTCTTCTCTGATTATCATCTCCTAATTAATGCACCCAAGTGAGAAGTATAGATAAATTTTGTTGCAAGTATTATATTAAACTTGTTATAATTAAGCTTAATATAATTTAATTAAGAAATAGTAATCATCAATTAAGTGTCAATTTCAGTGTCTTTCACTATCCTTAGCTGTTATATTCTGATGTCAGAGCCGATGGAAGTTAAGCCAACAATCAAAACGTAGTAGTTGATGCCCAAAATAACATATTTTAAGGATGATTAATTTGTTTATAATATATAATATATAATTAAATCTCATGATGATTTCCTATAATTTTAGACAAAACAGTTGAGAAAAAACTAGATGATGAGTAACAAAGAAGATACCAATTAATTAACAATGAATGACTCCACGTCTCAAATGTCATTTCAGAAGAAAACATAAACAATTAAATTAATTAACCAATAATTTTAATGTCTTAATTATTAATTAATTAGGGAAACAAATTAAAAACAAACCGTGTGGGCACTTGAGTGAAGTCCAATAGGGTTTCAAGCTCGATTAAAGTGAACTTTTCACACGTAATTATCATTGAAATGGTAAAGATATGATGAAATTAGCATAGATTCAATACCCCACTTAATATTATTGTTAATTTAAGGATTAATTAATTAATTAGGGTTTGATGATGAATTAGGGTTGTTGGGCAGTGAATAGTTTGAAAAGGGTTGAAGTTGGTGTGTTTGATGCTTGATCTCTCTAATACTATTCACGTGTAGTAGACGAAATACACAAATTTAACTATATATAAAATTAAATTTCTAATTAACTGTTTTTACATTTGTTTAATGGAATATTAATGCTTGGAAGTAAGTGTCATTGTCACTTTTCAATCCAATATTCTTGGTTTATTTTAATAACTTTGTTAATACAAAGAGAAAGATCATCAACATCTAATATTCCTTATTTATTTTGCTTTCTTTTTTCCATCTTTTGAAACTATAAGTCTCTAACTAATACATGATTATGATGGTCAATAGAAGATGTTGAGCCTAGCTATTGATTAATGTCTTATTAACACCAACAGAGCTAGGTAGGATTTTTAAGCCAAATATTTTTGAATGAAATTAAATTATATTTATTCTTTAGAACCAAGCATATATCTTTTTAGGATCAAGATCCTCTCCTCCTGGTTTTTTTTTATTTTTATTTTTGTGTTTTTTCCTTCACTTTTCAGTAGATGTTTTTTTTGAGAAACAAAAAACTTTTCGGTAGATGTTGACATCTAAGAATAAAAGAAAACACACGATCAAGATTTATTGATTTCTTTCTCTGTCATATAAGTGGAAAAAAACCAGGAAAAGAAAAGGTAAGAAGAGAATCCTAACTCATCATTTCAAAGTTCCATTCAATATTGACTTGAAGTCCGATAAATTTCCTCATCTCAATATTGAATTTGAAGCCTTTTACTAATCCAAAATCCAAATGAGGGAAAATGAACTAAAAATTATTGATGTGTGATTACAGTCTTTATTAAAATCAGTTATGTGAGTTTCATATACAAATCAAGCATTAAGTTCCTATTGCAAATGAAACTTAATTTCCCTCACTTAAAGAATCATAGTTCTCTTCCTTGATTAAAGGAAGAAAACTGATTAATTTTTTTTTTTTTCGAAACTATTACAATATTTTAGGATTGGATGAAGAGGCATTACTTAAATCTACAACCTCTAGGTGTGAGAGGGTTATGACAGAGCTAGCCTCATTTCGTCAACCAATTAACCATTTCAAAGAAGTAGCATAAATTATTTCTTCATGTCGATCATTCCAAGAAAGGCAACTTAATTAATCAATGACCAATTAATGTTATTTAGGGTAAAATTAAGAATATAAAATGGGGTTGTTCTAGATTAAGAGAGAATCATATGTATATACACGTGGCAAGACAAGTATAGAAAGTCCGAGTTTAGATGTATTGGGTAGAAACTTAAGAGATTAAGCAAATGATCATCACTTGTTTAATTAGCTGACACTATAACTGTGATAAACATATATATTATTTAAAGTAGTCTAATAAAAAACATACACTGTTTATAAGGTCATGACATCAGTACGTTAATTAACCTCTAATTAAACTATTTATTAATCTAACCCTCCTTTTAATTTTTGATGATTTCAAGGTGGTCCGGCCGACAAGGAACCCTAGTTGAACAAGTAATCTCTCTTGTCTGATCTCTCCTTGAAAAATCTTTGGTTTCTTGGACCAGAAGATTTTTAGGGTTTCTTTTAAGAGTAAAACTTGTACGAGACTACAAATGAGGTAAGTGAAGGAGGAAAAAAGAGGAAAGAGAGAAAATAATAATAATAATAATAATAATAATAATAATAATATTGTGTTTTGTGATCACTTAATTATCGTCCTTGTTAGTTTGACTGTGTGTGTGGGTCTGGCCATTCATGGACATATGTGAGTTTAGGTTTGAAAGAAAGTAGCTTCTGATGTAAGAAAATTAATCAAATTAATTTTATATCGACAAATTGCACCCTCCACCCATCTTCATATTCTATATCGAAACACCCACTGATCATATACTGTGATTATCATATAATTAAAAGTATTTATATGCATATATGATATTTATATAAACATGTTGGGGACTAAATTCATTTTAATTAGTTTTTCTGTTCTTCTTTTGGTGAGGTGATTCTATCCGATGAATGTATTTACATATTTTATGAGGAAGATTATTTTAGAGTATTAACCGAACAAATTTCGCCTAAAACAATGACATTCACTGGCCAACTCAATATATATGTATCACTGCATGTGTGTCTGCCAATGGATACGATATATCGGAAAATCCAAATCTTACATTGAAATTATACATATTCATCAATTATTAATTTGTAGGAATAATATGCAATTTTGAACTCTTGATTCTTTTAACGGTTGAGATTTCTGAGCGATCAAATTTTAATAAACTACGTACCAATCGGTGTTAATTATTTGTACCATAGAATTTCAATATTTTCTTTCTTGTAAGGTAATAATTTGGTGAAATTAATATCTCTAGGGTTGATCTGGCAGCTATATATGAGCTGTCTTCCTGTCTCTCTCCAACTTTACTTAGATGAGAGTGATACTATGATAGAGGACAAGGAAGAAAAGGACGAAAGCCATTGACGAATTCTGTGTAGCTGTTAGCTAGCTAGGTTAAACAAGAAGGAATGAGCTAGCTAGTGTGTGTATACAGATGAGTGATTTTCAAAGAAAAAGATGGTAGAAATATAGAGCGTTGGCTGCACCAAACTTCCTCACAACTAACCAGCTCCCTCTATGTATAGTCAAACGAGTCACATCTCTTCATGTCCTTTTCCAATTGTATGAGAGTTTCTTTATTGTCATGTCATCAAAATGATCAACTATATATATATATTGTTTCTATCATTACATTAATCATGATCATCATTATGTTTTGTAATACAAATTTTATGAGGTTAACAAATCACTTGCCATGTTTTTGATTGATTTTTAGACTGCTTTTTTTGGGTTATAGAATTACCATAAGAAAATATTGAACGGGGATATTTCTTGTTCGCCGGTAGGATAATATATATAAATATAAAAAGATTACTCACATACAAATCCCTTGATGTAAGGTTATATACAAACTTACTTTTCATCTATTGGATTTTGATCAAAAGGCCGTTATGTAAATGGTGTGCTAGGAGTGAGAATACATAACATCCCTTGTATCAAAATCTGATGGATGAAAAGTGAATTTGTTTATAATCTTATATAAGAGGGTTTGTACTTGGAAAGTCTTCTGTGTGTATATATATATATACACAGTAATTTTCAAGTCAGTACCCCTTTATTGTATTACTATCAGCACATTTTAATGAAAACCATTGGATTTAAAAGATGTTTTGACAAGTGTATGCAGCCAAGTCAAAGTATTTAAATCCAACGACTTTTATTAAAATGTGCTGATAGTAATAAAACTAGGGTGTACTTACTTGAAAATTATTGCATATATATATATATATATATATATATTCATGCACACGTAGAAAGAGACTCCATTTATAAAATTTGCATGTAAGTGGCAATAAAACAGAGCAAACAGACAAGAAAATTAACAATTAATGATCACCCATTACCTGCTGCATGCAAGTATTACATCATGCATTTTGAATCTCTCTATTCCTACGTACCACCTTTTACTAGAAAATTAAAATCATTACTAATTGTTCCGGGCCACCTTAATTATTGTTTGACAGACAATTTATTCTCTGCTGTGAACACACATATATGCATGTAAACTACTTAAGATCTGATCCACTTATATAGATCACACATTACTGGCCATAATCATGGTTTACTTGTTCTAATTTATAGTTTCAAGATAGGTAATAACGTCTTACTAATAATTAATTATTAGAATTCGATCTACATGTTTCAATATTGATCACTATCTCTCTCTTGGATTAAATTTATGTTAGAGAGAATATTCATAATATATTTAAGTTAATTATAAACAACTAAAATGTAATTAAAAATCCTATCGAGCTGATCATCCAAACTAATATTCGTTTGTTTCAAATTGCAGTGTTCGAACAATCCAAGATTCTCTTTTTTGTGTTGTTCGTTAATTAAAACTGAGTTATGAATATTTTTTAAATATATATATATATATATTTTGAATGTTGTTTGTTAAAATAGTATTGTATTAGTGTTGTGATTGTACCCTTCAATTTTTTTTTTCTTTTTTCTTTTTCGATATACAGGATTCTAGCTAGTTCGATTGTTTGAACTGCTTTTAATAAATTAAGTCTAAAGCCTGGAATTTGTCAATGATTCCTTGTTGAATATTACAGGCTAAAAAGGATTATCAGTATTAATATTTCCAATAATTAATTAGATGTTCTAAAATATATGTCTGCTACATTACAAACGACCCCAAACAGACATTCATGTCTAGACTCTAGAGTGATTAAATCGATCAAGTATTAATGGATCGAATTGTAAACATCAAAAATGAGAAGTTGCATTAAAATATTCCCGGTTTGTATTAATATTTCTTTAGAGTTTGTAATATATATATATACAGTGAAAAGGATCTTCTTCCTAGTGTAGGTGAAATCAAGCAAGGAGGCAACCGGAAAACTAAGGGTTCCAGTTCGCACAATATGAGTTCTCACATTATGAGAACTAGGAAAGCTAAACTCAGAGAGGACGCAGAGATAGAAGCTGCCAAAGTCATGGCGATTGGATCAACTTTAGGTCTCAATTTTTCAGAGGTAGATGAGGAGGTGATGGAAGAAATTATTAGAAGGGAAGAGGAAGATGTGACTCGTTTTGATGCTATGTCTACTCTCAAAAGCAAAAATTCAAAGGTCGATGATTAGTTGTGTAATGGTTGCTGTGAGGGTCTTGTGCTGGTTTCCTAGATGTGAGTGTTGTGTGTTTCATGTTTTTGTTCTTTGGTTGTGGTTTAGGCATTTTGGTCTGCAGTAGTGAAATCAGGGTTGATCCCTTTTGTTTTTCTTCTGAGAAATCAGGGCTGATTTCTCTTTTTGTTGCTTGTTTTGGTTTGGGGTTCTTAGTGTAGTTTGTGCTTCCCTGGTTTCTTGTTGATGGTTGTTCCCCTGATCTTGGGGCTTTTTGGTTGAATATATTGTTGTTTCAAAAAATAAAAATAAAAATAAATATATATATATATATATATATTGGACCACATGCATGATCTATAACTTTAACGAAATTAACATAAAATGTTTTATGATCAGCTTTGTATAATTAAGAATCAGATAGAAAAACAAGATCAAGCCTTCATGGATTCTAATTAAAAGAATTGGATCGAGTTGGTCATTAAGTAATCATATATTCATATGAACTAATTAAGCTAGAAAGAAACCAACTGGATCGTACCCTTTAATGGAAAATGTGTGGCAGAATTAATGTGATTGGTGATGAAGATTAGAGATACAAAAGGAGATGCTTGAGAGGAGCCAAACCCTAATTTAGAGTGGTAACCAAAGCTGGCTGCTACAATATAAAAAGAGAAACTCATCATGAGGACCCATATATGATATATGTCCATAATCTCTATAATTTAATGTATTAATTAATATAATATATATAAAACATTAAAACTATAAAAGAGAGAAGCCATGCAATCAGTGACGATACCTAACGTGCATGGAATGGCTTCCTCTGACCAACCCAAGATGTGCCATCTGTCCCCTTGATGCTGACTTTTCCAACTTCTAAGTATTTCTTTTGAAAATGATTATTGTTTCTTAATCCAACTGTTTCTCTTCACTTTTCTGCATTACCATTCTTGAATCTTGCCCCTCTTCTTCCTCCTTCAACATGGATATTGTTACAATAACATGTGATTTTTTCAAAAATAAAAATAAAAATGGGGTAAAATTTATAAATAACCATATAATTAGGGGTTTTTCTAAATATAGCCAAAATTAGTGTTTTGATTGTTTTTATAAAAAAATCAACTTTTTGGATAAAATTGTCCTTTTATATTTATTTTTTAAAGACTTTTTTTTTTATAAAAAAAAAAAAAAAACTTTTTTTTCTCTATTTCCTTTTTCTTTTTCTTTTTCTTCTTCTTCTTCTTCCCGAACCTCCATCTTCTTCTTCTACAATTTTTTTTACTCTTATGTGTTTAATTGGGTTACACCTAGTGTATTTAATTTGGTCTTATCCTGATGTGTTTAATTGATTTTTCATGGTGTGCTTAATTGATTTACACCTGATCTTGCCTTGGCGTGTTTAATTGAATTGCCCTTTAATTGGTTTGTCTTTGTATGTTTAGTTGAGTTGTCCTATTGTGTTAACGTTTAAATTGTTTAAGAGATTTGAAAGATACTACTGCAACACATGCATCAACAATATTAATAATAGATTAATTATTAGAATTTATACTTTTTCGATCTACTCATGGTTTTATTAATATTAATCACAAACTTTGAAATTTATCGATTCTTGGATGAGAAAAGACGATCTTTGTGTGAAATACTAACATTCTATTATAATTGTATGTTGATTTGTCATATAATTACTTAGAAATTTACGTAAAATTTAGATGTCAAGGGAATCCAAATTCACACGGACGAAATGAATTTATTTCAATATATGTTCAACACATTGGAAATTACTTAAGAGTCCTCATGATCATGACTTACCGGTGGAGCTATTGAATATATACTTACTAATAAAACCAACAAAGTGTTTGGATGCAACATGTTTGTGGGTTGCTGGCACAAAAAAACAAGATTGTGGGGGTCCACTAACGTTTATAAAAAAATTAACGTAATCAATGTCGAGCTAGATGATAAATTCATGAATTGAAAAAGGACTCATATATTATCATAATAATATAATATACGTACGTATAGGCTGCTAGGTAGAGAGAAGAAGGGTATAGTAGTTGAGATTTCAAGACAATGCGGCCGGGGACATGTGTTGTAACAGAGACTGCATGTATATAAATAGAAAGGTGCAGTTAGTGGTTGGATTTGAGGGAGGCAGCAGAGACAACAAATCTCTCTGATTTAGCTATATATATATTTACAACACAAGTAATCAATTAATATAGAAGAAGAAGAAGAAGAAGAAGAAGAAGAAAGAAACTTTTAATATGGGAAGGTCTCCTTGTTGTGATGAGAGTGGCCTGAAAAAGGGTCCTTGGACCCCTGAAGAGGATCACAAACTTGTCAATTATATCAAAACAAATGGCCATGGCAGCTGGAGAGCCCTCCCTAGACTTGCTGGTAATTTTACTAATCAGTGAATGCATACAAGCATATGCTGTCTGCTTGGCTTGTGTTGCGTTTGTGCTTTCTGCTTTCTTTGGGTTGTCTTCCTGGTCGTTTTAGTTCTACTTTGTTTTCCTCTGTTGCCCTGTTTTCGTGTGGGCTGCTCTGTTGTTGTTCCCTTGGTTTTTTGAATAAAGTTTTTGCTTCTCAAAAAAATATATGCAATTATATAATTTAATCTTCTCTGGCTATTAATTTTTTCATTATTAATTATATGTAACAGGTCTTAACAGATGTGGGAAGAGTTGTAGATTGAGGTGGACAAATTACTTGAGGCCTGACATTAAGAGAGGAAAGTTTTCAAAAGATGAAGAACAGACAATCCTCAATCTCCATTCCATCCTTGGCAACAAGTAATTCATTTCTTTAAATTGGAATTTAATTTCATTTATTTTAGAATTCATTTTTGTGAGAGCTGGTATGTATGTATATGTGTAATTAATTATTTTGGTTTTGTTTAATTTGTTGAAGATGGTCATCAATTGCAAGCCACTTACCAGGAAGGACAGACAATGAAATAAAGAATTTCTGGAACACCCATCTGAAGAAGAAGCTGATTCAGATGGGTTATGATCCCATAACTCACAAGCCTCGAACTGACATCTTCTCAAGCCTACCTCATCTCATAACTTTGGCTAACCTGAAAGAGCTTATGGAGAACAACCACTACACATGGGAAGAGCAAGCTGTGAGACTCCAAGCTGAAATGGCTAAGCTACAATACCTACAATATCTCCTTCAACCTCCATTAACAACTGCTGCTTCTTCTTCTTCTTTGACTGATTTGGACACCATTAATCTCCTGAACTCACTAGCCTCAATCAAAGACAACTCTCCATTTCAAAACTCATCAACAATCCAGTTGGATATTAGCAACTCAATCCCTTTCTCTCACATGCCAGACTTACAAGTCATCCCTAATAATAATAATAATTGTAGCAGCTACCAAACACCACCATCACTAATTAGTAACAACAACAAGGATGATTCCCTTCTAAACTCTCCAATATGGCTTGGAGCTTATTCATCACCATCTTCAACCTCAATATCCCCTCTTTCCATAGCCGCTCTTCCTCCCATCAACAACTTGGGAGAAGTTTGTACTAGTACTACTTCAAGCAGCTATGGAGGAGGAGTCATTAATGATCCTTCACTTTGGCCTCATGAGCTCTACCTTGAAGACCCTTTGTTTCATCAGATTGCTTAGTAATTTCACCACCACCACCACCATATAATTATAATGTGTATTAATTATTTTGAGTACTATATATATCCATCTACTGTTTTTCTTTATGTATAGTTATTATATATATCTATCGAGACCACAAACTTATCCATATATCAATATACATATAACTTAATTTGCATGTTTTGATATAGAATTGCTCCTTTAAATTTTATACTTTGTTTTTATTGCTTTTTTGTCACTATGAAGAATTTTGTTGATATTGTTGCAGATCATGTAGTACGTCTTCAAACATATCTGTTATGATCACTATTTATTTTCCAAGAAATTGATAGGAATATTTATATTGAAGAAACTTTTTAACATTTAAGATACCGGTCATTATTGAACTTATTCTATACGTACATTAATTATATATGCACACACTATTTAAATAATAGCTAAGAAGTAGTATGGAAATTCAAAAGCAAAAGCGTATATATATATATAGTCATTGTCAGTTCGTCATGATATAAATTCAAAAGCAAAAGCATATATATAGTCTTTCTACTGTCAGTTCGTTATGATATAAATTATATCAGGACGAAAAATGTGAACCATAGATTATGGAGAAGTTTTGACAAGTACATACACTTTAAGTTAAAGTTTGTAAATCTAATGATCCATATTTTCCGTCCTGATATATTTTATACCAGGACGAATTGACAATAGAAAAATTATATATATTTATATATATATACTTGACAACTTAATTAATTTCAAAATGTTCCAGAACCTCATATTATTAATTTATTTTAATTTTTAGTAAGTGGAAATAAATAGTTGTTAATCAGATAATGTAGGGAGGGTAAGTTGAGATGAAATCATTGACCGAACATTTGGATCCAACCACTCTACACTGTAGGAGGAAGTGGCTCCAAACTCTTATATATCTCCATCCCAATCCATGAAAATATTGCCTTCAAATGCAAATTTTGTGACCAAAATGTTAATGTCAAAAAATGTGACGTAAAAGGATTCTCAATCATATGAGGGACCCCAAGTAGTTACGAAACACTAAACCCTTTTTACATACAATTCTCTCTCAATACCGCAAACTTGATTATATATGATCGACCCAATTACACTGCATCAACTTTCATGCACTCAAATATTATTTTAGATATTAATACTAAATTAATACTTTTTAGATATTTTTTTTCATCAATATTGAAGGATAATTCGAAAAGAAATGAAGTGTACATAAATTTCTTTAATTTATTTTACTAGTACTGGTTTCACTTCATATGTAGTTGAAAATTAATTTGTATTAGAGTACATTATCATATATATATATACACATTTGTATTTTAATTTGTTAAATTAATTAATGTATTTTTAATAAAAAAGAAGCCAAAAAATCGTGTAGAACCTTTAAAATCAACAGGCAGGTAGTGATGTGTACTGGTGGGATGGCAACTAGATGGAGATATATATATACACAAAAGTTTTTGGATGAGGCTTTCCGATGAGAGTTAGGTTTGAGACAGATTATGGATTTGACTTATTAATGATCATCATTAATTTATATCTACTTTTTATTATTTGTATAATTAAAAAAATGATTGATTTATGCAGTTTATCAAACTAAAGTTTCAAAGAAGAAAAAAGTTACAAGGTTTGCCTGTCATCGTTTTTCCATAAAAAAAAAGAAACTTCTAAAAAGTTATCATAAAGCGATAATTGACCGCTTTCAAGGATAAATCCTGCATAGTCATTGTTCAATAAGCAATAATTGACCGCATTCAAGAGTATTTATCAAGATAAAACTAAAAAATTTGTAATTAACTACGAAAAAAAAGGAGTAACAATGATTTGATTCCACTTGAGATAATTTGATTTATAATTTGCCCATATCATGCCATTATCTATATTTCTTACACTATCATTTGATATGAAACATATTAATAGATATCTTTTAATATTTAACTTTTTCAAATGTGTTTTTAGATTATAACAACTAATAAAAAATTCATAATTATTGATTTAGTACATTACTGCATAACTTCCTGTATGGCTGTATCTTAAAAAAATTAAATGTATTTATTTTTTAAACTCTAATAGTACTAACTCCTAACTGCAAATATATATATTAACATGAACCTAATACTTGTCAAATTAATCACATTTTTTATTGACAATATCTGTCTAATTGCCTATCAATGTATTTTTTTTCTTTAAAGCTTGTTGCCATTGGTAGAATTCGAACCGCTGATTTGAGACTTATTTATCCAAATCTCAAACTCGTTCATCTATCAGTTGAACTACCACCCTGGGGGCAAATTAATCACAGTTAATGTGAGTTGATTGTAACTTAATTAATTAGGTTAATTGATTAGAATATTTATGTAGATAAAAAGGTGGATGTAAAACAGTTATTAATTATGTGTAAAATAGAGGAGGAAAAGAAAGCCCAAAATGAGAGAATTTCCTTAATGAGTAGGTAGATTTTGTTCCTTTTCTTACAAGGGATTGACTACTGTAATAAAAAGTAACAATATATAAAATCTTCCAATTAAGTGATTAACCGATCCATTAACCATTTTCTCTACAAGTAAGAGAATGGTAATTGCCGTGTTGTATATGTGGTAATTGAAAATTCAATGGCTCTCATGATCATGAGTGGTCTACATATAACCAAGTAGTCCCGTTAATTAGTAAACTAAATATATTTGGATGAAGCTGTTGTGGCATATCTGGAAACTTCGATCAATCAAAAGTCAAAATGGTAATGTTTGTCAAATTCAGTACGAAAAATCCTTTAACATGTACGTACATTTCTATGCAAAGTCATAATGAAATATTAATTCAATATTCATTAACTAAACTTTGCCACCTAATCCTACTTCGATCGTTTGGTTTTATGATGACCAAAGTGTATTGATTGATTCTCTTTATAGTCTTTACTGTGCATTTTCATTGACATTTACTGCTACAGTACATCCCGATAACGTGTGTTATGTTCTGTGTTGTCTGTTATAAATTTATATCGTAAGAAACTCAAATATAGTACAATCTAATTAAAATGATTTTATATATTGCAAGAAACTTAAACTCGACACAGTACAATGAAAAAGAAATTCTAACATCAAAAACTTATATATTGTTAAGATTTAATATTTGAGCTTTGTGAGACTCACAATTTCTTTAAGACAATTTTGCTCCATCTAGGAATGATGTTCAAGGTTGTGAACAATTGGGTCCTAGGATGTAACAGATTTCATTCTTCAAGTAACATCACTTTAAATTTAAAGAACCATCGAACGCAATTTAGTGTTTTGTACTAAAAAAATTTAGACACTATTTATTTTATATAGAGAACAAGAATGCAAAAAATTTATTTTAAATGGTTAGAGGACATCCTCATACTCATTCAAAAGGACATGTACTATTTCTTAATGAACATATCCTTTAAAGAAAAGTCATGTCTGTCAAGAAAGGAAACAACATTTTTAAAAAAGGTATGACCTTTATGAAATGACACTATTATTGTGAATAATCAGAACACTTAACCAATTATTTTTTCATTCAATGAAAAAAAATGGTTTTTACAAAATTAATAAAAATAATAATAAACCATTTCTAACAATATATAAATCTTGGTCTCTCCTAATCAAGTTGAGTAGACTTGTTTTAGGTTATGGTGAAAGACGCTTTTGTAATCCACAATAAATCTATGAGAGTGAAGGACTATCTGCTTTTTTATTTTATATACCAAGCGACTCGAATCTGTGAGATTGTTAGATTGAATGATCGTTTTTTTTACCACAAAACCACATTGGGAGATGAAAATGAGTACTCTTTACTTGGTAATAAAGATTAATGTTAAAATTAATAATGAGGTAATCCATGGATTATTCTATAATGGAAAACTATGGAGGAAGCTTTGTTTTTCAAGAATTTGGTCATCTAGGTGATATCATGGTTATCAAATTTTTCTCTCTTTATCTTTTGATCATCTTTCTATAGACTCAATTAAATGATGGTAGATACGTAGTGTCAGAAAATAAAATAAAATTAAATGATGGTCAAGTGGGTTTGTTTCCTCTCTTTGATTCTACTACTACTTTTTAGTTTTTAGCATTGTTTTATGAGTTAATATTAAAAACTTCCCCTCGCCTTTGAACTATTATTGTATATATAGTTACAAATACTTTTATTTTAGAAATCTCCCCTATAAACTAACACCGTTAGTATTCCGTTTGTGTTGATTGAGTTTGACTATTAAAAAGTCTAAAATGTCCCTATTTATGCTTTAATTGTATGAATTGACCATTATACTTTCATACTTTTACTAAATAAATTAATAAAATGATAAAACACGCGGGAATATTAACTTGCAAATGAGAAGTTATTTTGTGGACAATTTTATTCATAAAAATAACAAAATTACAAATCAACCAAAATCATTGAAACTGAGTATTTGCATGGATTTATAAAAAAGACAAATAAATATATATTCTGGTTTATTTTTAATGATTTTGGTTCATTTGTAATTTTGTTATTTTTAGGGATAAAATTGTCTACAAAATAATTTTTCCTTTGCAAGTTAACATTCCCGTTTTTTTATTTATTTATCATTTTATTAATTTATTTGGTAAAATATGAGGGTATAATGGTCAATTCATTAAATTGAAGCTTAAATATAGCCGTTTAGACTTTTTAACAGTCAAACTCAATCAACACAAACGGAATGCTAACGGTGCTAGTCCATAAGTGAGGTTTTTAAAATAAAAGCATTTATAACTATACATCCAATAATAATTCAAATATTAACCCTTGCTTTATTTGTCACAAATAAAAGTTATCATTAAAAAGTACTTTTTGATTATATTAGTTCTAAAAGATATACTAATTAATTAATTAAATACCAACATATAGAGGTTATAGGATGGCTAGCTCTAGAAAAAGTATATTGAAAAGCCTTAAGTGTTTGTTTTATGTGCGGGATATGATATGATTATTTTTATGTGATTGAATTGGATGAGATAAGATTGGATTAAAATTAGTAATGTGATGTGTTTAGTGCTATATAAGATTAGATTAAAATAGTCCTATCCCTTATTTAGTATGGTAGGGATCAGATAAAAAAATAATTTTATCATATATTTAATACGAAATTGATTAAAATAAAATAGAATAAATTATTTTTAAATAAATTAATTAGTTAAATTTTTTTTAAAAATATAAAAATATTTAAAATCAATATTAAGGAAAATAAAAAATTTTAATATTGAGATAATTGTCTTGATACGCCCCTGCAAGTAGTCCCGTTAATTAGTAAACTACATATATTTGGATGAAGCTGTTGTGGCATATATGGAAACTTCGATCAATCAAAAGTCAAAATGGTAATGTTTGTCAAACTCAGTACGAAAAATCCTTTAACATGTACGTACATTTCTATGCAAAGTCATAATGAAAGATTAATTCAATATTCATTAACTAAACTTTGCCACCTAATCCTACTTCGATCGTTTGGTTTTATGATGACCAAAGTGTATTGATTGATTCTCTTTACAGTATTTACTATGCATTTTCATTGACATTTACTGCTACAGTATATCCCGATAACGTGTGTTATGTTCTGTGTTGTCTGTTATAAATTTATATCGTAAGAAACTCAAATACAGTACAACATAATTAAAAAAATTTATATATTGTAAGAAACTTAAACTTATACAGTACAATGAAAATGAAATTCTAACAACAAAAACTTACATATTGTTAAGCTTTAATGTTCGAGCTTTGTGATACTCATAATTTCCTTTAAACAATTTTGCTCCGTCTAGAAATGGGGCTCAATGTTGTGAACAATTGGATACCAGGATATGACAGATTTCATTCTTTAAATAACAACACTTCAAATTTAAAGAACCATCGAACGCAATTCAGTGTTTTGTACTTAAAAAATTTAGACACTATATATTTTATACAGAGAGAACAAGAATGCAAAAAATTGATTTCAAATGGTTAGAGGACATCCTCATACTCATTCGAAAGGATATGTACTATTTCCTAATAAACATATCATTTAAAGAAAAGTCATGTCTGTCAAGAAAGGAAACAACCTTCTAGAAACTGGTCATCAAAAAGGTGGGGTAGAGGCTTGCTCTATGGAAAAGATCGTTTATTTCAAAAAGAGAAAGACTTGTTCTCATAAAAGCCGTTCTATCTAGCTTACCTTCTTATTTTATGACTATTTTCCCAATTCGAGTATGGCGAAGAATATTGAAAAGCTCTAGAGGAACTTTTTTTGGAATGATGGTCTTGTGTCTAAGAAAGTTCACTTTGTTGATTGGGATACTCTTTGTCTTAGTAAGCGGAATGGTGTTTTAGGTATAGGGAGGATTAAAGACAAAAGTTTGAGTTTTATGGTTAAATGGATTTGGAGGTTGGGGAGAGAAGAGCTTTCTATGTGGAAAAATGTGATTTGTGCCAAGTATAATCTTGGTATTAATCCAATGATGTGGGATTGTAAAAGTTTTAAGTCGGCTTTACCTTTCTATAAGGCTATTTGCAGATTTTTTGAGGAAAACCCCAGAGCTTTCAACATAAACAAGGGTTTTCGGGCTGTTATTGGTAATGGCAACGGTATTCGGTTGTGGTAGGATTTCAGATGGGATCCATTTACATTAAAGGCTGCATTTCCAAGAATTTTTTCTATGGCATCAAACAAGGAGAGGGGGGGGGGGGGGGGGGGTAGTGAAGGAATTTGGTAGGTGGGAAGAATCAAAATGGATGTGGGAAGTGAAACTTAGAAGACCCTTATTCAATTGGGAGGTTGATCAATGAATTTTTTTTTTGTTGGCTTCGGAAAGCATCTTTATTTGGAGGAATATCAATGATGCATTGGCTTGGACTTTTTGTCCTAACGGCCTTTTCTCTGTTAGCTCCTTTCGTCTTTGTTTGGAAGGCAACAATGTTGGGAATTTTTCACACATTTCGTTCATATGGCAGGGGATTTGTCCCCCAAAAATCGAGGTTTTCACTTGGCAACTTATGAAAGGAAGAGTTCTTGTTAGAGAGGTCTTGAGAAAGTTTGGTGTAGCTCAGATGGTTAATCTTTGTTGTATGTATATATTCAGCTGAAAGACACGCAAGCGAAATGGGAGGGAAACACGAAAGAAGAAGAATGCCATGTCATTTGTTAACCAGTCAATAAAGGAAACGTTGACCATTTGCCACGTCATCTAGCCATGTCATCAAGATCACTGAAAATCGAAGATATACTTGCCAAATCAACCCAATCTAGAAAAGGTAAAGATTGTACTCGCCGAATACCCTTACTCGGTCCAGACCTACTCGGCCAATACAAGAAAAATAACCTTATTTCAATATACCTCATAGAGTAAAGATTCATCCAGATATAAGGCCAAAAGGCGTTACACTCTAATGAGGACATAACCTTACCTTCTCTTGGAGAAGTCTAAACAGGAAACAAGTCTCAATCCGTTCATCACATCAGATTCCTAATGCAAATCAAAGTGGGAACTCCACCACCCACACGGCATAGGCAAGAAGAAACCCTAGCCAGTTCGGTATAAATAGAACCATGTAATCTACAGTGAGGGGGTTCAAGACCTGAGAGAGAGAATAGAGCATTGTATAAGAGAGGGAGATTATTGAGTGTGTAAAGAGAGAACGATTCATAGTATTATTTTTCTGCTCCCAAAAGTGTCGTGGTTTTTTCCCTTTCTAGGGTTTTCACGTAAAACTTGTGTCTTGCATACATTGATCTACGTTCTCGTTTTCATTAAATTCGATATTATTGTTGGACTCGTGACAACCCAAAAATCACTGTCAACAATTGGCACTAGAAGGATCGGGTGAACAAGAACTTCGAGGAACCCTTACGAATGGATCTGAAACATGAGCAACGCTAGTGACAAAGACGAAACCTCCAGTGGTGATAACCAGCACCAAGACCTTGAAGCAACCGGGCTAGCAAGGGGCAGAACGTTGATGACCAGAGTAATCGGTAGCAACGGCGGAGACCATGGTAGTTGGCCCATGGACTCTACATCACTTCCAAATCGCCTTGATGAACCTGGTCAATGAGGCCAACAATTTAGGACTCGCACTTCATATAGGCCTAAGGATTTCTTCTCCATACGACCTAACAATAAGCACGCTCGGGAACCACCCACCAGAGAGGTTACGGTTGGAAGTCCATATTGCGACCCCAGATGCCTAAACAAAGCTGTTTGCGGAGGAAACCCTCCGAGACCACCCTGAAACCCTCGAAGGAAGAAGACAAAAGAAGGGAAAAGGATTTCTGAATGAGGAATCTTTGGAGATGGGAGGCTGCGGTTGGACGCATGGGCCGATCTTCAATGGTGCTCACCAAAAGACCCGGCGGAGGCACCATTCTGTTCCATCAGAAGATAAAAGTCTTCAATCGAGAAGGGGATTACGGTAAAAAAGGGCAAGACAAAGGAGATCTAAAAGCATAGATGATCAGAGGTCCGAAGGAAGCATAGACAGCCGGGAAGATAGCTATCGAAGGATGACTATTAAGAGCCATCTTGGTCCGGAAGGAGAACCAACCGGTCGGCGAAACATAACCCTCCAAGAACTATCAAAGAAGGTCTCAACAATGGCTTGGAGATATGGGCACAGTGCCTCATCAGATGATGAATCAGACAACCCGTTCATTGATCAGATTACTCATACCCAATTCTTGAAAATATTCAGAATGCCAACTATCTAGAAATACAAGGAAACTAGGGACCTGAAGGAGCATGTCAGACAGTTTCGTAATGTCATGGCACAATATGCATCCAACGATGGACTCCTGTGTCTAACATTCCTGCAAACCTTCGGAGATCTTTCCTTTAGATGGTTTGGGCGGTTCCCACCTAGAAACAATAGTAATTTTTTAGGATTCAGCAAAGCAGTCGTGAGATAATTCATGGAAAGTGTACAGAGGAGGAAGTCGCTTGCCCAGCTGTCAAATTTGAAACAAGAGACAACCAAATCCCTCAAGAAGTACCTGACAAGATTCAGGAAGGAGGTTGCCCAGATTGAAGACTTCAGTGATGTAGCCATCATAGTCGCTTTCAACAATGGGTTGCAAAGTGGTCGACTGTCTTTTGATCAACGGAGGGACCGACCAAAAACTTACGAGAAGATGATGGAAATAGTCTGTGACTATGCTCTAGCCAAAGAAGAAGAGGTAGCAAAAGGAAGTAGCTAGGTGCATGGCCATAAACCAAATATGAAACTAGAATCCAGGGATGATAAAACAAAAACGCAGTCGCGTGATTGTCGGAGAGATGAAAAGAGTCGAAAAGACTAGCCCAGGTAAAGCAAAGGAAGCAATCGAACTAGTAGGTTCCAGAGAAAGTATAACATATACACTCATTTGACAGGCGACCAATATGACATACTTTCCGTGGCAGAATATAAGGGGCTCGCCAAGTACCCACCACAGCAATCAACCAACGCTATGAGGGACACGACGAAATACTGATGTTTCTATAAAGATCATGGACACGACACCTCTAAGTGTTTCCAGCTATGTGATCACATAGAAAGTCTGATAAGAGACGGACACCTTAAAGATTTCACTTTGAAGGGAGATAAACATGGTGGTCGCTAAGACAGCCATCAGGGAAGCGAGAAAGAAAGAAATAGCCCAAGGAAAAGTAGCCCAGACATCGCAATAAATACTATTTTTGACGAACCCTATACTGGTCGGAGCAATAAGGAAAGAATGTCGGAAGTCTGAGAAGTGATAAATGAAAACAGGTGTACAGAGGTAAATTATATGTAAAGAATCCCTAAGAGAGGCAAGGAAGGAGGGCATTCGTTAGTTTTCATAGCCAAAGATTAAGAAGTAATTGATACAAAACCCAACGATGAAATCGTAGTGGGGATGTCCTCCGGGTGATGATAGACAATGGAAGCTCAGCTAACATCTTGAGCGTTAGGGTATATGATGAATTGCAGCTAGAAATAAAAGACTTTGAGCCTTTTTACGTACCGTTGAAAGGATTTGGAGGTGTAGAGGTAAGGTCTTTAGGAACCGTAAAACTACCAGTTAGATTCGACATAACACCATATCAGAGAACAATCTTGTTAGATTTCGTTGCCGTCGTCGATATCTACAACAGGCTGTATAATGCACCACCTGACTGACCATTTCTAAACAATGCCCCGGGCGGTCACTTCAACATATGCACTAAAAGTGAAATTCCCAACGGAATTTGGGATCGGAGAATTTAAGGGATCGTAAGAGATGGCTCACCGGGCGAACCTGTCAATTTTCAAGGACAGAGCTGGGGTGGAAGCATTGAGCATATTTGAAATCAGCCAATCAGCATGGGAAGAGACGATGGCACTCTCACTAATAACAGCGGCAAGGAAACTAATGCCTTATTTCCAAGCCCACAAGATCGAGGTGTACACAAACTGCCCTCTCAAGCTAATCTTACAGAAACCTGAAGTATCCAGCAGAGAAACGAAATGGGCAATTGAGTTGAGCAAATTCAACATAGGGTACCTCCCAATAACATCAATTAAGGGCCAAGGAGTTGCAAATTTTATGGCAGAATTCACTGAACCAGATGTTGAAGTAGCAAAAATGATGGCTGAACAGATGAAGAAAAGTTTCCAATGGCAACTTCACGTCGATGGCTTATCAAATACGCACGACAGTGGGGCAGGAATAGTGGTTTCAACCCAGAAGAAGATTTAGTTGAATGTGCCTTGCGCTTTGATTTTAGAGCCACCAGTAATCAGGCGGAGTATGAAGCACTAATAGCATGGCTGAGAGTATGCACAGTGTTAGGAGCCGACGAGATAAAAATCTTCAACGATTCCTAAATTATTGTCAACCAAGTGTTGAATAATTACCATGCGAGGGATGAAGATCGCCTACCTAGAACTGACAAAATGATTACTAGGGTAATTAAAAAAACTCAGGATTGTACAAATCCAAAGAGAAAAGAACGAGTATGCAGATGCTCTGGCCAAACTAGACTCAGCTACGGTTAATATTTGGCCCTGAACCGTCCCTATGGCCCATCTGTCCTAGCCAAGCATAACCGAGCAGAACGAGGTCGGAGTAATCGAGAATGGATCCGATAACTGGATGACGCCGATAAGAGAGTATCTCATCAATGACACACTGCCAAGCGACCCACTAGAGGCAAAACGACTGAAATACAAAGCTACAAGATACTCAATTCTTAGCGGTGAACTGTACAGAAGAGGTTTCGAGCGGTGAACTGTACAGAAGAGGTTTCAAGAGTATTTCAGAGGTGTGTCAGACCTGAATAAGCTGAAGGAATTCTAAAAGACAAACGTAGTGGAAGCTGCAGGAATCATACTAGAGGTGTTAGCCTGGCCCATAAGGCATTAATGCAAGGGTTTTACTGGCCAACATTGTTCGTCGATGCAAAGAGAACAACGGCGAGATGTGAAGCATGTCAGAAAGTTACAAACAACATTCGCCAACCACATGAACATTTGCAAAGTATAACTTCCCCTTGGCCATTCGCCATGTAGGGAATTGATCTGATCGGACCAATACCAGCGGTGGCTGGAGGAGGAGCAAAACACGCCAGTGTGGCTGTGGATTATTTCACGAAATGGGTAGAAGCCGAACCACTGGTGCACATAATAGAAGCAAATACTACCAACTTTGTGAAAAAGAACATCTTGTATAGGTTTGGGATACCAAACACCATCATTACCTACAATGGAACACAGTTCGACAACAAAATATTAAGGGAATTGTGCAAAAAATATGGAATCAACAATTATTGTGCATCTCCGACCTATCAACAGACAAATTGATAGATTGAAGTAGTGAACAAGATAATCAAGCATAACTTGAAAGCCAAGCTCGTTGTCAACAAAGGGAATTGGGCAAAGAAGCTACCACAGGTACTATGGGTTTATCAAACGAGAAAGGAGTTCGACAGTTGAGACACCTTACTACCTAGCTTTCGGAACCGAAACTGTCATTCCAGTAGAAACAACTTTTTCCTGGCCAAGAGTACAACTCTTTCAACCTCAGCTTAATATTGACATGCTAAAATACGGGTTAGACGAGCTAGAGGAAAGAAGGGAACACATAAAAATAAGGAATGCTGCTTATTAACAAAGGGCAGCCAGGTACCATAATTCACATGTGCTTGTAAGGAGATTCGCTCTCGGTGACCTAGTGCTGAAAAGAGTGGCTGATGTGTAAAATCATGTTATAAAAACCTATCTCGCAAGTGCACGAATCGTGAGATAAGTGCAGCAGAAAGTAGGTATCGTTCCCATGAGGAAAAGTGAATTATCGATTATAAACTAATTCTAATTAAAGCTAAGCATTTAAAAGTATCCAAGAGATTTGAGATTTGAGATTGATTGATTGATTTGATTAAAACTAGATTAAACTAAGAAAGCAGTTAACAAGAATATGTGAATGTGATAAAGAGGTGAGAGAACTAGGTTATCAATGCTCCCCAACTATGTTTACTCAATGCTTCGAATTGACTTTGATAAAAGATGTTAATCAAGTTAAGGATTCGTTCTTAAATTAAGTATGATTGTTACCATATTAACATGGAATGAATCAAGTGTTCTCAATTATAATTTATCTCAAAACCTAATGTATAAACCACAACCGAGAACCCATTAAGTGACAAACAAGTGAACAAAAACTTACGTGCATATAGACATGTTAAGAAGTTTTACCCATTCAATTGAAAAGTGATCGAGAGTGGTGACGTAACACACTCTAAACTCAATCATTAAATTATCAAAAATCCTAAATTCATGCCTGGGCATATAAACATACATCAACAAGAATACATAATTATGACATATGATGAATTGAATGAATCAAAACTTGAATTAAGAAAATATAGTCAATTCTAGTAGAGAGCATTCATAGAGGTTTACATTGATTTCCTAGTATGGAGTTAGTTACACATAGCGGAAATAACAATAGAAGAGAAATAATTGATAAAACCCATGGAGGCCTCCAATGAATTAATCATATCTTCGATGTTGCGTTTTCTTCATCTTTCAAATCTTCTATATGTAAAGATGGATGAGAGAATTGTGTGATAAATTTGTGTAGTGAAACAGTCTGTGATCCGGAGGGTGAGCCAGAGAGATGGGGGATGACCCCCTTGGTGGCTTAGGATCTCCCTTTTTTGGATATCATGAAATTAGGGTTCAAAGTGGTTTAAATAGATGTAGATGCTAAGCCAAGTCCTTAAACAATAAGGAAATCAATTCCCCTTTAAAAACTTTACCTTTTTGGAACTCTATTTCTTTCCTAATACATCCAAATTGATTACTTATTGAAGGAAGATAAAGATTAGATGTTTAATTGCTTCCTAGGACCCTTACACATACCTAAGAAGATAATATTTCCCGTTTCGACAACTTGCGAAACAAATCCCGAAAGTATTCGCGGATTTTATGATTGACTAATTTGACATTTGGGTACTAAAACGGGCATAACTTCTAGAAAATTCGGATTGATGAGCCATATATTGGGTTAGAAACCAGACTTCTAGGGCTTCAAATCCATAAGTGGCAGGATACACAGTTCAGTTGGAGCTGAGAGATATGGGCGTTACAATATGGAACATCTGCACTGTCTCGGGAAACCGCTGTCACTACAGCTGTGAAAGACACAACGTCATCAGAGCGGTCTTCACTGTTCTTGAGAGCGCTTTGGATGCCGCTGCGGATTTCCATAGCGGTTTTCATGGTGGTTGATGGCAAATGGCATAAAAGTCTATTGAATCATCTAAAATTGCTCTTTTCCTCTGAAATACTTCAAACACATCACTTTGATCCAACAACCTGAAAATGCTCAAACACATAAATTAAAACCCTAAAAGACTCGAGAAACAAGCAATTGATTGGAGAAATGAGGATCAAAAACATATATAATAAATGACTGATTAGTGGCCCCAGGAACCAAAGACAAGGCTGTAGGGTTGTTCGTAGATAAGTGGGAATGACCATATCATGTCACCGGTATAGCAGGACACGGAGCATATCATATCACTCAAAGAGGTGCTGGTGAACTCTCGACCATGCAATGCACAATATCTGAAGATTAACTGCCCTTAATCTCTTCGCTTCTTCAAAGATGTCCCTCGATTTTTCTTTTTTAGAATTTGCTTTTTAGTGTTTTCCTTTTTTATTATTGTTGAGATTGTATGAGATATTCAATAAAAAGTAATCAATTACTAAGTACATGTCTTCACAAGATCAAATGCCACGATCAGCCATGCAAGCTATTCGCTATTGCACAAAGATGGTCTAAACTCTCAGCAACATAAAAGTGGGCGAATGGGGGACTCCCCAGCCATAGCAGGCTTAAGACGAAAAACGTCACGATAGCCTGAGCTAGAAAAACTCTATAAGACCAACTGGTGCTCGCCACCATTGGCTAAGCGAAACCCTTCGAGACACGATTATAGTACTCGGAAAATATCACTCGGGAAAAATATCTCGAATAAAGCGCTGAGGGTCTAAAAAATTAGCAATCTTAACAAAACTATAAGCAAAAGCGGGAGACATCCCAACAGTATGCTTAAAAACTTAGTGTATGGTCGAATATTTCCTGACAAACATTGAGCCTAAAACAAAAACTCAACAATGGTAGCTGAACAATAAAAAGAGCTTTGAGCCTAAAACAAAAAGTCAGTCATGATCGCTGAAACAAAAAGAAGCGAACGATTGAAAAAGAAGAGCAAATTATATGAATAGTATTATAATGTACATTTCCCAGGATAACATGTTTACAAAAGTAAGTTGCTGAAATAAAAATCAAGCATCTGCCGGAGGAGCACCCCCACTATCCTCATCATTGTCAATTTCATCTTCGGATGACCAAGTTATCTCCTCATTTCCTTCTGGCATGAAATGCCCATAATTTCGGCCAAGAGTGGGGCCCAAATTCGGTTCATCACCAGTACTAATAGGACTCCCTTTTCTACCAGAATAATATGTGTTGGACGCACGTTTCGTAAGGACTTCCAAGTGCATCGGATGAGGCTCAGTTCTCTTGAAGAGGCAGTGAGCTTTCCACCTTTTTATCTGATCCTTGATCGAGTCAAACACATTATCCATATGCAACTGAAAGGACTTGTCAAAATGGTTCAGAGCTTTCTCATTTGAATGTTCCTTTATTGCAAAGAACTTCTTTGACTGTCTAATTCCAAGCTCAAATTCACGGAAGAGAAGAGCATCATAAGCATGGGTTCTCTTGAACTGATCCACAACTTGGACTTCCAGTTTAACTTTTAGATCCTTGAAGATGGCATCTCTAGAGGCTTACTGATTTAGTGGATCTTCCGATTCTAGCTCAACTTTTTCTCTAGCCTCTTCAGCTAACCTCTCCGCTTCCATGCGGGCTATAAGTGAATCCTGGCTCGAAGAAAGTTGTTCCTTCAGCAGCATGATTTCTTCTTTAGTCACAAATAATTTTTCCTCAGTAGCTAACTAGGCGGCTAAAAACTCATCAATGGATTCCCTTAGCTGAGCAAGTTATTGCTAGCATGACTCTTCAACAATTAATTTGTTGGCCACCGAACAAGATATCTATTCACGCAGACACCTATTTTTTACAGAAAATGCATTCCCACACTAGTAGTTGTCCGCCATCTAGGACATCATTTGGACAAGAGGCAAAGGTTAGAAAAAGAAAGCAAAACGAATGGAGCAAGAAGATCAAAAACTTACCAACGAGTGACAGTTGAAGAAGAATACTATCTTCTTATTTCATGATTTGTTCTTCGCATGCTCCTAACCTTATCCAACATAAACGTCGTTATGGATCAGATGTGATAAGATTTCGATAGCAGAAAAATTTGAAAGAGAAACAAAATCGGACGTTTCACCAGTTCCAGCTGCAGTTGCATGGGGTTTTTCATGCGCACTCTCTGGGTCCATACCAGGCGCAAACGGTCCAGGTAAGTCAGTCGGGGTAGCAGCATTCTGATCGCCAACATTTGCCGAATGAGTGACTAGATCTAGTGGAGCAGAAGTAGAGACATTTGGATCGCTAACATTCCCCAAGTGGGGGGTTGAATCTGTAACTCTTGTCCCCTCAGTGGGAACCTTCGAAGTAACACCCTCACTTGGAGTAGCTTTGGCGAGCACAGGTTCACTATTGCCTTCCTCATCTGACAAGATCATATATTGGACAGCCCTCGATGCCTATTTGGTTGGTAAAGCAGCATGGTTAGGGGTACTCTCGACTGGACGTTTTCCTCGACCAACTCTTGGATTTAAATCACTTGTAGGGTCTGTAAGAGATTCAAGGACATTAGCATAATAAATGGGGACATCTTTACTCGCCTCTGAAGCATCTACTTTTTCTTTGCCTTTGCGGCTAAGAGTATGTCTCACGGTGACCTCTTGACTCTTATGATAGGGATCAAAGCCAATGTCTCACTCGAGGTCATCGCCAACACCCTCATTATCTTGGGAATCATAGCCATCCGGAGCAACAATTCCCTCTTTGGCCAATTCGGCAGCCTGCCTTTGGCTGGCAGCAGCAGAATTCTTCACAGCTCGGGCTTGCAAATTGCAAACCACGTCGATGTCACTCACTGTGAGAAAAAAAATAAGGCATTACGAACACAAACCAACAAGAGAAGTAACAAAAACAAAAGCTAAACGTGGAGGAAACTTACGGCGATGACGCTTGGCAGATAAACACGGAAAAATCCGTTGAGCAATCATTTTCTCCTCATCTAAGAAGAATGGTTGACCTCTTTCAGCCAACGAAAGTACAACGGCAGCCGCGAGATGAGAAATCTTGTCATCCAACAAAACATGCAGTGTTTTCGATCAAAAGTCAAAAGAGGTGAAGTGTCTTAGAACCTTTTTCGCCATGGAATTCTAGCAAGAACTGATAAGTGCGTTTTTCCCAATGCACCGCTTATAAAAATGAACTATTTTCCATCTCTTTTTAGAGGTAGGGAAATCCCAGATAAAGCCTTTCTTCTTGTCATCATCAGAGATCTCCACTTGACCCGGATTCACCGCACCTTCGGGAATCCAATTCTCCACAGCAAAAGAGAGGAGAAAATAAGTACCACCGTGACCCGATTGCCTCAATGTATAAAAGTGGCGAATCTCATGAGGAGTAGGAGGCCTGTAACTCTTCGTCTTCCGTATTAGACATAGACACATCAAAATCCTATAACTATTTGGAGTTAGTTGGGCAGGTGCTAGCTTGGCATTAGTAAGGAATCTAGCTATAAACGGCTGAAGGGGGAGAGTTACCCCGCAACCAAGCATCGAGCCATAAATAGCGATGGCATTTGGCGAAGGATTCCATATAGCTCGATCGCCAGGTAGTAACAAATGGACAGTATCGGGAATGTTAAATCGATTTATATACTTTCGAAGCTCTTGTTCGCCAACAACGTTCACCTCGCTGTCAAAAGCACTTGGTCGCTCAAACAAGAAGAGTAACTTATCGCTTTGATGATCCTCGATGTCTGAATCAACAATCGTCTGAGCATCCAACAGAGACTCTCTGAGAACCCTAGGAGCCTTTCGCCTACTACTACTGGGTTTCGAGGACTTTGTCATTTCTGAAGAATCATTGCCAAAAGATGAAGAAGTAGAGATGTCAGGGGCACTAGTCTCATAAACAGAAGAAACATAAACAGAAATTGGAACGAGAGAACTTGGATGGAAATTACGTATCAAAAATTCAATTTTATCCACGGTGTTTTTATCACCAAGTTCTATAGCTCGCATCATTTGGTTAAAAAGCAATGAGATAGATCCATGAAAACTCATAAGAAAATCCCTAAAACGGAGGCTACGTGAAAGATCTAGGAAGGCAAGCGAATGAGCGTGATTGGATCCTTCGAGTCGTCTGATAATCAAGAAGTGCTTTTGATGAAAGAAGAAGAAAAGGGGTACAGTTCGTCAAAGAATATGAGTGGGCAGTGGAACAGTTTCGCTTAAAAAGAGGAGAATTCAAAATTCGAAAATTAAATAAGTGATTTTGATAAGGTAAATTGCCAGTACAAAGGGCGGTGACGGAGCTGCCTACCAAACAATGGACACATAGCATTTCAGGAAATACCCAGCAGTTAGAGCGTTGTTTCACCGCGTCAAATCAGACGTAATTTTTTAAAATCTTGTGGTTAAAATCAAAAACTTGTTGTGGAAGCCTTAATTACTGAAGCTAGCACTCAAAAAGAACACGTGGATAAAAGATAAAAAGTAGGGAAAGAATTTTCAAAGAATTTTCCCAAAAGAGCCAGAAGCCAAGTATGATTATAAATACTGCTTGCAGAAACAAAGGAATGGAAAGACCAAGTCTCTTGTTCGGCTCGAAGTATTTATGGGGGTATTGTTGTATGTATATATTTGGTTGAAAGACACGTCGGCGAAATAGGTGGGAAACACGAAAGAAGGAGAATGCCATGTCATTTGTCAACAAGTCAACAAAGGAAACATTGACCAATTGCCACGTCATCTAGCCATGTCATCAAGATCATTGAAAACCGAAGATATACTCGCAAAATCAACCAAGTCTAGAAAAGGTAAAGATTGTACTCGTCGAATACCCTTACTCCGCCTAGACTTACTCGGCCAATACAAGAAAAGTAACCTTATTTTAGCATACCTCTTAGAGTAAGGATTCATCCAAATATAAGGCCAAAAAACGTTACACTCCAATGAGGACATAACCTTACCTTCTCCTGGAGAAGTCTAAACAGGAAACAAGAAACAAGAAACAAGTCTCAATCTGTTCACCACATCAGATTCCTAATGGAAATCAAAGTGGGAACTCTAACACCCACACGACATAAGCAAGAAGATAACCTAGCTAGTCTAGTATAAATAGAACCATATAAGCTATAGTGAGGGGGTTCAAGACCTAAGAGAGAGAAGAGAGCATTGTATAAGAGAGAAAGATTATTGATTGTGTGAAGAGAGAATGATTCATAGTATTATTTTCCTGCCCCTAACGGTGCTATGATTTTTTTCCCTTTCTAGGGTTTTCCACGTAAAACTTGTTTCTCGCATGCATTGATCTATGTTTTTGTTTTCATTAAATTCGATATTATTGTTGGACGCGTGGCAATCCAGAAATCACCGTCAACAATCTGAATTGTCCGATTTGTGACTTAGAAATAGTATTAATCAATCATTTGTTTCTGCTTTGTGATTGGGCTAACAAACTGTGGAGAAGATGTAGGGATGGTGGGGGATCAATGTTTGTTCCAAATCTTCGATCCAAGGCTGGTCGGATGGATGGTTTGGTTTATGCCCGTCGTTGTCTAGGAAAAGAGTTTGGAATACTTTATTCTTTGTTGTCATCTGGACTATATGGGAGGTTCGTAACGAGGTGGTACTTTGTAGAAAAGAAGCAGATTTTAGTTTGGCTATGGACTCAATTAAATTCAAAACAACTTTGTGGTTCAAGAACCATGGTTGTAGGTTGAATATTGACTTGACTTTGCTAATGTTATACTTAAAGGACAGGTACATTAACATAGTCCCAACCAAAAAGAAGAGAATCATTGAGTGGATCCCACCGATTGACAATGATCTTATTTTTAATTTTGATGGCTCCATTAGAGGTAATCCGGGAGACACTAGTATTGGTGGGGTTCTCAAAGATTCATGTGGAAAGGTTTTGTGTTTATTTTCGTTCTTTGTTGGCATTATGGATTTGAATTCGGCTGAAGTTCTTGCTACTCATCGAGCATGTCAGCTTATTTCTTCAAAAGCATCTCTGGCTAGTCGGAAGATCACCCTCATAAGTGATTTGAAATCGACGGTTAGTTGGATCAATGGTGATGATTTTGGTAACTATCAACTGCTGAACTTGTTATACGATATCAGACAAGTCCTTCAATCTTGGGAAGGTCTTGACATCAAATTCATGCCCAGGGGTTCGAATTCGTTAGCGGATGGTTTGGCCAAGTTGGTTCAGGCAGAGATGGGGACAGAATAGAATGGTTTTATTTTTTATTTTTTATTTTTTTTGGGGATTATTTTTAGTAGTTTTGAAGTTGTGTTATCTGTAGGTTTTTTTTTTTTTTTTTTTTGTGCAGCGGTTGTTTCTTGTTTTGCCTTCTCTTTTTTGTTGCTTCTGTGTGTTCTTTTGGCTTTTGTAAGTTGGTTGGGTGATTGACTGGTAGTGTAGTTTTGGATGCTCTTTCTGGCTTCTTTGTCTTGCCCTTTGTGGCTTCTCGTTAATAAAATGTTCTGTTTCAAAAAAAAAAAAATCATTTATAAAAGGGTATGACCTTTATGAAATGACACTATTATTGTGAATAGTCACAATAGTTGATCAATTATTTTTTCATTCAATAAAAAAATGGTCTTTACAAAATTAATAAAACTAAAAATAAAAATAAACCATTTCCAACAATATATAAACCTTGGTCTCTCCTAATTAAGTAAAGTAGACACGTTTTAGGTTATGATGAAGGAATCTTTGGAATCCACAATAAATCCGTGAGAGTGAAGGACTCTTTACTTTTTTTTATTTTTTATTTTTTATTTTTTATTTTATATATTTATTTTTATATATACCAAGTGACTCGAATCTGTGACATTGTCATAATGAATGATTGTTTTTTACCACAAAACCACATTGGGAGATGAAAATGAATACTCTTGGTAATTAAGATTAACGTTAAAATTAATAATGAGGTAATCAATGGATTATTCTATAATGGAAAACTATGTAGGAAACTTTGTTTTTCAAGAATTTGGTCATCTGGGTGATATCATGGTTATCAAAATTTTCCTCTCTTTATCTTTTGATCATCTTTCTATAGACTCAATTAAATGATGGTGGATACGTAGTGTAAAATAAATAAATAAATGATGGTCAAGTGGGCTTGTTTCTTCTCTTTGATTCTACTACTATTTTTTAGTTTTTAGCATTGTTTTATGGGTTAATATTACACCCCCACCCCCAAACTATTATTAGATGTATAGTTACATATACTTTTATTTTAGAAACCTCTTATATAAACTAACACCATTAGCATTCCGTTTATGTTGATTGAGTTTGATATTAAAAAGTCTAAAATGTCTCTATTTAAGCTTCAATTGTATGAATTGACCATTATACTTTCATACTTTTACTAAATAAATTAATAAAATGATAAAAAATGCAGAAATGTTAACTTGCAAATGAGAAATTATTTTGTGGACAATTTTATCCCTAAAATTAAAAAAATTACAAATCAATCAAAATCATTGAAAATGAGTATTTGCTTGGATTTGTAAAAAAGACAAATAAATACATATTCTGATTTATTTTCAATGCTTTTGGTTTATTTGTAATTTTGTTATATTTAGGGATAAAACTGTCCACAAAATAACTTCTCTTTTGCAAGTTAACATTCCTGTATTTTTATCATTATATATTAATTTATTTGGTAAAATATGAGTGTATAATGGTCAATTCATACAGTTGAAGTTTAAATAGAGCCGTTTTAGACTTTTTAACGGTTAAATTCAATCAACACAAATGAAATGCTAACTTTTTAACAACCAAACTCAATCAATACAAACGAAATGCTAACGGTGTTAGTCCATAAGGGAGGTTTTTAAAATAAAAGCGTTTGTAACTATACATCTAATAAATAGTTCAAATATTAATCCTTCTTTTATTTGTCACAAGAAAAGTTATCACTAAAAAGTACTTTTTGATTATATTAGTTCTAAAATATATACTAATTAATTAATTAAATACCAACATATAGAGGTTATAGGATGGCTAGCTATAGAAAAAGTATATTGAAAAGCCTTAAGGGTTCGTTTAGCCTAAGAGTTTTCCCAATGGAGATTAGTATTAATTTTGCCCAAAAACTTTATGGAATTCTGAATTTCATATATATAACATAAAACAAGAAGAGAGTAACGTGATAAGGTTGATTCAATGTTATGTCTCTCACATATTCATTTGTGGGTTTGAATTATGTTCTCTTCCCAAAACCTAAATTATTGTAATATTAAATATATATATATATATATATATATATGAAGAGATTAATTACTGATTCATACTCACATTTGTGCTAATATTTTTTGTTATTTTGCATGAGCAATTTAATTGGTTTCAAATTCCTCTCATATATGGGGAGCGATTATGGATACATCAGACTTATATCAATATAAGACTTTATAGGAACCTGTATCCTCTTCCATCCTAGTTTTTTCCTCACATTTTCAAATTATATGATTGATTATTGATAAAGTAAGTGATAATGAAAAACAATTACATCTTAACTATTAATTCACTGCAATATTTATGTGTCATAAAACTAGTTAAAGACGATAACGAGTTTAGGTGAGAAGGGGATCCAAATTCATTTAATTAAGAGTACTCTAAACACACATAGAGAGATAAGTAATAAGTTTGTACAAAATTTATCCTTGATTAGAGTTACATGAAAGGTTACACCTCTCTTTCAAGAAAATAAATTAATTCACATAACCAAATATATAATCAATTATTATGATATTATTTAATTAGAAACTAGAGGAACTTTTCTTTCCATTTGCAAAAGTCAAAAAGCGAGGATTTTTTTTTTATTTTTTTATTTTTTATTTTTGCAACTTGTTCATGTGAGTTTAATTTAAGTTCATCATGATTGTAGTTCATAGACAATTTGTTAGAAGCCTTCTAAATTCATTTTTATTTAAGTCCTTTAAAAGGGTTCAATAAAAAAAAAAATCAAATTTGTAAAATAAAAAATAAAAAATTAACTGCTCACTATAGTATATATTTCCATAGATAATAAGGGAATTAATCCAACCATATTTAATATATTAATAATGTTGAAGCAGCCTTAATTATGAATCCTGATCTGGGATTGACCAAGAAGACCTTCATCAATTTATTATAGCTAGCTCAAACTGTTTAATGTTGAGGAGAAAATCTTGACTGTCATGAAAGTTGTTCACAAACATTTTATAATAATTGATTTTGCGGATCATCATGATTTTGAGGAGCTAGTTAGCATCAAAATGACCAACCTTAAATATTATATATTTATATGTAGTTGTTAGCAACAATGAGGAATTTAATGGCTGGTAGCTGTTAAAGAATTTAATAACCCAAAGATATCTACAATAATTGTTTCATCAACCCCATCATGATCATCATAATAACTCTACTGATTTGATTAATCTTTGGTTTGGTCCAATCTTTGTTATTTGGTGTGAACAAAAGTAATCAACTTATATATCTAAATTTTGATAAATTAACTTCTTCATTGTTATGATACTGTTATCATCAAAGCTTCATTTTCTGAGCTTTGCTAATTCAGAGCTCATTCTGATTCTTCAATACAAAAGTATATAATGTACAATATTTTCCACTTTATTTGATAAAATAATATATAATGAACAACAAAATATTAACTCTCCTAATTAATCAAATTGGTCAGGCAAAGGAAGCCAAAGGAGAGTGTAGATCAATGTAGCAGTTGTAGTTCCAAGAACGGGAGCCAAAATATACAGCCACAGATAGTTAAAATTCCACAATACGAGCGCAGGGCCTATGCTCCTTGTTCATTGATGCTCCTGTCACATTCCTGCAAACACAGATGCACTTGTTCACGAGGCACGAACAATAGTATTAAGCTCTAACATAGGCCTATAATGAATTTTTGTTATGTACCCAGCTATGAGGACACTGAACATCACTGTGGCTCCAATTGTTACTCCAGAGAGCGCATTGATCTGTTTTTCCAATGAAATTAGAAACTATTATTACATGAAGTGATCAGAATTGCAGAATTTGATCGATGTCATACCGCTCTGCTATCGGTAGCCAATCCACAAATGGTGAGCATCAAGATGAAAGAAAGTATGAATTCCCAAGCGAAAGCTTCGTAAACAGTTGTTGGATCCACAAATTGAGTGACTGTAAGATGCAATGTATACTGGCACCTGCACAATTAGTTCCACCATTAAAAATCAATTACTTGACACACAAGCTATATACGTGCGCATAATATATACCTGTCAGGAGGGGAATTTATGACACGTGGAAAGAGCGATAGTAACGGCAGGGTTGAAATGGGCACCGGAGACATGGCCAAATGAATATATCATGACCATGACAACCAACCCCATGCGACTGCAACACCTATTATGCCGAGGCTGTATATCTGGTTCATCATCCAGCATCTACACCCTATAACAACAATCACATATGTTCCCACCATCTCTGCAATTATCTTGTGAGCATTTGTGGGATATACACTACTACTACTACTACTACTACTACTACTACTACATGGGTTTATTACAGTTGGTGATGCTTGAGATTGAGAAGGACTAGTTCATTTGCCTTGTTCCATGATTGATAACTGATGATCATCATTACAACTTATTAATGGATCAGGTTTTGGGGAGTAAGAGCAACCAACATTATTATTTGGCTACAAAGAAACATCAGCCATTGATGATGAGTGATGATCAACTTCATAAGTAAAATTACAGCTCGTCTTCTTTTATATTCACTTAATTGGATTTGTCAAGATCAGAAAATCATTGTTGGGTCGATATGTTCAGTGATCATTGGTGT
Source organism: Acer negundo (assembly GCA_035582765.1). NCBI lineage: Eukaryota > Viridiplantae > Streptophyta > Magnoliopsida > Sapindales > Sapindaceae > Acer > Acer negundo. The sequence continues at coordinate 23,484,298 of CM069241.1, read as the reverse complement.
TGACTATAAATGTTAATACAAGTATTTGATTATACAATGTTAACAAAACAAGACAATATAGTGAAGTTGTGTGAGCATAGGAATCATCACGTGTGTGTCCACCAATGATCTATATTTCTCGATCTCCATTATTAGATTAGTTTATATATATTATATAAATAATATTTGCGGGTAAGGCGACTCGAGCCTAAGATCATTGCTAGACTAAATGACCTCTTTTTACTACCAAGTCATATTGGACGGCGTTCCATTATTAGATTAGTTAACTTACAATTTTTTAAGGTTTTGAGCGTGATATCTGTCTTGTTTTTACAAGTTTAGGACCATCCAACCATAGATATATACCGGATGTCATTTTAGATTATTTATTTATTTATTTATTTTGACATTATCTATCTATCCATCTATCTAGACCATGTATTTTTTTTTGAATTTTTTTTACCATTGGTAGAATTCAAGCCACTGACTTGAGAGTCATTTGCCTAAGCCTCAAATTCGTCAATTTACTGGCAGAGCTATGTCCTTGGAGGCTAGATTTCTTTTAATACTTACATGGCAGTTTATATATATATATATATATTTAAGTATAAATTGGGATTTGGGGGGAGATGGATACGATCATATATTCATACGATTTGAATCTACAACCTCAACATATACAACTTGAACCCATAACTTCAACGTGTAGGTGTGAGAGGTTTACTACTAAGTCACCTCAATTTTGTCAACAACACGGGTGTTGTGTGTATATGTTCGGCTATAAGATACGTTAGCAGAATAGACGGGAAACACGGAAAAGGAACTATTCCACATCATTTGTCAAATAGTCAATGAAGGGAGCATTAACCACTTGCCACATCACCTAGCCACATCATCAAGATCAATGAAAACCAAAAGTGTACTCGTCAGGTAGCCCAGTCTAAAATAGTCAAAGATCGTACTCGCCGAAAATCCTTACTCGACAAATATGGGAAAAGAAACCCTACTAAAGCATACCTTATTAAGCGAGGATTCATCAAGATACAAGGCCTAAAGAGTTGTACTCCGATAAGGAAATATTCATATTTCCTCTCAAAGAAGTCTAAACAAGAAAGAATTAAAAGCTTCATGAAAGATTGACGTTAGACAGGAAACGAATCATAATCAGTCCACGGCACCAAAATCCTAACACGATTCTACCTGGCAAATTTGTCACCAACACGGCAAAGGCAAAAAGAAACCCTAACTTGCCTGGTATAAATAGAACCATGTAATCTACGAAAAGAGTATTTAGGATATTGGAGAGAAGAGAGCAATTGTATGAGAGAAGAGAGATATTATTGAGTGTGTAACCCCACCCCCCAACAATTCATATTATTATTTTCCTGTCCTCAAGGGCGCTGTGATTTTTTTCCTTTATAGGTTTTTTTCACGTAAAACTCGTGTCTTGCATGCATTTATTTACTTTCTTACTTTCATAAACTTGATATTATTGTTGGACGCGTGGCAATCCAGAATTCATCGTCAACAACGGGCATTTTCAAAATCACATATGTTCCCACCATCTCTGTAATTACTTGTCAGCATTTGTGGGATATACATTACTACTACTACTACTACTACTACTACTACTACTACTACTACTTGGGTTTATTACAGTTAGTAAGGCTTGAGATTGAGAAGGACTAGTACTTTTGCCTTGTTCCATGATTGATCACTGATGATCATCATTAGAACTTATTAAAGGATGAGGTTTTAGAGAGCAAGAGCAACCAACATTATCATTTGGCTACAAAGAAACATCAGCCATTGATGATGAGTGATGATTAACCTCATTAGTAAAATTACTGCTCGTCTTCTTTTATGTTCACTTAATTGGATTTGTCAAGATTAGAAAATCATTGTTGGATCGATATGTTCAGTGTGTTGAAAATTAAACTTGATTGCCAGCTAACAACTTTCTAACAACTTTTACTGACTTCTATAAGCCAATATTATTGACCACCTCCACCGTCCAATCTCATCAACAACCATCTCCCAACTCTCTCCTCTTAACTGCCACTAGACAACTAAAGCTTGAATTGCTGGTTTTGCATTTAATTGTAGCTCATTTTAGTTCCCTATATAAAGGGACTCAGTATGTGTTGTATGAGTGTGGAATGTGTAAGGAAAATATTTAGAGAGAAATAAAGTATAAAGCTTTTCCGTTTTTTTTTTTTTTTAGTGTTAGAAACTCTCTCAGAGGTGCACTACAAGTGACATCAACATTACCATCCCACCAACAGTGGTATAAGAGTTCAGGAGAGCCAGAAATTCGAAGAACAGAGGCCAAAACAAAATTGGCCCAGAAATCAAAGTGCTCAAAATAGAAATTTGAGCAAACCAATGTGTTATACTCGTCTCTAGGAGTGCAACGGTGAAAATTTCATTGTAATTAGAGTACTAGATAGCCCTCACGCGCCACCTGAAGTTGGAGAGTGACATCACACGCCGCCCACATGCAGCCCAACCTTCGGAGCGTCGAAGTCACGTGCCGGTCATCTTCCTCGCCCGATTGTAGAGTCCGACCCGTACTCCAAATTCGATCCAGTGGTCCGACCCAAAGTCCAATCCACCAACCGGTTCTTGACCCGATACTGTTCACTCAGCTGACGTCACTAACACCGTTGGAACGTCTAGAATATTCCGTCAGCAAAGGAATATTTCGTTATCTAGGTTGACTTTTACGAAAAAGTTTGACCCCCTGTTTCAGACACTTTCGAACCCATTTTTTGACAAACTTGGACTGGTTTCCAAGGTTTTGGACCATTTCGGACCCAACCGTGCACTCAGTTTTTACAAATTCAGACTCCAGATTAGTGTTCTAAGCACTTCAAGCTCGATGGCCAATGGAAACGTGCAAGTTGTCATCCCGAAACTCACCAAAGACAACTATGACAATTGGTGCATACAAATGAAAGCCCTGCTAGGCTCTCAAGACATTATGGACATTATGGAAGATGGATACACCGAACTTGCATCCAAAAAAGTTGAAAGAACCATGACAGAAGCTCAAACTGCAACTCTCAAAGCTGATCGAAAGAATGATTGTAATGCAAAGTCCATAATCTATGAAGGACTAGACGAAGCCACGTTCAAGCTCATAGCTTCCTCTAAATCGTCGAAAGAAGTCTGGGACACTCTTCACAAGACCTACAAAGGTGCTGACAAAGTGAAAAGGATCCGTCTTCAAACTCTACGAGGTGAGTTTGAATCTTTACGAATGAAATCTAATGAATCCATTACACAGTTTTATACACGAGTCATGGTCGTTGCGAATCAGTTAAGAAGAAATGGAGAAACTCTCTTAGACATGAGAATTTCAGAGAAAATTTTACGATCATTAGATCCAAAATTTGACTTTATAGTTGTAACCTTGGAAGAAACAAAAGATCTAAAGATGATGTCTGTTGAAGAACTAATGTGTTCATTACAAGCCCATGAGCAGAAAGTCACAAGAAAAAGCGACGACGGAGTATTGGAGCAAGCTCTCTAGCCAAAGCTCTCCCTCAATGAAAAAAGATACGAGTAAGGGGGGACTTCACAACAAGAAAGAGAACAAGGTAGAGGATCTCATGGAAGAGGTTTTGGAAATACTGAAGCCATAGGTAGAGGCAAATGAGGAAGAGACATAAGTAGAGGAGGACCTGGACAGCAGAACTATGTCTTACGAGGAAAGGGATGAGGAAGAAAAGGCGGTTACAACTACCGTCCTAACGTTGACAAAAGAAACGTTCAATACTATAACTGCCACAAATATGGCCACCAGAGGTATCCCAAATGAAGTAAATGGAAGTTCTAACTTTGTAGAGAAAGAGCAGATTGAAGAAGAGTCGTTGATGCTGATGGCACATAACTCAACCTATCAAAATCAAGATGTTTAATTTCTTAATTCTAGAGCCAGTAACCATATGAATGGCAAAAAAGACTTGTTCACTAAACTTGATGAAAAGGTTCATGGAGAAATCTCTTTTGGCGATCTCTCTAAAATCTCTGTCTAAGGAAGAGGAGATGTCATGATCAAGCAGAAGAATGGAGACCATGCTTTCTTCTCCAATGTTTATTATGTTCTAGACATGAATAAAAACATCCTAAGTCTCGGACAACTCTTGGAGAAAGGCTATCACATTAGCCTTCAAAATATGCAACTTACCATTACAGATGCTCAAGGAAAGCTGGTTACTCGAGTCCAGATGACGAAGGATAGGATGTTTCCTCTCACAATTCATCATGATACGCCAAGATGTTTGACAACCATCATCGACAACAAAGACTGGTTGTGGCATCTTAGGTATGGACATCTCAATTTTGAAAGTTTAAAGCAACTAGGAAGTAAGAAGATGGTGAAAGGATTGCCAAACATCTATCACCCAAATGAGATGTGTGAAAGCTGAGTTCTTAGCAAACAATATAGAAATAGCTTCAAAAAGGAGGCAAATTGGAGTACAAACATGCCACTTGAGCTCGTTCACACAGATGTGTGTGGTCCATTGACGCCGGTATCAAATGGTTAGAATCAATACTTCCTTACTTTCATTGACGATTACAGTAGGAAGACTTGGGTTTGTTTCTTAAAAAGGAAGTCTGAAGTATTTGGTTACTTCAAAGAGTTCAAAACTTTTGTGGAGAAGCAAAATGGCTACTATGTCAAAACACTGAGATCAGATCAAGGTGGAGAATATACTGCAGGTGCTTTCTAAGAATTCCTTAAGCAAAAAGGAATCAGACATCAGTTTACAACAGCTTATACTCCTCAGTTAAACAGTGTAGCTTAAAGGAAGAATCGAACAATCCTTAACATGGCCAGAAGCATGTTAAAGGATAAAAACATGCCTAAATTTTTTTAGGCTGAAACAGTCTTGTGTGCGGTATATCTACAAAACAGATGTCCTACGAAGAGTCTTGATACAAAGACACCGCATGAAGCATGGAACACTTACAAACCAAGTGTCAGCCACCTTAGAGTTTTTGGCTCCATTGCCTACATCAAGGTCCTAGAAGCGAGAAGAACCAAACTTGAAGATAAATGAGAGAATTGTATCCTTGTTGGATATGGTGACAGAACTATGGCTTACCGGCTATACAACCCCATCACCAAGAAAGTGATCTTCAGCAGGGATGTCATTTTTGAAGAAAATGAATCATGAAATTGGGATCAGACTAAAGCTTCTAGAAGTGCAGAGTTGATACCTGAAGAAGAGACAAGAGAAGTGGCTACAAAGCCACAAATACTCAAAGATCAGCAGACTCTTCAACGTGGTTCCTGTTCACCACAAAGGTATGATATTCCATTACCAATTGAACGTGATTTCTTAGATATAAGGCCTAGAGCAACACGCAGTCTAGAAGATCTGTATGAATATACAGAATAGGTGGAAGAAGACCTTATTCTGTATTGTCTACTAATGACAAGTGATCTAGTTAGCTTTGAAGAGGCTAATCAAGAAGGAAAATGGAGAAGTGCAATGGATAATGAGATCCGATCCATTGAGAAGAACAAGATGTGAGAGTTGACTAATCTCCTAAAAGACAGGAAAGCTATCAGAGTGAAATGGGTTTACAAGACCAAAATGAATGCAAAAGGAGAAGTTCAGAGATACAAGGAAAGACTTGTAGCTAAAGGCTATAAACAAAAGGAAGAAGTTGACTACGGAGAAGTCTTTGCCCCGGTTGCTAGACTAGAGACCATCAGATTGCTAATATCATTAGCAGCCCAGAAAAGTTGGAAAATTTACCAACTTGACGTAAAGTCAGCATTCTTGAATGGCTTTCTTGAAGAAGAAATCTATATGGAACAATCACCTGGATATGTGAAGAAAGGCCAAGAAGATAAAGTGTGCAGATTGAAGAAAGCCCTATATGATTTGAAGTAAGCACCTCATGCATGGAACATGAGGATTGCTGATTACTTCCAAAAGAACAGATTTGAGAAATGTCCGTATGAGCATGCACTATATATGAAGAAGGAGACTGATGGAAGCTTGTTATATGCATGCTTATACGTTGATGACTTGATCTTCACTGGTAACAATCTAGCCATGTTTGAAGATTTCAAGAGAAGGATGGTGAAAGAATTTGAGATGACTGACATTGGTCTAATGGCTTATTTTCTCGGTATTGAAGCTGTGCAAAGCAAAAAAGGTATCTTTATCTCTCAGAGTATCTATGCAAAAGAAATTCTGAAAAGATTTGGTATGGAAAAATGCAATCCTGTCACAACTCCAGTAGAAACAGGATTAGAGTTAAGAAAGAATGAAAGGAGAGATGTTGGTCCAACCTATTTCAAGAGCTTGGTTGGAAGCCTGAGATACTTGATATGTACTAGGCCAGATATACTCTATGGAGTTGGACTACTCAATAGATATATGGAGACTCTTGACTAGTCTCACCTGAATGCAGCAAAGAAGATACTCAGGTACATAAAAGGTACTATTGATGATGGTATGTTATATACTAAATGTGAAGATTGCAGGTTGATTGGCAATTCGGATAGTGATTGGGGAAGAGATCTGGATGAACATAAAAGGACGATAGGTTTTACATTTTTTATGGGAGATACAGCGTTCACATGGTCATCCAAAAAGCAAGCCATTGTGACGTTGTCATTATGTCAAGCTGAGTATGTTGCTGCTTGCTCAGCTGTTTGTCATGGTATCTGGATCAGAAATGTGTTGCAATACTTGGGATTTCCACAAGTTAATCCTATAGAGGTCTACATTGACAATCGGTCAGTGATTGCGCCAGCAAAGAATCCAGTATTCCATGAAAGAAACAAACATATTGATACTCGGTATCATTTCATCAGAGAGCATGTGAAGAAAAAAGAGGTGGAACTAGTCTCTTGTCGGACATATGATCAAGCTGCTGATATTTTCACCAAGCCGCTCAAACATGATATGTTTTCAAGACTAAAGAAAATGCTTGATATGACGAGACACGAACATTCAAGTTTAAGGGAGGATGTTGAAAATTAAACTTGATTGCCAGCTAACCACTTTCCATCAGCTTCAACTGACTTCTAGAAGCCAATATTATTGACCACCTCTACCGTCCAAACTCATCAACAACCATCTCCCAACTCCCTCCTCTCAACTACCACCAGACAATTGAAGCTTGAATTGCTGGTTTTGCATTTAATTATAGTTCATTTTAGTTCCCTATATAAATGGACTAAGTATGTGTTGTATGAGTGTGGAATGTGTAAGGAAAATATTTAGAGAGAAATAAAGTATAAAGCTTCTTTGTTTTTCATTTAGTGTTAGAATTTCTCTCAGAGGTGCACCACAAGTGACCTCAACATTACCATCCCACCAACACAGTGTTGCCAATTTCGCCTGAACTTCTTCACGATGGAAAGAAGAGAAATTAGGAAAGTCTTAGCAATCCTTCTCTGACAAGGAAACAGGAATCAGACTTGATTGCCTCTTTTGATAGGGTTGGTAAAATATTGATCCAGATCCAACCCAGATCCAGATCCAACCCAGATCCAGATCCATAAAAGGCCTATTAAAACTGAAAGGGTCCAAACCCGATCTAGATCCATTAAATAATCACTTGGTTCGGGTCTGGACCCGAACCGCTACTGTTCCGGGTTTTACTGGACCCTCACAAAACCCGATTTATGTTTATTTTGACCATTTTTTTAACCAGATTTCTGACCCCGGATTTTTTTGAGCCATAATTTTTACATTCTACATTTTTTGGGCCATAATTTTTTGGACATGAATATTTTTTTTTACCACAATCAATTAAACATAAATATCCAATTCAATTAAAAAGTTAAAGTCTTACAAGCCATATTTTACCCGGATTTTAACTTATTTAAACCCGATTTTCGACCCAAATTTTTTGACCCGGATTTTTTTTAAGGAATTTTTATTTTTTCTAATATTAATAAGTTTTACAAGCCAACACAATTCATTTTTTTAAAATAACAAAACAATCAAAATTCAAACTTTTTGAAACCCAAAATCAAATTCAAGAAAATAAAATAATGTTGATACTAATAGTCTTCCTCATAAACTATTGTTTGCAACATATACTATTTCCTTTACAATGTTACATAATTAAAAAAAAAAAAATCAATTACAAACTATAGGTAACTAACCCATATTTTATATGTTCTTGGAAAAAAAAATCCAATATTATATAAAATTACATCAAACCCCAACAAATCCTGTTTTTTTTTTTTAAATAAAAAAAACACCCAACAAATCCAAACCTATCTTATCACCCATACACACACAACAAACCCAATTCCACACACAAAAAACCCATTCTAGTAGTTTATATCAAACCCTAACAAATCCTCTTTTTATTTTTAAATAATAAAAAAAAAACCCTAACAAATCTAAGCCTATCTTATCACCTATACACACACAACAAACCCAATCCCACACACAAAAAACCCATTCCAGGCGTCAGCACAAAGCCCCACAAAACAAAACAAGAGGGAACGAAGAGTAAGAGACTAAGAGGCATCAATGAAGATGAGAGAGAAAACGAAGAGAGAGAGAGAGGCGGCAGAGACTGGAGACAAAGGCGACCAACGACAATGGCGAGAGGGTGGAGACCGGAGATGGTGAGCAACGACGATGACAAGATGGTGAGAGAGGAGGTGAGAGGAGAGAAGAGATGAGAGGTGAGAGTGAGAGATCAGAGAAGAAGCGTGACCTAATTTTTTTGTTTTTAAATGCGGTTCTTTTGCGGGTCTGGATGAGAACCGGTTTGGATCCATAACCGAACTGCTATTAATGTGGGTTTGATCAATTTAGATCCATTTGGACATTTTGAAGATGTAGATCGGTTATAGACCCAAACCATAACATGCAAATATGGGCCGGTTCCATTGGAATTAGGCCTTTTTGCCAACCCTAATTATGATCCAACTTCTAGAAAAATATGGAAAAAATATGGAAAAAATATTTAAATTGAAGCTTTATCTCTTATCTTTCCAAACATGCAAGATTCTCCATAGGGTAAAATCGGGAAAGCCTTCAAACTTCCTTTTTCCTTCAGCTGTGCAGAATGACGATTTTGACATACTTGGTGGCTAACTTTATCTTCAAGACTGATTTGATTGGCTGCTGTAAAAATTATGGAAAAATTGTACAAGCTGAACTTTGCACTTGATCGTGAATTGATGTAGAATATGATCAAAGATCAGACAGAGTAGATCATGGCAAGTATGTTAGATTGTTTTGAAATCTAGATCAGGAGTCTGTCGGTACCTAACCACCTTTTACTAAGATTACAATATTTCGGGATTAGAGAAGGGTACATGACTCGAACCCATAACCGGGTTTTTCACTTAGTCACCCCCAATCTTGTGGACGTGCAATAGTCATGCTATTATTGAGATGTTATTATTGTGTTCTAAGAATCCCTTGTTACCAAATCCCACCATGTGATTTGCTTTTTCAAGGTTTGACCTGATTCTTTATAGATTAAATCCAATTATCAAGTTGTTTATTAACTAATTTAATTTAATGGAACAATAATACATCTTGATTCTTGCTCTTCTCTTTATTTTATCATCTCTCCAAACTTCCAACCATTCATGCAACCTGCTGCAACTTTCTTTTCAAGCATTTTCCTCTTCTCAAGTCTCAACATATATAGATAAGTTACATTATTATGACCTCTCTCTCTCTCTCTCTCTCTCTCAAACACAGCACAGCAGCCTCTACTCCCTCCATTGTCTTCCGTCGCCTCCATGCTTTTCGGAGTAGTCTTACAGAGATTTACAGGAGATTATGTTGACATGTATACAAGGTATGTGTTCAAACTTCAATTAATTCTCTTCTTCTATGAATTTAAGCATAATCATTGTATTTTGTTCTCGGTGATCTTCTATCATTTTGAGTGATAGGATGAGAATAATTGATTTCCGTACAATCCATATTATTTTCAGTATCAATGATATAAGTATGTTCATTGAGCTGTCTCTTATAAACTTAGAATTCAATCTATTTCGTTCGTAAATATGAGATTATTATGCTAGAAATATTGAAGAGACTAGATTATTTTTATTGTTGTTAACACATCGAACAAGTTTAAATTATATCTTACAAAAATTATTAATTTATTAAGAGGGAAGAATAAAATTGATAATAAATGAACAAGATCTCATGTTTCTATCAACTCTAGATATAGTGCATTTTTATGATGTAAAAGAAGTATAAATTGCATTATTAATTATAACTTTATAATGTATAATTAAATCATAAATCAACTTTGTGGACCTTAATATCAGACTGTGAAGTTGTCTCATAAAAACATAATTCTCAAATAAGATTGGACCTGTGTTTATGGGGGCCCCTCTGTACGATTGAAATCTATTAAATCTAATTGGACCCAAAATTGTTGTTTTCAATTGAAGGAGACAAATGGGTTAGCTTACACTAGGTTTCTTTTGTTTGTAGAGTTGGGCCCTAGATTGGGGTTGTTGGGCTCAAAACAATATTATTAATGTATGTGATTTGTGAATTTTTATTTTTTTAAAGCGGAAATCGCAAGAAATGATTTAAAAATATATTAGTTTATTATTTTTACTCACAAATTTATTTTTTATTATACTTATCAAAATTAGGGGTGAACTGACCAAAATACCCTCGTTAACACTTGTCATGTTCCAACCCAATTTTTCTCCACTCATTATCTCTCTCTCTTCCCAGACAACATATCCGTTTGAGATAACTTTTAATTTTGGTTTTTGACAGTAAAAGAAGAAAAGTAAAAACTTAAGCTTTTTAGTTACTGTTTGGATGGTATATTCCAAAATAGCTTTTGTACCAGGAAGAGCTTTTGAAACTGTTTGGTTGAAACATTTTAAAATCTTTGTTTAATTATAATATAACATTTTTACCCTTCCAAAAGAAGAAATTATTTGGTTGGAACACATTAATATTTGTTCTAAAGGTTATATGACATTTGGACCATAATTGGAGTAAATAATATATGTATAAAAAAAATTTCATGAAAAAGTTATTATTTGAGATAATATAACATTTTTCTATTATATTTCCTTAAAAAATCTACTAAAATAATAAAGATTCACATGATGATAAGGGCACAAACTAGACAAAATGATAATAAAAATTCTACTAAAATATTATAGGCCACAAATATAATGATACAAATTCGAACAAGAGTTTGGCATCTTCTAAAATTAGACAATCACAGTGCAAGTAACAACCCACTTAATGGAATAATAAAACCGAAAAAAAAAATTCTCTAAGAGCACATTCTGATTTTCCATTTTATCGATCAGATCTTGAATTCTCAGTGTCAAATGCTTCTTTGCAACCTGATCAACAAAAGAAAACATATCATTAAGGAAAGTTGCAGTTCCTATGTTTACATTTTCTGATTACCTATTCATGTTATCACATAATACTCTTCAAAGCAAACCATCTCTATACCTATGTTTAGGCATTGTTAAGTTGTCCACACCGGAATGATACTGATCAGAACCAGGATGCACAACCTTTGTCTTCCCCAATATAAGGCGGCACAGCAACAGATGTCGCATACCATCTTCGTCTACAACCGAATCCTTAAAACTGTAATTGAAGAAAACAATCATTAACAAAACACAATTCAAAATATTCCCATCCCACATCCAACTACACTTTTTTCTTATCATTCCATAGCAGAATCATCAGGAGAGAAATATACGCCACGACCTTACAATCCATTGTCATTAGGCTTCCCAAAACCCTGTTCCACAATCTTGCAAAGCTCCTGTTTCGAGCCAGCAAGCCAAGCGAATTTCGAATTTGAATTGCCCCCACATTTGTTGGCCATTGCCTTCTCAAAGATTTGAAAAGATTGTGTTCTAGCTTGTCCCATGACACCACGAAATGGATTCCTATGAATGGCAACAATCTCAGCTTGTGCTCCATCCACCAAACCCACCCCTTCTTGCAATCTAATCAACCCATCATAGAATGACGGGAGCAGATCATTACAGGGACCAGATATGGAACTTTCTCAATCTGACATGGATGATGAATCTTGATCATGAGTTGCAGAATCCAACTCTGAATGGGTGCTATTTGCTTTCTCAGATAGGTTATATATTGGAGATTAAAGGCATTCTCATGTTCGCAATCTGAAGAAACTAAAACTAAAACTAAAACTAAAGCTAAAGCTAAAACTAAATATAAATATATACACAATCTAATTGAAGATAAATAAACACCTGGAACTAAATTTCAAGAAATGCCGACAAATTAGAATAATAACAACATAAGTTAGACCAAAAGAAAACAATAGTAATTGATGCGAACATGAGAATTTCAGTTTCCGTTTCCGTTTGAATCACTACTTTTCAAGATCAATAACATCATAAATCCCAACAAGCTGAGCTACAAAAACAATTCCAATTAATGAATAAATTTGCTTTATTTAACTTTTTGGGAGAAAACAACGCTTGATAAGCTGATTGCTTTCTTATTTTGCAACAGGTGATTTACAGTTGCTAATGAAGGTTTCCATATTAAAATCAAGTGAAAATTGAAGCTAATAGCCTTTCCTAATATTCACTTTCTAGGAAATAGCAGCTTGGAACCCTCACTTGGAAATTCCCTAAATACCCTCCTTAAATATTTTAGGAAATAAAATTTGTTCAAGTTTACTAAATTACCCTCCAAAGATTTCCCATAAAAATCACTTTATCTGAAACCCTAATTTTCCAATTCAATTCATCTATCAACCTCAAAACCAAAATCTTTGAAAAGGGACTTGCAAATATAGCCCATCCCAACAATCATTTTTAGGAAATAGCAGGTTGGGAAAAAAAGTGCATATCTAGCCTTTCTTAATCTTTACATTCTAGGAAATAGCCTTTGTAAGACATTAATGCCCTCTACAATTAAACCATGCAAAATGACTAAATTACCCTCTTACATTGTGTAAGGACGAAACTGCCCTTCTCTTCTTCTCCTTTAGTTGATTGAAGAAAATTAAAACTTTCCAAAATTGGGTAATCTTCTCCATCGTTCTCCTGTCGATAGGAATCCACTCAATCGAAGTTAGGTCACTCATTCTTCCCATTTCAAAACCCATCATTCTCCTGTCGACCGAAATCCACTCCATCGAAGTTGGGTCCTCTCCGTTGGAATCTTGCTACCAACTGTAATCTTGACGGTGACCGAAATCTTGATAGTGCCACCACCTCCTTCAATTGAGCTTCACTGTCAAGCTTAACTGTCAAGAATACACAGTCAATGTAAGTTCCATAATGACACTTAAGTTTCCAATGCCATTGAATCTCTCGGTAAGTTTGAGACGTTTTTGTTAGAATGAGAGATTGAGGGTTTTGGATTTGTTTCCCATGAATTGGGGTTTGTGTATGTAGTATTGTTGGGTTTAGTTAAGGTGTTTGATGAAATGCCACATCAAGCTTTAAGAGGTGTATGTATATTTGTTTGTGTTGATCGTTGCTGAACCAAAACAGGTTTAGGATTTTGCTATTTTTATTGCTTGATGGTGTATGTATATTTGTTTGTGTTTATTATATGTGTATGTATGTTTGTGTTGACCGCTGTTGGTTGTGTTGGTTGGTTGGTTGATTTTGCTATCTTGTTATTGGGGGGGGGAGGTGCTGTTGATTTTGAAAACAGAAGATGAGGTAAGCCCGAGAGGAAGGGACGAATGGAGGAATGTTGTAGGCCTGGGAACCATTCCTAGGCCTAAAACAATTGTTCCTAGGCACTCACCTAAACTGAATTATAGTTTAGGATTAAGGTGTTGGTTCCGTTGGTTCGTTGAACCAAAATAAGCGGTGTTATTGATTGATTTTGCTTTTATTATTGGCTTGGCTGGTCTTATTGATTTTGAAAACAAAAGATGAGCTAAGCCTGGAAGGAATGTTGTAGGCCTAGGAACCATTCCTAGGCTCAAAATTTTATTTTCTAGACTCTCAACTAAATTGAATTACAGTAATTGTTATACTGTTATTGACTGAATTTTTTTATTGTCAGGGTCTAAGAATACCATGTCTTGGCTATTAGTTCAGTGCGTGAGCATTTGAAGGGTAATACGTTTACCGGTCCTATTTCGTTTTCAGTACGTCTAACAAAAAAAGACAATGGAGTGTACGATGAATTGGTTGAAATGATATACCAATGCACAAGGGGTTAGTAGAGACCAAATTAAGTTGAAGCTAACTTTGCATGTGGAAACGGAGGTTGATAAAGTTAGATTGTCTGTTATGAGTGACGATGATGTAGAGTTTGTGACTATTCATAAGGAAAAAGGTTAAGTTGCAATTGATGTTGAATTTGTCGACAAACCTGAATTTTGACCTCCACCAAATCCAATCGAATTAGCATGTACGGTCTCTCCTGTTAAACCCACTGATATTCCACGGTCTCTAAGGGGTACTCCAAACTATAAATCAGTTAGTGGCAGCAATAACCCACTTGCACTTCAGGTTTCACCTGGATTTATGTCAGCATGCAATGACTAAGCGATGCCAGCATCTACTACTAAGCATCTAGTTATGGGTGACAATGATAGTTCCGAAAGCATCGATACTTCCGAAAGGTTCAATAGTTCAAAAACCAATGATACAGAAGATGAGAGTGGTGGTGATGGTGATGATGGTGGGCAAGCGGAAACGGTTCTTGGAACACCCAACAATTCTTCACCTTCCATGAACACACGGTGGACTGTATCAGGGTCAGAGCTTTACTCAATTAAAGCCGTTCAATCAGTGGATGTGTTTGATAATTCAGCAAATCAAGGTCCATTATACAAAGGACAGATGTTCAAGGACAATCGTACATTGAAGCAAGCTGTAGGGTTGTATGCATTTGGAGAGAGGTTTGAGCACAGGGTTTCACGATCTTCCAATACACGATTCATTGCGCAATGTAGTTAGAGAAGTTGTGGATGAGTTCTTCGGGCATGGAAGTCGAATATGGGGACTTATTGGCATATGAATGCGTTCGTTAATGAGCACACATGTCAGAGAAATGACAACTACAATGTTGAATTTAAACGTGTAAGTGCCGCCGTGATAGGGGATTTGTTTGCAAGTAAATATCGCGATCCAGGGCCCATCATCCGTCCTAAAGATATAGTTGATGAGATGAGGGAGCAGCATGGCATACCACCTCTCGTACAACAAAGCCTACAGGTCGAAGGAGCATGCTTTGAATCAGGTATTCGGTGATCCCCAGGAATCCTTTCAGAGGTTGCTGTATTTTTTTTTTAGTGTTTTGGAACAATCGAACCTCGGGACTGTGACAAAGATTAAGACCGACTCGCGAAACCGGTTGAAATATGCATTCATGGCAATTGGAGCCTCTATAGAGGGGTTCAATTATGTTATTAGGCCGGTTATTTGCATCGATGCTATCCACTTGAAGGCTAGGACTAGGGGTCTTTTGTTAGTTGTGGTGTGCAAAAATGGAAACGAGATGATATACCCTTTAGCATTTGAGTTTGCAAACTCTGAATGCATAAAGTCCTGGACTTAGTTTTTGAAGAAACTCCGTAAAGTGATCCAAAATCCAGACCGTGTGATGTTAGTTTCGGATCGGCACAGTGGTATATTTAATGTAATGGAATCCATATTCTCAGATGCAGCACATGGGATTTGTGCATACCACTGGGCACAAAATCTTAAAAGATTCTGCAAGCAGAGGGATGATGTGATTTGGCTTTACTACCGTGCTACGTATACATACCATATCGATGAGTTTGATCGTTTAATGGCTGATTTGAAAGAAACCTACCGTAAGGTTTACGATGAGGTCATGGGCATTGGGGTAGAGAAATTTTCACGTCTGCATAGCCCTAGAAAGAGGTATTTTTTGATGACCACCGACATTGCTGAGTCAATGAATTCTTGTTTACTTGCGATTCGAAAATTGCCTATCACAGTAATTACGGAATGTATCCGAGATTTGTTACAAAGGTGGTTCTACAATCGTCGGACAAATGCATGTGAAATGTCTACATACTTGACAACGTTTGTAGACGAACACATCAAAGATAGGAAAGAAACAGCGGATCGGTCTGAGATTCACCCTATTCACTACATCTCATTTAAGGTAGACGACAAATGGATTCCTAGAACGGTCAACTTTGATGAACGTTCTTGCTCATGCCGTCAATGAGATTTAGATGAGTTACCGCGTTCTCATGCAATGGTGGTTGCTAGGTATGCTTCCCACTCTTTTAACTCTATTTATTTTTCTGTTTTGTTTTTTTAACAAACTTTAATTTTTGTTTGTTGGTGTGTTATCTCCAAGGTTCAAAGGTATGTCAATCAACGTACTGGCTTCTGAATTATACACAACATGATTTTTTAAACATGCTTATGAAATGGCTGTAAACCCTATTCCAGATCCCGATTTTTGGGATATTTTTGATGTAATCCAGAACCATATTGTATTTCCATGGAAGAGAAAGAATTTGCTAGGAAAACCAAAGAAGTTGAGGATACCATCTGCTGGAGATGTTCAAAGTGTGGAAAAAAAGGACGCAAAAAAACAACTTGCCCGGAACCATCATCTAGCACATGCAAACCAGCTAAAAAAGCTCGATCATGTAAAATTTGTAAAAAAGAAGGACACAACAGACTTAAGTGCCCAGACAAGCCACTTGAACCTACCTTGATTGACACGAACGAAGAGAATGCCACTGGAGAACCTTTGTTGAACTCTGCTGGATAGGCCTATATGGTTTGTTTGCACATTTATGGTGTTGTATGGTTTGATGGGAAAAGGTTTAGGCCAGCACTTGGTCTATGACCAGGACATTTGGCCGTGAAGTCATGAAACTGTGTTGGCTGTGAACTGGATCTGTGTACATTAGATCTTGTTTTAGGGAATTTCTAAAATCTTTTATAGGTCCAAGAGAGTTTTTTCTCGACACGTCATCAGAAGTGACACGTTAAAAAAAGGAGCTAAGCCCGACAAGTTAAAGGCTTAAGAATCAGTATTTTAAGCCTAGGAATAACACCTAGGCCATTGGTGCATTTATTTTCGATTAAAATATATTTTTTTCAAATAATTTTATTTTTTCCAACGTGATGTTTTTTTTTATTTTTTTTAATTTTTTTTTTTAATTTTTTTTTTATTTGAAATTGAAATATTTGTTTTTCCTAGGCCCATGGTATATGTATTGTCTAAGTATGCTTTGTTTTCATCGTGTAATCATTCACACTATTGGTTTTGGATCAACAGTGTCAAAGATTACACGATAAATTTACCATAAATCGTGTAGTCATTCACAGTGTGAATCCAAAATCAACAATATCAAAGATTACACGATGAAAACAAAGCATCCTTACACGATAAATTTACCATGAATCGTGTAAGTATGTTTACTTTTCATCGTGTAATCATTCACATTATTCATCCTAAATCAACAGTATCAAAGATTACACGATGAAAACTAAGGGGCTGTCCTGTATCGTTTTTCAGGTCCATTTTCATTTTGATTTTTCGAAAATGATTTGGAATACCTGTTCGTTACCGTCTTCCATTTTATTTTTCATTTTATTTTCAAAACAAAAAAAAAAAAAAAAAAAATTAAAAGCAACATCAGTGTTAAAAGTGAAAATTTTCAAAAACAAGTTTTGAATGTTTTTCATTTTGTTTTTCACTTTAAATAAAAAACTCACTTTTTCTAATTTTTTTTTTCCTTTTTTTCTTCTACTTCTTCACTCGACCATTGACCATTCTTCTTTCTTCTTCTTCTTCTTCTTCCTCCACACCGATATACTTCTGCTAGCCCATCTACTTCTTCACTCGACCAACCATCTTCCTTCTTCACTCAACCAGCCTTCTTCCTTCTTCTTCTGCTCTCTTTTCTGCCGTCGATCTAGTCTTCTTCCTCATCAATCTACTCTTCTTCTTCTTCAGCTCTTCTTTCTTCGATCTACTTCCTTCCTTCCGCCGAGCTTTCGATCTTTTTTTAAAGATTTTAATTGTTTTTCATTTAAATTATATTTTAAAAAAATCTGACCAAAATAAAAAATAAAAAATTCAAATCCTTAATTTTGACCCGTAAAATGATACCAGACGTGTTTTTTACTTTTTATATTCGGAATCTAGCTTCTAGGATATGCTACCAGACACATATTTGGATTTCAAAATTGAAACCAAAAACACTATTTTTTTTTTTTTCGAAAAACAAGAACAAAAACAGCTTTGAAAAACGATACATGACGCACCCTAAGCATCCTTTCATGATAAATTTACCATGAATCATGTAAGTATGTTTACTTTTCATCTTGTAATCATTTACATTGTTCATCCAAAATCAAAAGCGTCAAAGATTGCAGGATGAAAACGAAGCATCCTTACACAATAAATTTACCATGAATCGTGTAAGTATGCTTACTTTTCATCGTGTAATCATTCACATTGTTCATCCAAAATCAACAGTGTCAAATATTACACGATGAAAAGTAAGTATCTTTACATGATAAATTTACCATGAATCGTGTAAGTATGCTTACTTTTCATCATGTAATCTTTGACCATTTAGTGTGTAATGATGATTCATTCAAACACACAATATCCAAACACATTTCAAAATATATCCACAAAACATAAAAATTGTAATTACCCATCAAAAAATATTTTACATGCTACTCATGGTTCCAAAGAGTTAGCAAAGATTTCCTTAGCGAATTGTTTACTAAAGCCCGGGATGTCCGGCTGCACAAAATTGAAGTTGGGTTATTTTCCCATCATTACATACTCTATTCCCTTTAGCAAGAAAGCACCACAACTGCTACCGTCTAGCTGACATGAGAATTGATAGGGGGCCAATCTCACAGCCTTCATGCAAGCCAGACCTCGTTTCTTGCATTTACTCATGTCGTAGTAACTAGACTCGTTACAAATGAGTGGGAACAACCGACGTAGAGGCAATACCTGCTCCTGTCTATACTGTGGGTTGTCCGACATTAGATGTGCGTTTGAGTCATAAATTGTAATTTCCCATTCATGGAGGCGAATTACACAAAATACCTAATGGCTGCTTCCCACATTGCAAGGGCCTATAACCTGTTACAAATAATGTTGTTTCAACATATTAAAGTGAGTATGTATTCAATTGAGTAAGTCAACCATCTTACATCATCAACACTAGCCCATGGCGTCCCCCAAGCTGGTTTCTTACCGATAGCATATACTATTTAGTCTAATGGGACATCATATTTTGACGGATAGAACGTTTTCGCCATTGGTGTGTGGAAATCTAGCTGAAATTCACTATAAATAAGTTTAAGGTCATTCTACACAGAAGTAACAAAACAGGTCAGTGGGGGCTTTAAATATAGTAGAAAACTTTATAAAGCGAAATGATTCCTGCAATGAAGTCTACTTACGAAGAAAGCGCAATCAAGTACAGCTACTTTGCGTGGAAATCTTTTTTTCTCCATTGGGTCATTTTTTTGCTTACAAAGCAGGTTTATGTAGGCATCCACATTCTAAATGCCCAACCATTCCATGGGTTCTTCTAACTCTGTGAAAAATGCTTGTGAAACATAAGCTTCGGTACCAATGTTACGATTGCATTAAAAAACATATGAGTATGATTAGTGGCATTGTACAAAATGTCAAATTACATGCTACTAAAAGAACTTGTAAAAATACTTACAACAACAGGTTCAGATCATTCACAAATGCAGTATATTTCGAGATTATTTCCACCTTCTTCTGTGCTCTGAAGGGATCTGTGTATGGACTTCTTAACCACTTTGACAAATGTCGGTCCCTAGTAATTTTTGTTGGGTCACGTGGTTGAAGACCAGTTCTGAGACTTCCTAGATTAGAAGTGGATTCATCGGGCAGTCCCGATTCAGAGCCATCGGGTTTGGGTTGAGTTCTTTTAGATGGTGGTGGAGGGGTATGTATGTCATGTTAGGGTGGTAGAGGGGTATGTATGTCATCTGTCTCGGTGTTGGAAGGCGCTACTAAGGCTGTCTTAGTGTTGGTGATGGCCGCGGGTGCTGTCTGGGTGTGGGTAACGGGTGTGTGGGGTGTCTCGGTGTGTGTGAGGGCTATGAAGGGTGTCTCAATGTGGGTGGGTATACGGGCGTTATCTTGAGGTCTGCGGGGGCTGTCTTGGTATGGGCAGATCCCTGAGTGTGGTCTACATCTAAACCTTGAGTGGCTACATGGAAATGATCTGAAGGTGAATATGGGTTTGAGATGTGTTCTGCACAATCTTCTCTGCGGGAACGTCTCTATCAAAAGGAAAATGCTGATTCAAAATGAGTGAATATTATAACCAAATTTAAACGAACAAAATGATGTAATGGAGTTATACATACCAGAATACCTAAAATGCAAATAGTTCGGTCTGAAGATTTTCAAACTCGGATCGCATCGCGCTTTGGACCTCCTCACATACGATGATGCACATTTGGTCAAGTAGTTGATTCGGAATTGCAGTAGAGGTTGATCCCTAAAAAAATATTAATTTTCATTAAATGTTCATTATTTAAACAAAATAACATAATGAAAATAACCACCTCTGATCACTTCGAATGCTATCTACGATCAACTGGTGGAGTTGGAGGTTGACGCAGACGGGTAGGAGATGAAGTCATGTGGTTATCGCCAGACGACGGCAATCCAGTTTGTGTCCCTCCTGAGGATGGACGACGGAGAGGCAAGTGTGTCTTGTCAAGAGGTGGGGGTTCTAGATCAGGTCTGTCACGGACATGCTGAGTGGTGCGCATATGTTGTGATACATCAAACAAGTTCCGTCGTCTTTTAATCGGTTCATCAGGACCATGGTACAACTTTCATTTTTTCTTATAGAGTTGTTTCGATGACGGCTCCACTCTATCCTCTTTGCAGACGAAATCCTTCAACAGAACAAGCTGATGCCCTTCCTCCAGTAGTCCTCTTTTAGCTCCATTCGAGTAGGCCAGATCTCGGGTAATCCAGTGAGTTGTAAAATATTACCCTTTCTAATTAGATACAAAATATCAAACAAATTATTAAAAATCTACCAATTGTATATTTACCGTTCCGTCAGCCTCTTTCTCCAACCATGTTTCAGACATACTTGATCCCCGTTTGATAAATTCCCATTTTTTAAAACGGAGGTGTCCGTGAGTAGCGAATCTGTTGTCCATTTTTTTCCACATCGAAAGGATGACCTCCATTGCCCAGAACTACCAATAAAAGAAACCAATTTATTAGATGAATAAGATGATAACCTATAAATTATAAGAATACGTTCGACATATTGTTAACTTTGCTTGAAATACCTTAACTCCCCAAACAAAATCGTATAGGTTGTATCTTCTTGTAGGACCCAAAGGATCCGGCACCTTAAAACTGTTTCGGATTTAGTGTAGTGTCATCTTGAATACGTAATGGCCCCATGGGAACGGATTAAATGACTCTATGTCCTCAACCAACGTCATTAACCAGTACGTAACTTGTCTCCTGTAATCCTGTCCAATTAGAATGTTGTTCGCAAACAACATAAGTGCCATCTTTAAAGCATCACCCTCTCAGTAGAAACTCCCACTCAAGAACCTGTTTAGCACATCCTCCAATAATAACCCTCCTTTTCCACCAAAATATCGGATGTGGATCCCATCTGACACTGGTACTTAATCTCTTAAAAAGATATCCGACAAAACACCAAACTTCAACCTAGTGCACAAACAAAACTCTCTATTTCCTAGTCTAACCTTGTTCTTCTCCAAAGCAAACCACATCTCATCCTCACCGACACTCGGGAACCGAATTTGGCGGAGCAGTAGGTTATGTATGTACTGTGTTTGAAATAAATCCCTCATGTGTTCTGGTAGATCCAAGTAATACCCGAAACATCCTTTCTTGAAACTTGCCAACTCATCTTTGTCCTCCAACACCCTCTTGATGTTATCGATAAATTTTAGTTTGCAATGCATTGTTATGGTTATGTCATATGCCCACGTATTCCTCGAGTATACCAAATACTAATCTAGGTCTTCGTTATCTGATGCATGTTCATTTTGTACTATGTTTTTAGTCTGTTGTATATGCTCGTCGTTCTGTGGTATGTACCTCACCACTGCTAGGTTGTCAGCCTCTGCTACATTCTCTGCTACGTTCACATATTCTGGTTGGTTCTTAGCTTCTTATACGTTCACATTCTCTATTACATTTTGGTTCTTTTCATGGTCTTGATTCTCATCTGCCATTGTTTGGTTCGTTCTTAGTCTCTTGTATGTTCTCATTATTTGGTTACAAATTGAAAATATATCTAGGATTATTACAAACTATATCCATTTTTTGCACAATGACACACATACAAAGTTCACATAAACGAAACCCAGAATCCTTACACGCTATATAAACAACATAGTTACACGATGACATATAAAAGGGTTTACACGCTAAATTCTAAAGTCATTTTAGCATGTAACCATTCTGAGTAATACAAAGTTCACATAAACCAAACCCAGAATCCTTACAAGCTGTATAAACAACATAGTTACATGATGACATATAAAAAGGTTTACACACTAAATTCTAAAGTCATTTTAGCGTGTAACCATTCTGGGTAATATAAAGTAAATATAAACCAAACATAAGAAATCATCGTTCATAAAAAAACAAACTTAGCTACAAGATGACTTGTACAAGGGTTTACACGCTCAATTGTAAATTAGCGTGTAACTCATTTTAGCGTGCATCCATTCTAGGTAATTTGAAGCTTAAAATAAGAAATCAATCAATCATTAAAAACACAGCATTGTTCACAGCAAATAAATTAAATTGAATTAAACCCTAAGTTCAACAATCTTTAATGAGTCTCTACCTACAGTTTGTTGATGAATAGTTCTTCAGCGAAGTTGTTGATGAACAGTTAATCGGCGATGAACAAATCTTCTTTCTCTCACTTTCTGAAAACTACTTTCTAAAAACCACTTTCTCATTGAACAATACAACTCCCTGAAAACCTCCTTCTCGGACGTCCTTTTCGAAGTGGGTTTGCCAAAAAGGTTTTTAATTTCATTTAAGTTTTACCCTTTTATGTATTTATTTATTTATTTTTCAAATTTCAAAATTATCCGTAATTAAGTGCCACGTTGGAATTGCAATAAGGGTATACTTGTCCAAGAAACATTTATCTTGGGTAAAAAAAGAAAACTTATTGAGAAAGCGCCACGTTGGAATTGTGGTAAGGGTATACTTATGAATTTTGCTCGTAATTAAGTGCCACTTTGGAATTGCAGTAAGGGTATAGTTGTCCAAGAAACATTTATCTTCAACAATAATAATAATAAAAAAACTTACTAAGATGTGATAGTTTTGTAAAGGCCTATCATTTTTGGGCTACTTATGAATTTTGCTCCAGGGGTTGGGGGGTGGGGGCTAGTGCTAGTGCTAAGGGTATACTTGTCCAAAAAACATTTTCTTTACATAAAAAAAAAAAGAAAGAAAACTTATTGAGATTTGACAGTTTTGCATTGGTCCATAAAAAAGTCAAATGAACCCTTTGTAACCTTTACTTTTCAAATGAACCATTGTACCTTAAATGAACATTTATTTTGTTATTGTAGATTGAACGGAGGGGGTACACTAACCAATGTCACCTGGTCATTTCAAATGAGGTATTGTACAACTCTTTACAATGAAAAACCACCAGTTTATTGCGGGCCTTTGGACAATTATCCTTAGCCTGGGAACAACTCTTATGGGCCTGGGAACAATTCTCCTAGGCATGGAAACATATTATTGTTGATGAGTACAAGTCTCCTAGGCACAAAATATATCATAAACAATTCCCAATCTGAGTTTTGGGTTTGCATCAGTGTTCGAAAAAATGGTCTGGGCGGTCGCCCAGACGCTGTGCGGCCGTCTGCAGTTCCGAGTTGGCCAAAATCGCTAGAACAAATCGGACAACGGAAGGTCAACGGTCAATGGTCAACCCTCAAAAATCGACCGCTTAATTTGGTTCAGACCGAGTAATCGTGTCCGAGCGGAGTCAAAGTCATTGACTCCGCCAAGACCGTTTTGAGTTTGAAGTTGAAAAACTACAAAATGTCACTGTTTTGTCTTCATTTCAATTTTCCCCAAATCCACTTTCAGCCTTTCAATCGCAAACACCAAAAACAAATAAGAAATCCCTAATTCCATTATTCCTTTTCAATCGCAATTCGCAAAACCAAATCGCAAAACCAAAGGTCCAAATAGACTTCGAGTCTTCGACTTTCTTCTCAGTTCTCTCAACTCAAGAAGGAGAAGAATCAGTGAGTCAAAGTAGAAGAAACGAGAAGAAAGGATTAACGATTGATTTCTGGTCTGAAGCAAAGTAGAAGAAATGAGAAGAAAGCAGAAGAAAACGTGAAAATCAAGAAGAAGAAATTGAGAGAGATGAGGTTTGACAAAGACAAAATGTCTTTGAACAAAAAGATGTGGTCTGAAACTTCACCATCTTTTGTGGCTTTGTGTACACAACATGTTTATTTTATATTTTTATTATATTAAAAATTAGAAGGTTCTTTAGGGAGCAGTTTAGTGCACCGAATATGTATATATTTTATTCTAATGAGGGTATTATGGGTATTTCAAATATGTATATATTAAAAAAAAAATTATAAAAATGTTTTTAATAATATTTCATGAAATTTGAAATTAAATGATTATGAAATTATGAAATATTATGTTATTATTATTAGTTTTATAGGTAGAAAAAAAAAAAATCGTCCGCCTAGAAATCCTCCTAGGCGCCAACTAGATCGCCTAGGCGCTAGGCGCTAGTGGCGGACCAGCGCCGTTTACTAGAACACTGGTTTGCGTGTTTGACTAAGTGGGATCCAAGACTATAATATCATCCACAATGGTGGATAAATACAACCCATTTTTACTAGACCCATTCTTATTTGGATCCAATGGTGCCACAGTGGTAAGAAAATGGATCTAAAAAAAGAGACCCAAATGTGGCCTCCACCAACCTAGACCCAAATTAGGTTCCAAATGCGGAACTCTTTTTGGGTCTTGCCCAATAATTGGAGTTGGGTTCCCAACACCTCTCATTTATTGGGTTGGGCTTATATATGTGTATAATTTAAATTAAATTATATAATTAATTAATTTTAAACTTGCATAATTTATTTATTTTAAATTAGTCATAATTTGTTAAATAATTATTGATAGTGTTGATATTTAAAATATATTATATAATTTATTTATTAATATATATATATATATATATCAAGGGATGTTTGTGCAATTACCCCTTTGGAAATACATGTAAAGGTATGAATCGTTACACGATGAAAATAAAGCATTCTTACATGATTATTTTTATGTATCGTGTAAGGATTCTTATTTTCCATCGTGTAACCATTCACATGGTTGCATGTTCAGTCATGCAACATGCAACAGTGTCAATGATTACACGATGGAAACTAATCATCCTTACATGATACATATAAATTATCGTGTAATAATGACTTGTTTTCATCGTGTAACCATTCCCACTGTTGCAAGTTGAATGACTGGACAGATGCCATTAATGTTAAAGATTACACCATGGCTCGTGCTACTATTGGTAGATATTGCCAGTCTGGATCTGGATTGTACAGAGATTCACTACAGAAATTTTTTTATATGGATAAGTGTTTCACTATTTGATTAAGGGGACAAGAGGGAGGAAGTCTGGATGTAGATTCTACAAAGATTCGCATGTCAAACTTTTTTATTTGGATAAGTGAACGGTGTTTCATTGATAGGACAAGAGGATAAGCTTTCTTTTTTTTTTTGGAAAATATATATATTTTAAAGTGAGAGTGTGGGACCGTCCTAGACATTATTATTTTATTATGAGCATAGACTGGGTTTGTTTGAAAAATAATCTACATTGAAAGGGGGTACAGAGTCTTAGAGTGGCCCAAGGTTAATCTTTTGTATTCTAGTCTTCCTCAATGAATGCATACAGTAGGTTTAATATCATTTGGGTCCCTAACTTTTGCTGAAAGATCAATTTTTTAAACAAGTTTTCTTTTTTAGCAAAAATTTCTCTCACTTTTGAAAAATATATCAAATAGGTCCATCGGTTATTATGCTGTCACTCAAACTTAACATTTGTAAGGGTTTTGTTGTCTTTGAACCAAGAACTTGCAATGCATCACAAAAATAGAAAAAACAAATCAATAATATATATATATATATTAAGGAAATAAAACTAATTAAAACTAATCAATAAAGTGATTGAAGGAAACAAAACTAATATCTCGAACGGGATGAAGTCATTAACAAAAAAAAAATTTGTAAATTTTTATTTTAATTATAATTTTTTATTTTCAAACTTTGGTGACATGTGTTACATTCTTATTGGATTAAAAATTAAAGTTAAATTGTTAAATTTTATATGTTAGAGGGTAAAACAATATTTTCAGCCATTAATAAGGCATACAAGGGCAAAATAGACATTATACTTATTATATGATGTTTGACCGTTAAAAAAAAGTCAGAAGTACTTATTTGATATACTTTTCAAAAGTCAGGGATAGTTTTGCTAAAACAGCAAACTCGTTTAAAAAATTGATCTTTAAGCAAAAGTAGGGACCCAAATGATATTAACTTCATATAGTATTTCAAAAGTCATCTATAAGTACGTGAGTCTTGTAATTGCATTGGGTGTGGCAAAAGTACCGAGTGAAAATTATTTCATAAACCAAAGTTTTTTATGAATCCGCTTTCATATATGAACGGAGAGGATATGGTCGACGGCTACAGCCAGTGGTTCCTCATGAACCGCAGGAGAGATGCTGATTTGCTCCATCCAACGTCGTTTGGGTAATAACTTATCTTTCTTTTAGCTTGAATAATTTCTTTATTTTCTATGTTGTTTTCTGGCGGTGTTAACAATGGAAAATTCCCTCATTCAACCCTTTTTCTTTTCTTTCTTTAACATGAGGGAAATCTCTGGCCAACTAACGAAGAACTTATCGGCACCAGTCCACTTGACCCTGATTGCTTTGTCCAATTAAATGAAAATCACCAATCAATAATAGATTGGGTTAGCTGGCTGACCAACAAATACTCTTACTTAACTTGGCGATGCTTGTAAAGAGTTAATTATATTGTATGATAAATAAGAATGAGAGTTGAGAGTACAAACAACCTACAAACATAGTTCATCATCTTTTCCAAGTGAAAGAATGATGACTTATTCATAATCCTTTTCTTTTTTTTTAATCAACATGCTGCCGTTCATCATTGTCTGAAAATTGCCATTATTTTAATTATATGCCTTATAATTACTAGGTTTCTATATAGAAATGTATAGATTCTGAGTTACTTTTATGTCATGGAAGCATTGAGAAGATGATTATATGACCCTGTTAGAACATGAACTATATCTGTATCTATATGTAATGGGCCTGATGTGAGGTCTATGATCCAATGCTGATATATACTTTTATTCTTTCTTTCAAACTTGTTCTCTTGTGATTAGTTGCTATCTAGGGCAACCTTGTACTTTTCAGACAAATACAATTGTTTCTCCTCACCTGTATATACAAGGTGAGAATTGACTAGCAATAACTTTCTCTAAAACTCAATTGACCATGATATGTATATGTTTATTAAAAGGTATCTTTGGATTTATTCATTCCACTGACCAGCATTGATGTTGCTTGTTGTGGTACAAGTTCCTTCCATGTTACAGTGAAACAATTATCCAAATAAAAAAGTTTCTGTAAAATGATTGTCAAAAGTCAGTATCTTTAGGAAAGTAAATAAAAAGTAAATAAATAATAATAATGTTTGGGACGGTCCCACACAACTCACTTAAATTTTTTTTATTTGCACCCGAAAAACGAAGAAAGGTTTTTCTCTTGTCCCATCAATGAAACACCTTTTATTATCCAAATAAAAAAGTTTCACATGCGAATCTCTATAGAATCTACATCCATACTTCCTCCCTCTTGTCCCCTAAATCATACAGTGAAACACTTATCCAAATAAAAAAATATATTTAATTCGAAATTAAATCTATCATGGGCCTAAGAGTTATTCCTTGACTCAAAGTACCGATTCCTAGGCCTTATAATTCTTGGGCTCAGTTCATTCCTATCAGCCCCAATACTGATAACGTGGTGACCACTAACGCCTCAGCCTTGGTAGATGCATATATATATATATATATATATATGTGTGTGTGTGTGTGTGTGTGCGCGTGTGTGTGTGTGTGTATGAATGAATGAATACATACTAAGTGTGAATGAATGAATGAATGAAAAAATGGCTGAACATGCATTAATGTGAATGGTTACACGATGAATACAAAACGTCCTTACAGGTTAAAATTTATATAACGTGTAAGGATTTTTTGTTTTCATCGTGTAACCATCCTTTCGGAAGTGCACGACCGTACAACTTTAAACGATCAAAACAACACATCCTTACACGATAGATATAAATATCGTGAAAGAATGATTAGTTTCTATCGTGTAACCACTCACATGGTTGCATGTTCAGCCATTCAACATGCAACAGTGTCAAAGATTACACCATGGCTCGTGCTATTATTGGCAGATATTGCCAGTCTGATTCTGGATTCTATAGAGATTAGCATGTGAAAGCTTTTTTATTTGGATAAATGAAAGGTGTTTCAATGATGGGACAAGATAAAAACCGTTTTTATCTCGTGAAAATATAAAATTTTCAAAGTCAGAGTGTGGGACCGTCCCAGTCTCCCAGACATTATTATTATTATATAGACAGGGTTTGTTAGAAAAATAATCTAGACTCTAATAAATAACCTAACCAATTTAGTATGGAAAACCAAAGGATGCCTTGGGAAGAAAGAAAGTCTGATGAAAAGTAAAGAGTCTTAGAGTGCCTCGATGGCCGAGGTTAATCTTTTGTATTCTAGTCGTCCCCTATGAATGCATGCAGTATTACAAAGGTCATCTATAAATATGAGTCATGTAACTGCACTGGGTGTGGCAAAAGGACCATGTGAAAATTATTACATAAACTTTGTTCTCTCCCAAACCGCTTTCGTATCCGACCGACGATAATATGATGGCCAGCTACGGCCAGTGGTTCCCCATGAACCGCAAGAGAGTCGCCGATTCGGTCCATCTAATGGCGTCTGGGTAATAACTTTTCTTTTCTTTTTGCTTGGATAAATGTCATTATTTTTGTGTTGTTTTCTGACGGTGTTAACAATGCAAAATTCCCTCATTCAACCCTTTTTTTCTTTAACAGGAGAGAAATCTCTACCCAACTAACGAACAACTCATCGGCACTAGTCGACTTGACCTTGATTATTCTATCCAATTATACGGAAATGTGTAGAGGAGGTGGTGGCGGTGAAGGCGTCGACTTGATAATCGTAGAGATGAGCCTTCTCCATGGGGAGAAGATGATTATTTGCCTGGTAATATAATATATACTAGATTAGCTGGCTATGCTTCCAAACAGTGTCACTACTGATGAATCAAAGTGAGACAAGCCAATAGTATCTTGATGATTCATCAGGTGATGAAAAGAACGGAACCAACCAGAGGTAGGACCATCTAGACAGTCTAGACGGCATGGCCCGAAGGCTTCTAGAGGCCGACAGTCTGCACAGCGTGGCTGACAACCATCTCCACCTACCGAATAACTCATGAATCATTATTAGAGTGAGTCTCGAAAGCACAAACAACCTTCAAACATGCAATTCATCATCTTTTCCAAGTGAAAGAATGACGTCTAATTCATACCTCCATTTTTTATCAAGTAGAAGCCGTTCATCATCTTCCCAAACTTGCCATCATCTTAATTAACTATACTATGCTTTGTATTTACTAGGTTTATATACGGAAATGTAAAGATTTTGACTTTTATGTCATGGAACCATTGAGAAGATGATGATAATATGTATATAGTATATGTATTTGGATTTAGTCATTAACCTAACAAATTGATGTCGCTTGCTAAGATGGAAGTTCCTTCCATGTCAGAAATATGATTTTGTTTGTAAAAAAACTAAAAATAAAACATAAACATACGTGTATGAATGAAGGGATATTATTATTTTCTACCCTCACTTATGAGGTATTGGTCATTTTGCACCCTCTAGTTTAAGTAATAGCCAAAATCCACCTTCTGTTAACCTATGTTAACTTATTAACAAAAATACTAATATACCCTTATAACTCTCTTCTTCAGTTTTTAATTTTTTTTTTGTTTTTAAATAATAATAATAAAAAAAAACAATTAAACTTCAGGTCATCAACATCATCACTAGTTTCAATCTTCGCCGTCAATATCAGAGATGGATGGTGGAGATAATCAGGATTAAAAAAAAAAATTCAATAACTTCATCACCATTATTGCCCAAAGTTTCCAAACCCCAAAAAAAAAAAATATCAACATTCAACACACCTCCAAACCCAAAAAAAAATCAACATACCCCTAAACCCAGAAAATCATCATCAACACACTTGCAGAACTTATAATCTGACCTTCATCATCACCATCACACCCAGATCGCCATCATCATTTATCACAAACACCAGAATTCAGAACAAAACAATTCATCGTCACCAACACCAAAAAGCAATTCCGATTTTCTTTTCTATTTTATTTTTCTTTAACAACAGATACAAAATTATCGCCAAACCAAGCCCAGATCCATCAAATCCAAAGATAATTTTTTTTAAAAAAATTAAACATGTAAAGATTAAAAAAGATTTCAAAAAACCTTTATCAATTTTTTTTTTTCAAAAAAAAGTCAAAATATTTTCCAAAAATCTCCAACATTTTCCAGACCTAACTACCACACAAATACACATACCACTCAAACACAAATACAAAACCTAAACCTTAAATCAGATGTGTGAGAGAAGAAGTAGGAGAAGGACAGAGAGATGAGGAATCTTGATTTGAAGATGAGGTCTGATATGGAGATGGGAATGAAACTTTTTTTAAAAAAAATTTTTTAAATTTTTTTTATTTGAAGATGGGAGATTGGGAGGTGAATAGGTGATTGGTTTTTAATTTTTTTAAGAGAAAGAGAGAAATTGGGGTGGAGATCGGTGGTGAATGGCGTGTGAGAGAGAGAGAGAGAGAGAGAGAGAGAGATGAGAGGTGGAGAAAAGTGAGAAAACATAGAAATGGTGAAAAGCAAGAGAAATAGTGAAGATGATGATAAGGAGAGAGAAAATGGTTTTTATTTTATTTTATTTTAATGCTTATTTACTATATTGCCCTTCTTTAAATTTGTTTTAAATCATAAATAACACTAATTTACTTTATTACCCTCACATACATAAAGTCAAGCTAACAATTCTCTTAAAAAGGGTGGAGATTGACTATTAAATGAAATGTTAGGGTGGAAAATGGCCAATACCAAAACAAGAGGGTGTAAAACATCTAATACCTCACACGTGAGAATGGAAAATAATAATATCCCATGAATGAATGAATGAATACGTTAAAAGTTATGTAATGTGTAAAGAATGCTTTGTTTTCATTGTGTAACCATTCACACTGTTGCATGTTCAGCCATTCACCATACAACTTTACACAATGAAAAACAAAGCATTCTTATACTTATACATAATTATTAATTATCATGTAATAATGCCTTGTTTTCATTGTGTAACCATTTCCACTGTTGCATGTTGAATGACTGAACATGCAATAATGTCAAATATTACACCATGGCTCATGCTACTATTGGTACATATTGTGCCATGTAGATTAAGGGGATAAGGTGTTTCATTAATGGGAGTATGGGACAAGAGAAAAACCCATTTTTTACCTTTTATATATATTTTTTTTGTTTAAAAAACATTATATAATTAAATGTAAAAAAATAGGAACATATTTGAAATTAAAATAAATAGACAGATAAAATGGTGACAGTATGAATGATTGCACACCACTTTGTAAACATGATTACACTCTAGTTACATGTAAAATGGTGACGGTATGAATGATTACACGCAAGTTTTGTAAACATGATTACATGATAAATTAAATTTAGCATGTAATCATTGGTTTGCTTTCATCGTGTAATCATTAACCAAATTTTAAGTTGAATGATTGAATAGGCAACAATGTGAATTTTAAGTTAGGGCAGTTGTGAAATCAGAAGATGAGTTAAGTTAGGGAGGTAGGGAGGAAAATTGTAAGGCCTAGGAAACATTCTTAGGCCCAAAAATATTTGTTCCTAGGCCTGAAAAACTTTCTTAGGCTCAGGCCATAGTGGTCATCGCGTCATTAGTATTGGGGCTGATAGGAAAGATCTAAGCCTATGAAGTTTAAGGCCTAGAATACGATACTTTGAGCCTAGGAATAACTCCTAGGCCCATTGTGGATTTAATTTCGAATTAAATATATATATTTGACGAAATTTTTATATATTTTTTTCCAACTGCACAGGATATTTTTAAAAATCGGTGTGCACCCATCAAAATCGATTATTGTATTGTAAATCTAATACAGGAGATCGTTTCAAGCAATGAGAACAACTGACAAGTTTTTGAAAGTACTCTTAGGTATTTAGGGGTTCATATTTGAAAGGGTTTTTTGCTATATGTAGTGTAATTTGTTCCTAGGCCTGTCAAATCTTTCATAGTCGCAAGAAAATTTGAGATTATCGACACCGTTCGTTTGTGACACGTGTAACGAAGGATCCCACATATTTACTCGCCACGTAATCAATTGGTAGTGGATTACTGATGGATCCCACTAATCTTCTTCTTCTCTTCTGATTACATTTTGGATCCCACTTAGTCAAACACGCTTACCCATCTTCTTTTTCTTCACGTGTTCCAAAACCAGCAAACTTAGGGTTTTTCATACCCCAACTCTTCCACATGTACACTAAGAGGGTTTTGCTTGATTTACACAACAAGGTTTTTCGGTTTACAGATATCTGCAAAGTCTGAGAACACAAATGGGGAAGAATTCTGTTTATGTAGTTTTCAAAGGAAGGAAAACATGTGTGTTTAGTTCTTAGCCTGAATGTCATGAACATGTAGATGGTTTTCCAGGAGCATCTTACAAGAGGTTTAACTTAATCGATGAAGCATATAAAGCGATAAGTAGACATTCTGTACATTCAAGCCATTCTTTGCCTCAATCTTCTGTAAATGTTGAAGAAGCTATCTAAGAAGAGTGAAAGCACTGGTGTGATGTTGTTTTTATTTGTAGGGATGTTTATTTTGGGAGTTATAGTAGGCAAGATTATTTGAAAGATCTTGTTTGTTCTGTTCTGCTGATATGAGTAATGAAGGAGCATTTTATTTGTTTGTTATGTTCTACTGGTATGAGTAATTAAAGATCTTGTTTATTATGTATTTTGAGCCTATGAGACTTGTACTCGTCAACAATGGTCCCAGTCATGATCTTTGTTACTTGATGAATATATCCAATAACTATGAAAAATGCTTTATTGAAAATGATTTTGAATGTAATGAGAGACTAATTCAAATTAAACTGTGACAAATTCATATACCTATATACAAATATCAGGACCCAGAACAGGAACATAGCATATACAAAAAAAACTGTGACAAATTCTCTTAGGCATTGGAACAAATCTCCTAGGCCTTGGAACAAATCTCCTAGGCCTAGGAGAATTGTTCCAAGGCCCATTATAGTTGTTCCAATGCCCAAGAGAGTTGTTCCTAGGCCTATGAGAATTGTTCCCAGGCTAACGAGAGTTGTTCTTAGGCTAAGGAGTAGTATGAATTGTTTCCAGGCCTACGAGAATTTTTCCCGGGCCCACGAGAGTTGATCCTAGGCTAAGCATAATTGTTCCAAGGCCCGGAAACTAAACTGGTGGCTTTTCATTGTAAAGAGCTGTACAATGGTTCATTTGAAATGTAAAGGTTACATTGGTTAGTGTACCCACCGTTGAGTTTACAATAACAAAATAAATGTTCATTTAAGGTACAATGGTTCATTTCATTTCAAATGTAAAGGTTATAATGGTTCATTCTTCAATGAAATTAATGTAAGGTGACTTTTCAGTTTTCAATGATATGGGTTCACTATAAAAACCGAATCTCAGTTACATATTTTCCTCAGAAAAGTATTCAATCTTCCTAAGTTGTTACATTTTTCATCACTTCATTTTTTTCAAGTGGAAATGGAAGCAAACGACAAGAGTAGTCATATGGTAAATGCCATTTTTGAAGTAATGCATCAACGGGTTGCAATCGCTGTGGAGACTATCATCAACGAGCTTGAAAATGCAAAATGACTATGTGCTGATTATACTGTATTGATGGGGAAATTTCAGAATCTGGAACTTGAAATCATCAACTTAAACATTGAGATTGAAGCAAGGGACAACCAAATCAATGGACTCTACCAACTTGTTGAACATTTGCAGAAGAGGTTGATGGACTTCAACATTCCATCATCACCCTGAACATCCTCACATTTGAATATTTGTTTTTTTTTTTCAACATGTTGTAATTGGGTTTGCTTAACAAGTTAATGTAAGTAGTTTTGTTTTCTGGGAATTGCCTTTTGTCCTTTGTTTCACATGCGCACTCTGTATAATCCAGATCCAGACTGACAATATCTGTCAATAGTAGCACGAGCCATGGTGTAATCTTTGACATTGTTGCATGTTTAGTCATTCAACACACAACCATGTGAATGGTTACACGATGGAAACTAAGCATATTTATATCTATCATGTAAGGATTATTAGTTTCCATCGGGTAATCATGGACACTGTTGCATGTTGAATGGTTACACGATGGAAACAAAACACCCTTACACGATACAATTAAAAACACACGAAAATTTGGTATATAATTATACATTCTGTGACCAATTAGTATGTATTCATTCATTCACACACACACACACACACACACACACACACACACACACACATATATATATATATAAGCATCTAAGGCCTAGGATAATTGTTGAAAGACATTCTCACCAAAATACATGATTCCTAAGCTGTACAAGATTCTATGGGGAATTACGGAGTTGACCATTGGTGTAAATGTCAATTGCAATGACCTTACAAATGTTTTTGATATTCTTTTGTCCAAAAATTGATTTCCATTGAGTTAGAACTCCAGCCAAAATCAACTCATCTTACTTCATTAAAAAGGCATCACAACTGTTTCTGTAAAATGATGGGATATGTCAAACGTAAGTGAAAATATAAATGCGGTGCCTAATACAACCTAGGGGGGGGGGGGGGGGGGGGGGTGAATGGGTTGTTAATCGATTATTACCAATTTTTCGATTAGTCACAATAATAGCATATAAAAACCCAAATACACAACAAAATAAATCAAGTGTAAAATGCGGAAATTAAAGAATAGTTGATTTTTACGTGGAAACCTTCAACAAGGAAAAACCATGAGCTATTGAGCTAGCCACACTCGATCATCGAATCCACTATATGTAATGATGTTTACAACCTAGGTTGACCTCAACCATTCTTGGTTACTAACCCACCACTACTACCCCCATGCCTTTTATAGTGAACCTAGACCAACCTTAGACAATCTCTATATGAAGAAAATGTTACACTCTCAAGTGAGCACCTCCTAATCTACCCGCATGCCTTTTACAGAAGAGCTAGTACAATGCTTGTGCAACTTCACCTAGAAGCCACAAGACTTTGACTCTATGAAGAGAATAAACAACCTATATGAATATGTGATGATATTCAAATGCAAATAATGCTAGGCTACACTAAATGCTTAACTAGATGTCCTAATACAAATCAACACTCTAGTTATCAACAATGCCTACATGTACATACATGAGGACTCAATTAGGTTCAAATAGACTCTAGCAACGTAATTGTCAACAAACAAAGTCATTTCAACACAAGTTGTTAATTAATCATGGCAAGGCCTAAAAACATGCAATTAACTAATGCAATCAAGGAGCCCTAATCAACAATGTCTAAATGCAACCATAAAGACTTAGCTAGATGTTATCAATCACAAAACAATCCTAGCTATCAAACAATGTCAACATGTCCATACATGTGAACTCAATTCGTTGTAGAGAATTTCTAACAACATAATTTTCAACTAAACACACATAAACATTCAAAGCCTTAACTAGTTGATTAAAAGACAATCTATCAACCTAGTTATCAATAAATCACACAAGAATGTTTATGACTTAAGCTTTTTAGGTAAAAAGACCTAATCAATTAAGCTATCAAAATACAAACCTAATCATGTTATCAAGACTCATAAATATATGCAATAAATAGAGTCTAGATATTTAATCATGCAATAAATACCTAATCTAGAGTAAGAAGAACATTAAATGATATTCAATGAAGTTCTAACTTACCTGGTCATGAAACTATGAAGACCCATGCTCAAATGATGATGGATGATGTTATGGATGCATGAAGCTTTCTCCCTCAAGAAATCTCTCTTTCTCTCTCTAGAAGATGAATTCTCTCTCTAGGGTTTCAGTTGGGAGAGTG
Source organism: Acer negundo (assembly GCA_035582765.1). Taxonomy (NCBI): domain Eukaryota; kingdom Viridiplantae; phylum Streptophyta; class Magnoliopsida; order Sapindales; family Sapindaceae; genus Acer; species Acer negundo. The sequence continues at coordinate 23,447,845 of CM069241.1, read as the reverse complement.
ATTGGTTAATGAAGAAGAAGAGAACAAGATGTATTTATATAGAGTGAAAAAGGTTGGGTGAAAAGACAATTTAATCCCAATTTCACGGACCAAATCGGTGCCTTATTCTAATGCCAGTGCTAGCAGAATCAAGGGCGCAGAAATGCACCTGACTCACTGGTCCCTTTTCGGCGCCCTGATTTTGCGGCCATGGCCTGCAGAAACCGCCACACCACAGCTCAATATTTGAGCGCACCGAAACATAACCAAACGATATCGAAACCTTTCATATGATATATCATTGGAAAGGTATGGAACTTTACTTACTACTAGAATTTATGGAATGACATTTGATATATTTATAAAAAGTTATGGTCAATAGAGTGACCAATGGTCAGATTCGGATCACAGTTGTGATGCCCTGTTTTAGTGGTCACTTTGGAGATTTCAAAACCAATCCAAACAGTCATGAAATATTACAAATAATATACTGTTGGAAAGGTATGAGTGTTTAGTTTGTCCAGAATTTTACAAAACTCAATTTAAATATTTTTCTAAAAAGTTATGGTCACAAGACCATACAATGGTCAGTTTTAAAAAATATATAAATCATTGAAATCCAATCTTTTGAAAATAGACACTTCACTCCAAATAACCAAACCAAGACGACCACTTATCCAAGAGATGAATGAGACATTCTCAAGTGGTCAACCATCGCGTTAAGACATGCACACCATCGTGCAAGCACAGACATTTACGATCACACAAACGGAAACGAATTACACCACACTTAAGACTAACATGAAAAGCAAGTGTAGGAAGTGAATGCATCATAATGCCTAACATATCGTGGCATTGTCATTGAACAAGATGCACTCAATTAAAATATGCATGAATAGAATTAGTGGCTTTGTATCCTAATGCCTAAACATGTTATGGCAATTCAATGAACAAGATGCAATTAATTTAACATGCATGAAGAGAATTCATGAATAATCACCAAGCATGTGACACACAAAAGATAAGCAATATATGAAAATGCATAAGTGTGATGATAAAGCATATAAGCACACAATTAAGAGAAACACAAATGCAATCATATAAATGCAATGAAAGTGTGTGTGTGCTAAATGACATAGATGCATGAAACAATGAAACACATACGCATGGTAACAAATGCACGATAGATAAAGATACATGCAAGTGTGTGTGTGCACCTAATCTCTTCAAGAATCAAGGTCAAGTGATATACCTTTTGAGGCTCTTGATCTTGAAGTCATGGAGATGCTTAGAAGCTTGTCTTGATAAACATCAAGATGACCTAAGCTACCCATTACATAATCATCCCCAATGTGGTACGTCATGAAATAAGCCAATCACAAAATAGAGGTTCTTACAGTAAGTATCTTTAGGAAAGTAAATAAAAAGTAAATAAATATGTCAAACATACTCATCATGTTGTTATGGAATGAAATCACTGTGTATGCTTTCAGCTTTGAATGGGGTGGCATGAGGATCCATCTTCAATTGTTGGTAGTAACTGGCATGCTTCAACATAGATGGCAATAGGTAAAGTAGGCCACGAATGTCCTTCAATCTATTACTAAGTCCGCTCTTCCGATCATTAAATAAATCAAATACCAGTACTTTTCCTTCCTTGAGAAGTATATGACATAACAATCAATGGCTGGGAACGAGGCACAGAATAAGCACATATATATACTGTAAGGACCTTTTTTTTGTGATTGGCTTATTTCATGACATACCACATTGAGGATGATTGTGTAATGGGTAGCTTAGGTCTTTTTGATGATTATCAAGGCAAGCTTCCAAGCATCCTAGTGACTTCAAGATCAAGAGCTCTAAAAGGTATATCACTTGACCTTGATTCTTGAAGTGATTAAGTGCATGCACACACTTGCATGCATCTTTATATATTGTACATTTGTTACCATGCATGTGTGTTTCATTGATTCGTGCATCTATGTCATTTAGCACACACACACTTTCATTGCATTTATATGATTGCATTTGTGTTTCTCTTAATTGTGTGCTTATGTGCTTTATCATCACACTTATGCATTTTCATATACTGCATATCTTTTGTGTGTCACATGCTTGGTGAATATTCATGATGTTATCCATTCCCATGCATATTATTTATTCACAACCACACTTGCACTTCATGTTAGTCTCAAATGTGGTGTAATTCGTTTCCGTTTATGTGATCGGAAACGTCTGTGCTTGCACTATGGTGTGCATGTCTTAGCGCGATGGTTGACCACTTAAGAAGGTCTCATCTTCTCTTGGATAAGTGTTAGATTTAGTTTGGTGATTTGGAGTAAAGTATCTAGTTGTAAAAGATTGGATTTCAATGGTTTAAATGTTTTTCAAAACTGACCTTTGTATGGTCTTGTGACCATAACTTTTTATAAAAACATTAAAATTGAGTTTTGTAAAGTTCTTCACAAACTAGACACCCATACAATGGTGTATTATTCGTAATATTTCATGACCATTTTGATTAGTTTTGAAATCTCTAAAGTGATAACTAAAACAGAGCATCACAGCTGTTATCCGAATCTGACCTTTAGTCACTCAAATGACCATAACCTTTTCTACAGACATTGAAATATCATTCTGTAATTGGAGTAGAAAGTAGATATCCATACCTTTCCAATGGTATATCATACAAAAGGTTTCGATATCGTTTGGTCATGGTTTGAGGTGCTTGAATCTCGGAATCTGAGTGCTGGTCGTCATGTGCAGATAACCAGCGCAACTTTGGACAGTAGGTCTGCACTGGTTGACCAGCTCCAGACCAGTGCAATTGACTGTGGGCTGTTCTTTTCTAAAACGACGTGGTTTCGTCTTGTCCTAGTATATATACATTATTTTCTTCTTTTGGTTGACTAAGGAGCTCAAAAATACACATATTAGAGAGAGAAACCAAACCCTAGAGAGAGAAAGCTCCCAAGAACTCACTTTTACTCAACCAAAATCCTTCCCATGAGCATCTAGCATTTCCCTAGCATCATTCAAGCATGGGTTGTGTTGATTTCTTTGTCTAGGTAATCTCTACATGTTCTAAATTTTTTTGTTTCATATTTATGACATGTTTGCCTAGGATGAGCATTTAGTTGTTGATTAAATGCATGACTCTTTACTTAATGTTATTTATAACATGATTGAGTCTTTGATGTTTGGTTGAGATGAGTTGTTTGTTAATATCTAGCGTTTAGGACTATTTTTCCCTCTAGCTAAGTCTATATGATTTTCATTTAGACATTGGTGTGTAGGATTCATTGATTGCATTTGTTAATTGTATTTAGTGTCCTTGCCATGCTCATTGACAACTTGTGTTGATTGGCCTTTTGATTGACAAATTCTTGATTGCATTAGTTAATTGCATATTTTAAGGCTTTGCCATGATTAATTGACAACTTGGGTTGAAATGGCTTTGTTTGTTGACAATTAGGTTGTAAGAAATATTTACAACTAAGTGACACCTCATGTATGTACATGTAGGCTTTATTGATAACTAGGATGTTGATTTGCATTATAACATCTAGTTAAGCATTTCATGTAGCCTAGCATTATTTGCATTTGAATATCATCACATATTCATATAAATTGTTTATTCTCTTCATAGAGTCAAAGTCTTATAGCTTCTAGGTGAAGTTGCACAAGCATTGTACAAGCTCCTCTGTAAAGGCCTGCGGGTAGATTAAGAGGTGCTCACTTGAGAGTGTAACCTTCTCTTCATATAGAGGTTGTCTAGGGTTGGTCTAGGTTCACTATAAAAGGCCTGCAGGTAGTAGTGGTGGGTTAGTAACCAAGATTGGTTGAGGTCAACCTAGGTTGTAAACATCATTACATATAGTGGATTCGAGGATCGAGTGTGGCTAGCTCAATAGCTCGTGGTTTTTCCTTGTTGAAGGTTTCCATGTAAAAATCAAGTGTTCTTTAATTCCCACATTTTATACTTGATTTATTTTATTGTGTGTTTGGGTTTTCATATGCTAATATTGACTAATCGAAAAATTGATAATAATCGATTAACAACCTATTCACCCCCCCTCTAGGTTATTTTAGACGCACTTAATTATATTTTCATATACAAAATAGATACAAATTATTTAAGGAAATAGGTAATGACAACGCAACGTCATTTCCAACAACTTACTGAATCCATTTGCCACCAATGTTGAGGGTATAGAAGTTCATTCCCTATAACATGTCTGAGGACATCTGGACTTGGTTGGTAATCTAAAGGAACTAATTCTGGGTAGTCTTTCTAGACATTGACAACTTTAGGAAGAGTGCTGATCTTCTTGGGCCTTCTTTTGCGATCTTTATCCTGTTGAGGAGAAGGAGGAAAACTGGTTTCTTTCAGTTCAGTTCTTTCCTACTCATTCTTCTGAAATTCTGTTTTCTCCCTCAAGCTATCCAGCAATTTCATTTCATCAGCCCACTTAATGTTTACGGTATTCTGTCATCAAAAAATACATTCATTAAGATAACTCCTAGACTCATAGCAACCAGTCCTAGACTTATATCAAACAATTATAGGGTCAAAAATACATGCATTATAACACATTTTCATAAACATGCATAAACACATTTCATATCCGATATCTTATAACTAGGGTGATACTTACACAGAAAGATGTGTTAACCAATCCAATATTTTGCACGTAGTTAAGCTTACTGCTTGATCGCCTCCTCTATAGGATATCAAAGTAACTATAAATATGCTGTGTAAATGCAGTGATGTAAATTACGTAATAAGTAACATAAAGTCTTAATAACAAGAAATAGATAGTTAAGTATGTTACCAAATTTGATATCCACTTTTCAACGTTGACCAAGTCTTAAAAATTTTGACGCATCATGGGAATGATTTGACTTGTATAAAAACTATTAAAAAATGAATACATTACATTAGGACAAATATTAAAAATGAATACATTGAAAATCATGGCAATATAACAGATTACAGGAATGGAATATTACCTAACTTGGTTGCTGTTCTTGAGGAAAGACTTGAACTCAACTATGTCTATATCTTCCTCGTTTGACTTTGTTTTCTTTGTCTTGATGGGCATCGGATTTGTGTACGGGATTTCAAGATATCTTGACCGCTTTCGAGTCCTCTATTTATCGACGTCTTTATATTCAACATTAGGGTCGGCCTCAGTAAGTTCTACCACACTACTTGGGAAGTTCTGGGCAATAAAACACATGGACGGGGATGGAAATTCTTCTATTTCAAGGATAGATTTTTCCTCAGAGTCCTTCATAAAATTAAATATGTAGTAAAGTACAAACCATTGATATACTCATATATATGACAAAAACACTATTATGGAATTGTTCCCTGGCCTAAGAGTATTGTTCCGAGGCCTAACAAATTGTTTATTGGCCGAACAGAGTTGTTCCCAGGCCTCGACTATATACATGACATAAACACTATTATGTTATAGATGGGGTATACATGACAACATCATTGATTTATTGTTATTTATAGAATGTACCTTGACCATCCCATCACCCTTGATTGCAGTAGACCCAACAGCTTTAACACCCTCAACAACAGCCTTATCTTCCTCACCACCCTAACACGCTTAACACCATCAACAACAACCTCTTACTCACCACCATTAACACCCTTATTTTCACCTTCCACATCAACAAAAGCATCATCTTCCTCACCAACCTTACCAATAAAAGCAACATCTCGTTGCTCACCCTCTTCTTCAACATCTTCCTCATCATCTTGCTAGTCACCCTGTTCTTCAGCATCCTGCTCAACAGCAGCCTTATCATCTTGCTCATGCTCAGCATCTTTCTAAACATCAACATCAATAAACTATTATATATAAATAAATAATAATATAATTTTCAACAACTTTATATCTAACCTTCATCTCCTTCCTAATCTTTGCAAATTCATTTCTACAGAATTCAATGATACGTTTCTCGCTATCAAGCATAGCAGTATATAGTTCTGGAATTGTGGAAGACACCTGAATTTTGTAATAATTAATACAGTGCATACAATAATAACATACTAAAAATCTAAAACCATATAACGTAGATGCAATCATACCTTAGAATTTCCATTGGAGAATAGACGCTTCTTAGAACGGGGGGGGGGGGACATTCGTTACAAAATGTGATTTTATTTCTCCCCACAGAGCCTTATATCTCCTTTGGAATAGAAGCGCCAATCCCATCATTGTCCTTGCCTTTTTGATAATCATCGACTCCATCGTCATAACCAATATCTTTTTCTTGTTCACTTCGATGTACAGGTAGAGCCAATTTCTCCCTCTTCTTTTCAGTTAGTGGCTCACAAACATATTTAAGGTTCAATAACTTGAAGTAATCTGTACCTTTTTCATACGAATCAACTTCCCAAGGAAATAAAGCCATCTGCATATCAGGAACAAACAATTGTTAGCGAATTTCTTCAAATAATTAACTAAAAACAAAGGGTCATTAAGTACACACCGATGCATTGAATGTTGATTCAATATTTTCAATCCTTTTTGTAAATTCCCATCTAGTGACCCGTGGATACCCCGTACCAACTCGCTTTCTGATGTTATCATCAAAACGAATTATCCGCTCTATGGCCCATACCTATACAATTTAAACTAACTAATATCAATTAATATTTTTCAATCCAACAAAGTATGAAACGAGAAACACTAAAACAAAGTTTGACAACATGCTAAATTTTTCTAAAACTTACCTGAAGTACGAGAGGGAACCCGGATAAATTGTAGGTATAATACTTTGATTTCTTTTCCTTATTCTCTTCCTCACCCCGCGGCTTCCCTTTCTCTTTCTCTTTCCCTTTTCCTTTTCCTTTCCCTTTAACTTCTTCTTCTTCTACTAACTCCCTATTCCTCTTTTTGTTCTTTTTCTTCTTTTTCTTCTTCTTCTTCTTCTTCTTCTTCTAAGTCTTCTGTATTCTTATTCTTCTGCTGCTTCTTGTTCTTATCTTCCTTTTTTGCTTCACCTCTTAGTTGAGGGAGCCATTTTTTCAGTACACCCTTCAAAAAAATATAATATAAACCCGAAGAGATAAGAACCCCATGGAAATTTTTTGAATTCTTCTTCCTTTTCAACTAATGAAAACAGCCACCCCGAGATAGCTGTGGTCCGTCCGTCATCCGTGCCAAAGAATTGGCTCACAATATATATATTCAATATCTTGTACACATCTTCACTCTGTTCAGACAACATTTTCCTCAAAATGGTGCACAATACCTCTACAGTCGACCTTTCTCCTTTGAAAATTCTCATAACCATCAAATCATCTCGTACTATATTGTTGTTAGCCAAAACCTTCGGGCAGTTGTCCCATATTCAACCCACTGCATAAATAGAATTCTTCTGGGCCGAAACAGGCTTTTGACTTCCTCAACCCAAACCACATCTCATCTTCTCTTTGTCTTTTGGGGTGAATGATCTCTTGTTTCAAAATATTATGGATAAGCTGCCCGTAAAGTGTCAACGGTTCTTTCAAACCCAAATATATGCCGAAAGGGCCTTCCTTGAATTTTTTCTCCAACCCAAATTTCTGTAGGATGGCATTCAACTCTGTAATCATGTTCTTTTGACCTCCACTATTTACTCTCACGGGAACCCAATTCTCATGGTTTGGAAACCGTCATAAGTTTGCATTCGAATTTTTCAACATCTAAACATTGAAAATAACAAGAAAACATCAGTCATAGGCTTATGAAAATAAGTCATAGGCTCAATATTATGTATGTATCATCAGTCCCAGACTTATGAAAGCTTAATTATATAGTTTCCTTATCAAGAAAGATCATTTGAAAGTTTAAGGGGGTTTTGTGGCACCAATAAATCAGTCTGTTATAACCCATTTCCAATATCGTTGAATATATATGAGGAATGTCATTGATTATTGATATTTACTTCCTTGTATACAAGTATAAAGGTATAATCAAGCCGTAATTACTGCCTGATCATTTTCTATTAGTAATTTCGAGCTTGTTCTTTGATCACTATAAATACGAGTCAAAAATCGGGTTATTTCAATCAACATTGATATCATATCATTAGTGATCAAGGTGCCTTCTAGCAATGTTGTCATCATGTTCGGTCTGTCTGTTTTTTTGTTAATGAATCAAGTTGTGTCAGTAGATTATGGTACAACACTCACCAAGTCATTGTTGTACTACGAGGCTCAACGTTCTTGAAACCTGCCTCGGAACTAGAAAGTGCAATGGCGTGCCAATTCTGGTCTTAAAGATGGCAGTGATGCTCGAGTAAGATACATCTATCCATCCATCTACATCTTTAATTTCAATTTCACTATCCTAATCCCAATTAATTTCATTGTTTATTCAAACTTTATATATGAATTAACATATATATATATATATTTGCCTAAATCAAATTCAAAGAGTGCCATGCAAATCAATAATGCATGGATAAAATTCATAGGAACTAATGCATGTACTGACCTATGATTGGTTGATATAAGTCTGGGACTGGATGCCATGAGCCTAGGAATTATCTGCTGGGAATAATGCATGCATTTTGTTGAGCCTATGATTGATTGATATGAGCTTGGGACTGGATGCCATTAGCCTAGGAATCATCTGCTGGGAATAATGCATGTATTTTGTGAGCCTATGATTGACTAATATAAGCCTGGGACTGGATGCCATGAGCTTAGGAATCATCTGCTGGGAATTAATGCATGTATTTTGTTGAGCATATGATTGATTGATATAAGCCTAGGATTGAATGCCATGAGCCTAGGAATCATCTGCTTGGAATAAAGCATGTATTTTGTGAGCCTATGATTGACTGATATAAGCTTGGGACTGGATGCCATGAGCCTAGGAATCATCTGCTATGAATTAGTGCATGTACTTTGTTGAGCCTATGATTGATTGATATAAGCCTGAAATTAGATGCCATAAGCCTAGGAATCATAAAATAAAAAACCCGTGACAAATTCTCTTAGGCATTGGAACAATTCTCCTAGGCCTAAGAGAATTGTTCCAAGGCTAGAGCCGGGGGGGGGGGGGGGTGGTCAATAGATTTTAATCAATTTTACCCAATTTTCGTGATCAGTCAAGTTTACGAAAATGCCCCTAACTAGTCAATTTATATAGCAAGTGTAATATGAGAGGAAATATAAAAGACACTTGATATTTATGTGAAAACCTTCAACAAGGAAAAATCACGGGCTGTTATGTGCACCACACACGAACCTCGAATCCACTAATTGCAATGACGTTTACAACCTAGGTTGACCTCAACCTCTCATGGTCTATAATCCGCCATTACTACTCGCAAGCCTATAAAAGTGGACCTAGTCCAATTTGTTTGCACCACTCACCGGTAGTCACAAGACTCACTTCTCAATGAAGAGAATAAACAACCTAATATGAATAATATGATATTCAATGAGCAAGTAATGCTAGGTTACACTAAATGCCTATCTAGGATGAAAGATGACAATAATCACAATTCTAGATATCAATCTTTGCTATATGACATGTCATAAAGCTTAGTTATCAAAGATTAAGCAATCCTAAAATTAGCTATCAAAATACAACTCTCAGACAATCAACATAATTATCTCAATCTTGTCAATAAAATATGTTCTATAAGCATATAAGTAATAAATGAGATTGCTTGTTAAGAAAAACACAAAATATATGTGATATTAGTGACCAACTTACCAAGCTAAAAGTGTTGAATAAAAACCAACCATGAATGTCACCTAGATGATCATGGATGATGCTAGATGATGATTTGATGCACTTGGATATGTGTTTGAGTAAACAAAGGAGAGTTCTTTAGTGATTTTTTCTCTTTGGAAAAATACTAAGTCAAAATATGAATTGAACTCTCTTAAAACTGACATAAAGTCCAAGTAGCATATATATATATAGGATGACAAATTGATGCTACATCGTTTTGCAAAGTTTTCAAAATTTTTGCCTTGACCGCCTTACAACAACCCTACGTAGAGCGGGTGTAGGGCAGTTTGTAGGCAATTAAAAAATCCACCAATGGCACCGCTCTATGAAGGGCGGTCGTAGAGTGGTCAAGAGCAAATTTGCTCTAACCGTTGTTTAATCGCCTTATGTAGGGCGGTTGTAGGGCGGTTTGACAGCACCCATAAATAAACATGATGCATCAAAAACATGGCATTTAACACACAAAATGCAATCAAATTAAACATACAAGAAGTGAGATTAATGAACATTAAAGCACACGTTATTAAGACATACAACATACAAAATAAGAATTATGCATGTGTTGTGAGTGTGTGCAACTACATCTCTTCAAAGCAAGTAAGCACTTAGAAATTTACCTTTGAAGTGCTTGAACTCTTGAGGTCTTTAAAGGGCTTTGGTTTTGCAAAGCACCAACCATCAAATGCCTAAGCTACCCTTACAGCAAACCCCACTTATGGTTTATTACCGAAATAAGCCAATCAATCTTGAGAAACTTACAATGGGCTTAGTTCCTTCTTCACCCGTGTCAATAGTGATGATGTGGCGACGAATAACACCTGAGCCTAGGAAAGATTTTATAGGACTATGAACAAATTATTTTGGGCCTAGAAATGGTTCTTAGGCCTTACTGTTTTCCTCCATTTATGAAATTATGGGGACCCTGCAATAATATCAACGATCGGCACCGTCCAATGATGAATGGGTATCAATGGAAATCTGTACGTGAAGTTTCGAGATCTTCGAACGGTCGAACAAGTACGTCGCTACCCATTACACTAGATATAGCAAACAACCCTTTCAAATATGAATCCCTAAGTGCCTAAGAGTTCTTTCAAAAACTTGTAAGTTGTTCTCGTTGCTTGAATCGATCTCCCGTATTAGATTTACACTTTCAAAATCGATTCTGATGGGTGCACATCGCTTTTTAAAAACATCCAGTGCAATTGGAAAAAAAACATTTCAAAAAAATATATTTAAATTGAAATTAAATCCACCATGGGTCTAGGAGTTGTTCCTAGGCTTAAACTATCGATTCCTAGGCCTTAAACTTCCTGGGCTTAGTTCCTTCTTATCAGCCTCAAAACTGATGACGTGGTGAAGAAAAACACCTGAGCTTGGGAAAGATTTTACAAGCCTAGGAACAAATTAGTTTGGGCCTAGGAATGTTTCTCAGACCTAGGAATGGTTCCCAGGTCTATTTGATCTCCATCACACATAGATGACACTTTTCTCTCTCTAAAACTTTTTTTTCCTATCTTTTCTCTTTAAAATATTGTTCTCCTCGTTGAAATGATTCTAACGATATATTACGGTCAAAAATCGGATATCATTTGCCCCCTCAAAAGTCCGTTGAAAGTATTTCGTTTTACGCTGAAATCTTGACACGCTGAAATATTACCATGATTACACGATGAAAATATTTACACGCTAAAATGTTTACATGATTACACGCTGTAATGCATTTTTACACGCCGAAATTATAAAAGGATTACACGCTAAAATTACATTTCAGAGTGTAATGTTTTTGGAAACTTCAAATTTTTTATTTTTCAATCTCTCTTCCAATTTTCAATTTTTCTAAAAAACTCATTTTTTTTTTTCAAACCTCCATTGATGAAGATCGAACATTACACGCTAGAATTAATATTCATGTCTAATTTTGTAAGATTGTTAGACACGAAGAGTTGTTTATTGGTGTAAGGGAAGAATGAATATAATATATATATATTTTTTAATTTAATCTTTGATTTTTTTTTTTTTGAAGTTGCTATAATAATATTATTTATAGAAAGAAAAAGCCATGAGAAGAAGATGAAGAAGCAGTGGGATCCAGCCTGTAATGAGAAGAAGAAGATTTAGTGAGATCCATCTGTAATCCACTTCCACCCTATAATGTCTTAACACGTGTTAATACTGTTGACGTGGCAAGCAAAAACCCTTGAGTCTAGGAAATATTTTATAGGCCTAGAGAACAATTCTGTTAGGCCTAGGTATGGTTCCTAGGCCTTTTAGTTTTCCTTCTTAGATGAAATTATGCGGGCCCCGCAATAATCTCAATGATTGGCACTGTCCAACGATGAAGGGGTATCAATGGAAACCTGTACGTGAAGTTTCGAGATCATCGAACGGTCGAACAAGTACGTCGCTGCTCATTTCATTAGATATAGTAAACAACCCTTTTAATTATGAACCCACAAATGCCTTAGAGTTCTTTCACAAACTTGTATATTGTTGTCGTTGCTTGACTTGATCTCTCGTATTAGCTTTACAGTTTCAAACTCGAATTTGATGGGTGCACACCGTTTTTTAAAAACATCTCGTGCAATTGGAAAAAAAAAATTTATTTAATTCGAAATTAAATCCACCATGGGCCTATGAGTTATTCTTAGGCTTAATGTACCGATTCTTAAGCCTTGAACCTCTTGGGCTTAGTTCCTTCTTATCAACCCCAATATTGATGACATTGCGATGGAAAAACCTCTAAGCCTAGGAAAGATTTTACAGGCCTAGGAATAATTATTTTGGGCCTAGGTATGGTTCCCAGGCCTTACAGTTTTACTTCATCGATGAAATTATGGGGGCCTTGCAATAATCTCAACGATCTGCACTGTCCAACGATAAAGGGGCATCAATGGAAATCTTTACGTTAATTTTCGAGATCATCGAACGGTCCAACAATATTTAACCTCATTTTTTAGCCTAGGAATTATTATTTTAGTGTCTAACCTCATTTTTTAGCCTGGGAATTATTATTTTAGGCCTGGGAATTATTCCCATCAGCGTGATTAAACCATCAATTGAACATTGTTTAATCTCATAAGCTTGGGAATTGTATTACCACCAAGGCTCAAAATAAATAACACTAGCTAACAACACATACAAATATAAGGTAGTCAAGCAAGCAAATAATCACCTGTTTTCAAACAACACATATACACCTGTTTTGGTTCAATCAACCAACACATACAAATAAAAATGTTTATAAACAAAAACACATACAAATTCCCTAAACATGTTTCCCACCAAACCATACAACACCATAAATGTGCAAACAAACTAAACTTCACCGTACATGAAATATGAATTCAGCGTAAGTGTTATTCAGCAGTATTGTCTTCTCCATCGTTCAACAAAGGTTCTTCATCGACATAAAATTCTACTTGGTTCACGACCAATGAAGACTACATTGGATAGAAAAATGATAAGGATGTCTGCACCTAAGAATTCTTGTGCCTGTGTGTGTCTGTCTCCTTTTGATAATCATCTGCCTCATTTGCATGCCTCCTTTTATTTTATTTTTTCACGTGCATCATCTTTCCTCCTATAAATCCATTTTGTAGCTATTATATTAAAAATAATAAAGAGTAACTCATGAACCAATTCTCTTATAAATTGACAATATTCCTCTAAAGTTCATGGACTTTCCTAAGGATTGTACTCTCTCCTCTCCCCCTTGCCTCAAAAAGTCATGCAACTTACATATAATGTGTAAAGCACACACATCATTCTACCTTAAGAGTACATTAGACATTGCAATATGTAATCAATAAGATGTATATTTGCAATAAAAATATTACCTTTCTAATCAGTACAAAAATACAAAGCAAGAAGCACATATAAGATAATAAATGGATCATGAAGATGCACATGCACACACTTAAAAGATCTCCAACCAAACGATAGAAACATGGCTCTTCTTGTTCTATAGGTAAAATTAAGATAATTTAGTTACAATCTATACCTAAAGTTGAAAACTAAGAATACCATTAGAATATCAATGCTCCATATAATCATCTATCACAAGATAAGACTACTAGGAAGTGATATGCTTTGAAGGGGACTACATTGACCATAAATAGTAGCTTACATTTCCAAGCTCGCCTGTTCCACTACACTCCCAAACTGTGAGTTACAAGGTTTCTCTGTTACATCTTACAACTTAAATAACAACCTGAAAAAAGACGATGCATACAACATTACAAAGTATAAAACCAAAACTTTCGCATAGTATAACATCAAACTATGTAAGTAATGTGCCAATTCTAAATCAATAAAATTTCCCACAAATATCTATCATTTATTTATGTTACAGCATCTCTGATGAAAATTGTCATCACCATCCCATTTTCCAATTTGAGAATGACACGCCACAACAAAATCGCAGCACAAGCACTTTAGAATCTATCAAAAAAAATTTGCAAACCAAGCTTGAAGAAGTAAAAATCAATATTATGCAGTCTATATCATAAGGTAAAAGGAGAATTTACTAACAATCCAACTGGAAGCTAGGGTTTGCTTATAGGAGAGATTTTGGTTGCTTTTGGAAGAGAAGAGTCCAGCGAGGAACAGACAGCAGACATCGCGATCGTAGTACTTGTAATTGACCTCACGTACATCGCCGTTTCAGTTGGCTCCCATTAACACGACTAGTTGCTTCCTCATTGCGTCCATGTTTACTCTCTGTGTGTGGGAATCTATGGAGATGGGAGATTGGAAGCTAGGATTTTCTTACAGGAGAGATTTTAGGGACTTTTGGATGAGAAGGGCAGTTTCGTCCTTACACATTGTAAGAGGGTTATTTTGTCATTTTGCACGGTTTAATTGTGGAGGGTATTATTGTCTTAGAAAGGCTATTTCCTAGAAAGTAAATATCAGGAAAGGCTAGATATCCACTTTTTATTCCAAGCGGCTATTTCCTAAAAATGATTGTTAGGAATGGCTATATTTTCAAGGCCCCCTAAAATCAAAATAGCAAAACATTATTATAACAGAAATGAGTGCGAGAGAGATGGATGGATACCTGCACCGTTGCACCAAACAAGATTAATATACTTGATAAGCTAATTCCGAATTGCATAGCCATGGAATTCAAAAACCCAAATCAAAACCAAAGCTTGTGGAGTAAGCTCAACTGAAGCTTGTTGAATACAGTTGTTAGTTCTTGGTGAACAAGCTAAGGCGAAGCTTCTTGAATTTGATTCAAGATCGAAGCTTCTTGAACACGATTCTTAAAATCTTGGTGAGCACGATTTCTTGATGTGTTAGTGAGCACGATTCCGATTTAATAAGGAAAATAATATAATTGGATAATAATTAAAAATTAAATTCTGTATTCTTGGTGATCAAGCAAGAAAATCAGAATCCCAATTAAAGGTTTCTTTATTCTTTACACAAAAATGGTTGACTTAAGGAAGTGACAAAGGTCAACTGGACTCTCATGGTCCAATCGGAGTGGCATTCGTGTAAGCAGGACGCACCCACACATGAGTCGTGCATTCGAAGGTTCGAGGTCCATGATTTGCACCAGCCTGTGCGCCCGAGAGAGAGCCTTTATGCCACACACATGTTGATAACTACTATCACACAATTACTTATATACTACATATAAATTCCTTCCCTAGCCAATGTGGGATGTGCCATTTTTCCCACACTTTTGGTTCACATTGAGACTCAATTTCTCATTCACCCATTTAACCATTTTGTGAGTTTGAGCATACCATTTCGAAGCTCTCACGGAGGAGAATTCGAATACACTTTAATCTTCTATTTTCATGGAAATAATCATACTCAATTTGTGCCTCTCAAATTAAGAGTTTATCACAAAATTTGTGCTGTCAAATTAAGAGTTCATCACAAAATTTCCAACACAATTAATCAACACCAAATAATGAAAGAGTGATGCTATTGGCACACCCCCTATTGATCTATTTATGCCCCACTTGTTTAAATTTTGATTTAATTAGATAAAGTTAAATGTTTTTATTAATTTATTTTATTTATTTCAAAAACTACCCTTTTACTTATTTTCAAACTTAATAAACCACATATCTAATATCTCTATCTATCTCAGGGAAATGCTTAGATACTTCTTTGGTACGAGGTGAGTTGGCACGTTCTACCAATGTATTTTTGACACATCATTATATTTAGAAACCTAATAATTACTACTGTCATGCCAAGTCCAAAAATTTGCCAAGTCAAGAATTCCAACCTCTCCTCCTCTTATCATCTCTCACCGTCATTTTGATCAAAAATAAAAAATAAAAAAATCTCCCACTGTCATCTCTATCTCCCATCTCTGAATTTTTAAAACTCACCAAGACACCAACTAAAATTTTCATATATTTGGTTATTAAAAGATATAAAATTTGTAGAAAATAACTAAAACTTAAATATAAAACTTTTATAAATTTCACTGTCATGAAAAGCTTTTGCTATAATATAATGATTTAAACTAAAATAAAATTAACTAAAAAATCCGAATAGAGTGGTGGCCTTCCTAGATTTAACGATTTTAATTAAAAATGGAGTCATACTTGCGACTTTGTCCGGATCAGAGGAAGTCCAGATCGAAGGAAGTTCAGCACATCCTCCGCGTATCTGAAGGAAAGCAACAATGGAAAGCAACAAGCACATCCTCCGCGTATTTGTAATGAAATATTTGTTCTTTTATTTTAATTTGTAAATTTTAGTCAAATGGGGAAACGGGGGAAACGGGGAAATAGGGAAAAATGGAAAAAAACTGGAAAAATGGGGAATTGGGGATGGGGATGGATATAGGTCCCCTCAAAATTGCCCATTTGTCCCTTTTTGAAGCAGGGATTTTGAGAAAGAAATTTCATCCATCGGATGAAATAAAATTTGATCTAACGGTTTATATAAAATATTTAAAATGATAAAACATTTCAAAACAAAATAAAAATAAAAATAAAAATGGAAACCTCTCCTTCTTCCCAAAGCCTCCCTTTCTCTCTCTGTTTGTCTATCTTCTTCACAAATCACTAAAACACAAAAGTTAGGGTTTCCCACACCAAGTAAAGATTAGAATCCGATATCCATTTGATTTTCGTTACGCACGGGCATGCACATACTTAGAGATGCACATTTGGGGAATAAGGATGAATATAGGTCCACCCATCTTCATCCCTATTTCCTAGACTCTTCCCCCATCCCCACTTCCCAAACCCTTCCCACATACTTAGGGTGTTTTTTTTCCCTATATTAAAGTCGAACCCATTAATTAGATGTTCTAAAATATATATCTGCTATAATTTTTTTTTTCTTTTTTTAAACAGCGATTTATTGATTCATCAAGCCAATAGACACATATACAGCAAACAACAAACAACCACACACTTACACGTCAACAGGAAACTATAAAAGAGAGAATCCACATGTTTGTGGGTTGCTGGCACACAACAACAAGATTGGAGGGTCCACTAACGATTATAAAAAAATTAACACAATCAATTTCAAGCTAGATGATAAATTCATGAATTGAAAAAGGACTGCATATATTATCATAATATACGTACATATAAGCTGCTAGGTACAGTTGAGATTTCAAGACAAGGGGACATGTGGTGCAACAGAGACTGCATGTATATAAATAGATGATATGTAGAATTTGGGTCAGAAATAGAGAGTAGTGAAGAAAAGAAAGAAGTCAGGGAAACAGAATTGCTATAATTGTTCATATCTTACTAAATAACTGATAGCAATAACAAGGGAAACTGTTGCTACTTTCCAGCGACAGAGACTGCATGAATTATTGCACGTTAACAAGGGAAAATTGTCCCACAAACTACAACTACAACTACACCTAACGTGCATGTGGAATGGCTTTCTCTAACCCAAGATGTGCCATCTGTTCCCTTCATGCTGATTTTTTCAACATCTAAACATTTGTTTTGAAAATGATTATTGTTTCTTAATCCAATTGTTTCTCTTTCATGCCTTCACTTTTCTACATTACCATTCTTGCCCCTCTTCTTCCTCTTTCAACATGGATATGCAAACACTGGTATGTTTTGTTAAGAATGGGGTTGCAAAAAGTAAACCAGTTGCAAACACCGGTCGTTTTCGTCCTCTCTCAAAACTGAAACAGTATAAACACATGGCAGATGTATCATGTATCGGTTAAACACATGGTTAGCAGTGACTGTTAGTAGCGGTTAAATTTTGCTGGTTGTAGTAAATGGTTGGATTCCTCTTTAAATACTGAAATATTGATTTCAGCTTTTTTTTTTTTTTTCTTTCTAATTTTACTATTTACATTATCAGCATTGTTAGTCTGTTAGTTTGAATTGATGTTATGGGAAATTCTGGTGTTATATATATATATATATATATGTATATGTGAGTGTAGCCAGACAATTTTCTCAAACCGGGCTAATTAATTTTTCTCATTTGATTAAAAGTTTATCTAAATAATTATATATATATATATGGGGAATTGGGGAAACATCCACGACCCCAGTTTTTTAAACAATTTTGGATACAACTTCTTAGCTATTGGATACTGTTTCTTTTAATTGATAGGATTTATTCTCTTTTTCTTTCCTTATTTATTATAGACATTCACGACCCCAGTTTTTTAAACAATTTTGGATACAACTTCTTAGCTATTGGATACTGTTTCTTTTAATTGATAGGATTTATTCTCTTTTTCTTTCCTTATTTATTGTAGACATTATCTCTCACCTAATTAATTCTTTATCTCTAAAGATTATTATTATTTTATTAAATTCTCTCACCTTAATTAATTTTATATCTTTAATTTATTTTTCCTTTCTTTTTTTTTTTCTTTTACACGTTTTTTTTCTTTTTCTTTTTTAACTTAACCTAAAACCAAAACATATCACTCTCACTTTTCAATCTTTAAAATCCCTTTTTTTTCTTTCTCTTTTTTTTTTCTTTACTATTCTTATTTCTCAATTTACTTTATCTAAAATAAAAAATTTTATACATGTAATCACTCTCCTCTTTTATTGTTATTTTTATTTTTTTCTTTTCCTCTTTAATCATTTCTTATTTCATTAGCTTATGAGTTGTACTTTTGCAAAGTTGTACAATTTTATTGGTCTTGTTAATATATTTGCAAAGTTGAATAGAAACATCATACATGACTTCATTTATATTGATATTGGTAAATTAAAATCTATGTGCAATAAGTAAAGCAATGAAAAACTACCAATGAATACATGACTTGATCTATAAAATCAATAAAACATGTTCGGCATGTTGGACGTACTTTGCCCATCTCTGTTGTCCTATGATTTGCCCATCTTAAATCAATAAAATCTATAAAGTTATTCATTACTAAAATTTGTAAAATAAAACATGTTAAATAGTTCAAAAAATTCAAAACAAAAAAAAAAAAAAAAACTAATTCAAAAGATTACATTGTTATTCTTTTGTCAAAAAAAAAAAAAAAAGATTACATGGTTATAGTGTAAACCAAATCATAACAAAAAACCAAAACACTTTTCGCCAGCAATCATACTGCCAATTTGGATGCTTTGATCATCTTCAATAACCATTCAACATACTGCAAACTATTATTCGGCATGCTAGATCTAATTTTCACATCTCTGCTGTCCTATGAGAAAGCCAAATAATTTGATTATTAACAAACATAAGAAAACAAATAATCAACAAAAATTTCAATTAAAACTTACATTAATCTTCATCACAACTTTCCAAATCTTGATCAAATTCTTGTGTTCCCTCGAATTCTGAAAAAAAATATAATAGTTAACTTGAGTAAATATAGATTGATGTACGACGATATGATTAAAAAAAAAAACATACCTTGGCTAGTTGATTCAAGCTTTCTTCTTTTTGGATTTAAAGGGCAATTTCGCTTGTCATGCCTATACTTCTCGCATAATTTACACTGCCTTTTTTTCTTATTTAGGGACAACTCAATACCACTTTTTATTCTTTTAGAATTGTTAACATCTTTTTTCCTACCTTTCATTTGCGAGACATTAGGATCTATAAGCAAAGATTGAGAAGAACGGACTTTATCACATAAATCATCTTTCATTTGTAACCTATCTATTGGATGCTTATAAACTTATGAAAACTTTCTTGATAATTCGTTTAAAGCTTTCATGTCGATGATGTATTTTTCCTTTGAAGATGCTGCTTAGTTGCTTGGTGACACATATGGCTAAGTCTCAGTGCCTCAGATTCTTCGATGTTATCATTTTTCACCAAATCCTCTGAATCCATGATCCTAAACTTATTTGCTTCTTGTTTCCATCTTGAAAGAACAAAGTGTTCTGGTATTGTATCAATATCGAGTTGAACAAACACTTTCAAAACATGTCTACAAAGTATTCCAACGAAATCAAAATTTCTGCATTCACACATACCTTTGTAATTTTGCAAGTTTAACTTCACAACAAACTCTTCAAGTTCACCAAACTTTGATTTTACTAAGTATGTGTGATATTCATCATCACACTCTCTTTCTTCAACTTTGTATCTATTGACTTCATTCCATTCATCCTTGAATTTATTAAAGACTTTTTTAGTATACAATTGTGCTGCATGTTTCAATAGGAATTCTCCATCATTGACGATACGGTATTTATGTTCTAACTCAAAATCTTCATCACTTTTTCTTCTCATAATTCTCTTCAATGCTTGCTCATATTTGAAAACAAACTCTTTAAGGTTTGTTTTTGATGTAACAAAAGCATCAAAAAATGAATTAATACCCTCACTACGTCCAGTTGTGTTCATTCCTGCAGAAAATATACTACGATTATAAGCAGGTACCCATGAAGCTCGTATCTCATACAAATGATCAAGCCACTCATTATTTTCTAATCTATTTTCAATAACAAAACTCTTCCATTTTTCTTCAAACTCTTCTATCTTGTATGAAAAAATGCATTTTTTTTATCCCAATCTTAAATTTTGACTTCTTAAAGTATACTTGTGACAACTTCTCAACAAAGAGAAAAATCTGGAATGCACAAGAATCAAAGAGAAAACTCTTTAAAAATGAGCTCTGAATTTTATTAATTGAAAGATAATTCGGCCATACGGCTTACAAGCATATTTAAAGGGAAAAACCTAACCCTAATCCTTGTTAAACAAGAAATGGGCATAATTACTAAAAATTACCTAAAATAGCAAAATTGAGATAATTGCGGAAACAAATAAAGCTAGAAATCCTAAACTAGCCAGAATTGATAGAATTCGATTCGGACTTGGAAAACAAAATTTATTACGAAAATGAAATTTTCCTAAAATGGCAAAAACAGACTTTTCGAGGCCTAAACGATGGAATTCAGCTAAAAAGGGTATGCCACACGAGCAAAGCTCGTGATTATTGAAGATCTCGCCGAAACACATCAACCATGAAAGTTTCATGTCATTCCGACTCCGACGCTCGGACTCGTAGGATTGAAAATTCAATTTCCCTTGAATTTGGGATGTTCCCTCATGGCTATGTAGTAATCCACCACTTGTTCTACATCAAATTAATGAATAACATTACAGAAAAGTGAAATAAAATTATAGAAAAAAAAATTCAAAATATTTGGAGTTTGGGAACTATTTAATCTAATTTTTTTTTAAGCTAAACCATTTAAAAAAAAATGAGAAACATAGATAAAATAGAAATGGGAAACATTATCAAGCTGAAGAGCTCTCTTTACTACCTAAAAACATTGGACGGTGGTAAATATTCATTTCTCTAATAAAAAGTTATTTTAAAATTTATATATTGAATATATATATATATATATATATATTATCAATATTAAATATTACTCACTTTTATTACTAAATCAAATATTTGGTGTCAATTAAACCTAAATTCTTAATTTTTTCAAAAAGAAAATCATAAACAAAATCAATGCATTTTTATTTATCCAAAATTTTGGACATATATAATTTTTTTTCCCCAAAGCTTGGCTGAGCTACAGCCCAACCAAGCCCATGAGGAGCTCCGCCCATGTATGTATATATATATATATATATATATTTTTATATATATTAAGTCTCCCATAAAGAATCCCTTATTTTAGTTTCAGTAAGGACCACCATGAAATTACATTGATTTAAATGAATTTTAATCTGAATTTCTTTATAAAAGATAAATTCATGGAAATCTATCTATGAATAAAATTTGAGAATTTTTCAAGCACTAAAACTATTTTTCTTGATTTTCCTATATTTCGCCTATTTTTCTGATGCCTTCATATTTAAAAAAATCGGTTAAAATAGTTTAAGTACTTGAAATTTTTTCATATTTTATTCATATGTATATTTCAATGAACTTATCATCCACAAAAAAATTCAGATTAAAATTCATTCAAATTGATGTGATTTCATAGCGGTCCTTACTGAAATTAAAATAAGGGATCCCTTATAAGAGACTCAATATATATATAAATATAATGGGTAGTCTATAGAACAACGGTGTACCAAACACCGCTACCTATTGTTTACCTATAAACTTGTTGAGCAGGTTACCATTTAATCCAAAGCAATTTAAAATTTAGCTTCACTAACTGTTCCCTATGTAAAACAATAATTTCTTTTCAAATTTAGAAAACAATTAATGCAGCTGACAAAAACAATAAATGCGTTTCAAATTTAAACAACAATCATTTATTTTTAAAATTAAGTTTGTTTCCGTTATTCGATTTTCATTTGAACTGTGTGATTACACTCGATATGAGTAAACATCATTTAAAATGTGTGATTACATTATATTCAGGTAAACATCATTTGGAAGGTGTGATAACAGTCGATACAGGTAAATAGTTAAAAATATAATAGGGGTGGTGAATCTAATGTCCAACAAAGTAAGAGGATTAATAGAGCTTTGGGTACAGGTTTACATCCCCATTGTCCTAGTGTTCGAGTTTGATATATTTAATTTTTTTGTCTAGTAAGAGAAGTTATTTTTATTTTTATTTTATTTATTTATTTATTTTTTTATAATGAAATAATTGACAATAATCCCACAACAGGCATACATGCCCATTGTACTTACATCATTCATATCAACAAAAGTAGTATATATGGAAAAAAAGAAACAAAATTGTAATCCAGAAACTTCATTTCTTGTTGTGGTTTTTATAGATCTAACATACATCTCTGTTAAATAAAAAATAAAAAATAAAAAAACCTTATTAAAGTCAGACTAGCCCAGGCCTCAAAGGGCTCAAGCTCATCAACAGACAAGCCCAAGAACCCCAAGACCCTAAGCCTATCGTTACTTCAATAGGTTTATATGCTAGGCCTAGTTGGGAGGCCTATTGTTTAATGTATAGGCATTACTTTACTACTTATAAACCATTTTAATCCCTTTTTATTTTTCGATGTGGGATTCGCATTACAGTTTTTCAATAAAACTGTTCCACCCTCTACAGTGAGTGATATTTACATAATTATGTTGTGATTGTATTAGAATATTTACGATCACAAATACTATTTTAAGTTAAAAAACCTTATTAAAGTCAGACTAGCCCAGGCCTTAAAGGGCTCTAGCTCATCAAGAGACAAGCCCAAGAACCCAAAACCCATCATTACTTCAATAGATTAATATGCTAGGCTCAGTTGGGAGGCATATTGTTCAATGTCTAGGCATTATTTTACTACTTATAAACCATTTTAATCCCTTTTTATTTTCGATGTGGGATTCACATTACATTTTTTCAATAAAACTGTTCCACCCTCTACAATAAGTGATATTTACATAATTACGTTGTGATTGTATTAAAATATTTATGATCAGAAATACTGTTTTAAGCTAAAATCCTTATTAAAGTCAGACAAGCCTAGGCCTCAAAGGGCTCTAGCTCATCAAGAGACAAGCCCAAGAACTAAAGCCCATGGTTACTGTTTATTTAGTGAATATATAAACAAATAGTCAATCACATAATATTTCTAATATGGATTCTAATTGAAACTGTTTATATCGACTATTTCATATGTAATTATACTTATTAAGTTTTAATTGTCAAAATATATTTTCAAACACAGAATATATATAAAATGTATTCTAATTACTAGCCCAAGCATCAAAGGGCTATAGCTCGTCAAGAGACAAGCTCAAGAACCCCAAGACCTAAAGCCCATCGTTTCTGTTTATGATTATACTGTATATTTAGTTATTATTTAGAAAATTATTCAATCACATAAAATATGTAATATGGATTTCGATTAAAACTGTTTATATCGATTCTTTCAAATGTAATTATACTTATTAAATTATAATTGTAATAAATTATTTTCAAACACAGAATA
The DNA here is from genome assembly GCA_035582765.1 of Acer negundo. Classification (NCBI taxonomy): domain Eukaryota; kingdom Viridiplantae; phylum Streptophyta; class Magnoliopsida; order Sapindales; family Sapindaceae; genus Acer; species Acer negundo. The sequence goes on along the minus strand of CM069241.1, from coordinate 23,423,783 downwards.
TATATAAAATGTATTCTAATGACTAGCCCAAGTATCAAAGGGCTCTAGCTCATCAAGAGACAAGCCCAAGAACCATAAGACACAAAGCCCATAGTTATTGTTTACGATTATACTCTAAACTGAGTGATTATATAAATAAATAGTCAATCACATAAGATATGTAATATGGATTCTGATTGAAACTGTCTATATCGACTCTTTCAGATGTAATTATATCTCTAAAGTTGTAATTGTAATAATATATATTCAAACATAGAATATATGTAAATTGTATTATAATGACTGGCCTTAGCCTCAAAGGGCTCTAGCTCGTTAAGACACAATCCTAAGAACCCCAAGACCCAAAGCCCATTATTAATGTTAACGATTATACTGTTTATCTAGTGATTATCTAAATAAATAGTCAATCACACAAGGTATGTAATATGGATTCTGATTGAAAGTGTTTATATTGACTCTAATAGATGTAATTATACCTCATAAATTGTAATTGTAATAATATTTTTTTTTACACATAATATATGTAAATTGTATTCTAATTGATATTTTTTGAATATGTTGTCATGCATTTTTGAATACAAATCTTTCATATATCAATTCTCTAAATAATATGATTACACCTTTTAGTAGTGTTTATATAAATAATTATTCAACACAGAAAATATGAATTATGAATTCTAATTGAATTTGTTATTGAAATGGTTGTTATGCATTTAGCAATGCAATTATGTATATCTAATACGGATTGTTACTACAATTGATACAATGAATAAAATCGTTATCTCAAAACATAGTTAATATGGATTCTAATTGATGCATATAACTTATCCCACCAATGTGTTAGTGGTAACCCACCAACGGTGTGCTATGCAACTCTATAAGGTGGGGTACCAGCCATACATTAACCGACGATTCTTGATACATTGAATAAACTCGTGACCACAAACCATATTTAATATGGATTCTAACTGATGTATATAACCGGTCCCACTAACGTATTGGTCGTAACCCACCAACAGTGTGCTGTGCAGCTCAATAGTGTGCGTAATAGACTGTTGGTGGGATCTCACCAATACATTAACCGACGAGTAAGACATACATATAAAATTTCTAAGTTCTTGTGAAATTATGATTAATGCCTTATAAATAACATATATTTATTGAAATGGCAACAATTAGTTACTGAATCACAATTCATAGACAATGTCGATATGTTATAATTAGAAAATAGTAAACAACAATTCTAACCAAGACCAAACAACAATTATCATCATACAAGAATAAAAGACAATAAAACATAAATCTTGGGAGCAAAAATTATCCATCGAAACATGTTCAAGCAAACATATTTGTATATTTCAAAACTTGCATCTAGAAGGTAATCATGTTCATATTGAATCGTTGTAATCAAATCTAAAATTGGCCATTCTTTAAACACATTGCAGATTAAAGAGTAAGCAACAGATAAATTTTTTTCAAAGAGCAAAAATTATCCATTGAAACATGTTCAAGCAAATCTAGTTTTGTTTTTAAAACTTGCATGTCTAAGGTTATCATATTTGTATTGAACCATTGCAATCATATCAAACATTTGCCATTCATCAAACACATAGCAAATCAAAGAAGAAGCAACACTAATAAATGCTTTTCGAATATGGATTATATAAAGAATAAGACATACATATTCTTCATGTTCAGTGTGTGCAAAAACATTTTTCAAACACGAATTATCACAATAAACCCTTCAACAAACACATGCAGAGATTACGAAACCACAAAACATCTTCAAACTTTTTAGTACAAAAGCTTGCAAAAACCTAAAAAAAACAAAAATAAAAACATTTACAAAGATCACACTGTGCGATTTTCACAAACCTCTTAGGTCTGTCAATCCTATCATATAAGCCTCTCGTGAACAGAAGAATATCTGTGTGATGGACAATGTTTAGTGAAAGGAATAACAGCGGCGTGATGAAAAGAGCTGTATTTAGGGTTTTAAATCGTGAATCAAAGACAGAGAGTTGCTTAATGTGTTTTGATGTTAAAAATAAGGGTAGAAAATAAAATTATATTTCGGCTTTGCAATGGAAATTGTTTTAATAATAAAATTCAGGTTATGCATGCGTTACAAATGGCTTTGTTTTAAATTCGGACTAACCCATGTCAACTGAAACAACCAATAGAAATGAAATATTGTAAAAAGTTGAATATGAAGAGTTTGAAGTTAAGAGATCCCACCTAATCAGTAGAGTATCAATGATTACAATCTATCTTAATATCAACCAGCAAACTAAATTTGTATTGAAGAACGTAAGAGGTATGGATAAGTCTTTATCCCAATTGGCAACTCTTTTTAAAATATAAATAAAATAAAATCTAAACCAGATGCTACATCATTATATTTTTGGGAAGCCCTAAACTCTTCACATATTTTATTCCCTAAACCAATGTCCTGCATAGTTCGTATGTACACACCTAAATAAGAAATCATGTTATATTTATTCGTTGGAAAGTGTAAACAACGTTTTGTTTATGTAATATACTTGTATTATAAGCTCCTTTTAGATTGATCTTAGCCATTGGTTTGTTTAATATAATAATCATAGCTTCACACTAGTTGCATTAAATGGTTACCGACAATGTTATCCACCGGCCTAAAAAATTTAACATCTAAATATCAATTATTATCAACCAGCCTACAAAATTTGCATGGAAAAAAGTAAGAGATATCAAATAGCCAGCCACCCTAAATGTAATGATTAATGATTCATGATTATTATATATTAATAACATCTTCCATGCATGTATACGATCTCTCCATCCCAATTACTCCATTCTAAACCAGAAGCATAAAATCATTCAGATTTTTAAAATCTATAAATTCTTCATATATACTTTTGAAGCTCGTAAACAATGTTTTTAAGTGAAAAAATCCTAGGTTATTGGCAAACTTTGTGTAGCCCTGTAAAGTTTCATGAAGTAGTGGACAATTTGACCGAAGAATAAAGAGAATGCGTGGAGGATTTGGGATTCGGGTTGTTAATGAACATGAGTTGTCTTCAGTTATTTGGTCCTCTATATAATATGTTGCTTACGGTGATCCAACTTGGCACACAGTCTGTAGTGCTCCACGGTAAGTGGATCCCAATTAGTGTGTCAGATTTCTCTAAGGTGATAGGCTTGACAGACAGCATCGATGAAGTCAACTGTGACTCTGAAGAGTTTGACGAAACTTGTATTCGAATGAAAGCACTTCTTCAGAGTAGTACTGTTAAGGACAAGATTACACTCTCTTCCTTGCAAAAAAAAAAACTACAAAATATGAAGGCTGCAGATGATGATTTTAAGATTTCATTTGCTTTGTTTACTATTTCAATACTTTTATGCCCACCTGCATCACCTAATGTTGACGAATCATTGTTGACCCAATTGAAGAATCCGAAATTAATCAGATAGAAGAAATGGGCAACATTTTCTTTTCAGTATCTAATGGATGGTGTGAGGAACATCAGAAACCGAAGTACAACATTTTTCCAAGGGTGCCTTCCCTTTCTTCAGATCTTTTATTAGGGATGTCTTTCATAGAATAAAGTGTACGTGAACAGGCTTAACGTTCCCTTGGTTGCTTAGATAAAAAACAAGGCTGAAGCAGTCAATAGGTTGGTGGACAATGATGACGTTATAGGTGGTTATTACAGTAGCAGCATAGAGGTTGACGAGCCATACTGGTCTGTCATGAACCGAGGTTTGGAACAAAGGGTTGAAATAATGACAGAAAATCTCGATTCCGTCGGAGTTTCACTAGATTACTTTAAAATAGTCGAAGTACCTGACATGGTGAGAAGAATTGTCGAACCCTTACTAGAGAGCTTCAAGCTCGACATTTTGAAATTGCTTCCAAACAAAGAAATGAGAGCTGAACATGTCCAATGCAATGATGTGGTATAGTTACTTACTAACTTTTTTAAAGTTCCACTCTGCATATTTTAATTAACCTCCCATGTTTACTATTTTATGATATTACTTGTCCACTTGTATCTTAGGGAGATTACAAATGCATTGAAATAATCAGCTTGAGTATAGAGTCTTTCTCACAAAGCAAGATTTTAACTAGACTAAATAGTTGGCAGGCAAAATCCAAGGGGTAAAACAAAGGTTGACACACCTTCGAGACCAAATACCATATCTTCCAGGAGAACACTAGACTTTCACCCAAACGACCAACTTGCGCCATTTTCAAAAGAAGAATTTCATTTATTGAACGTTTTGTTTAGTCACCCAACAAAAAAAAAAAAAGGAAGGTAAAACTGTTATTGCATTGTTGTTGATCACTTTCCTCTATAATAATCTTTTGTGCTTTGTGATGTATATGTGCGGTTTTACATATAATTTAACGTTCAAAAAATTGTTCAGCGATCACACATTTTAGTATAGAAATCACAATATATGTTTCCTGTTTAAGTTAATCATTTTTCCTTTCATTCTCGCTATCATTACTAATGACGATCTGTATCTAACTCGCGATGATATGGCCAATCTTTTACCCCAAGGCTGGTTGAAAGATAGCGTGAGCATACATACATTGCTTTCATTTTTAAATTTTAAATCTTTTGTTTATATCCAATGTACTCACCTAATTTACATAATTAATCATCAATTGTGTAGGTCATTAATATGGCCATGTACAATCTTTCCCGTGATTCTTTAAAATGGGTGTGGCATCTGTTGACATACTTATTGGTTAGCTACTTAAACCTGACATTATTATTTTGTAACAAAACTTATGGATAATATATATGTAGACGATCATACCTTACCCATTCATGATTACAGTTTTGTGCAATTGAATCACCCAGTAGTCAATTGGCAGATTGGAGGTTGGTTGAACGCCTGAACTCTCTCACATTTTACTATGGGTCTGAGCGTGAGTGCTACAAGGTACATTATTTAAATACAGAAATACTATTAAATTCAATACACAACGGAAAAAACAATAAGAGTCTATCACGTGTAACTTGGTGAAATCACTGAACTTTAATAGTCCATGTGCATATTTATATTCCCATTAACAAGGGGAGTGTACATTGGTTGTTGTTGGTGATAAATGTTTCGATGAAAAAAGCAGAAGTCTGGGATAGCTTTCCCACAGATAAACACAATGAACAAAGAATGCTGTTGGCAAAAAAAGTTATGTGTATCCTGAAGTAAGTATTGAATTTACTTAATAATGAGTTTGTTAATTTAATTTTTTTAATATGCAGCTTGCATTTCTGGACTGGTACTTTTCTAAAATCCTAGCCTTAAATTTGGAGTTCAAATCCTTCGCCGTCGAAGCATACGTTCAATGTCCAAAACAGCCTAATAGTTTTGATTATGGTGTATTCCTGATCAACAATTGTGTATATGGTTCCATTACATGGTTTAATCAAAGTAATGTACGTGGATTATGTCTTCCTGCCCTTTTAAAAAACACTAGATTATTATTTGTTTTTCCTGTGAAAACTAATTAAAATATTCTAACTCTTATGATATTTTCATTAAGTGCAATACAACTCCGAATATCACAGGATGAAAATTGCTTTACATCTAGCGAACCATCACAGAAATCAAATGCTGAAAGAACTTTTAGAAACGCTAGTACGAGGAAAGCCAAAATTCATTGCAGTCTCTCCAAAAACCCCAAAAATACAATCGGACAGGCAACGCGGCTTGCTGAAAAGATATAACAAGAGAAAGGGGACAACACATAGTGAGATTGCAAATTATTCAAAAGGTCTTCATAGTGGTAAAAATTCTCGACTTCACGGTAGACTAGGGAAAGGGACAACACGGAGTGAGATTGCAAATTATTCAAATGGTCTTCATAGTGGTAATATTTCTCGACCTCGTGGCAGACCATGATTGCGGTCTGAAATTTGCTTCATAGCACATCCTTTTTTGCTTGATAGCACACATTTTGATTATTTGTTTTTGAAAGTGTTAAACAATTGTGGACCATGTTTTGTCATTAAGATTGTCACGTTTTCACTGACTTTTTTTGAATCCTTATAATTCCTACATAACTCGTCTATCAATACATTCATGTTTATCCCTCGTTAATAATTACTTAAAATCAGTCACACTGAATGTCATCGGAAATAAGTTGACTATGACCTTAGGTAGATAGTTGTTATTGAAAATTTTATTGAAAACCAGGTCGAATTAACTTGTACTTTATTAAGGTTAATTATAATTCTTAAACAACATATCATCAACTATTAATTTTAAAAAAGATATCATCAACCAAAAATGTTTACACTTTTGTTCAAACTATAATCATATTTAATATTGCTTTAATAAAATTTCCAAATGATTACTTCAGTTTTAATATTGTTTAAATAATTACTTGGCATACAGATGGAGTAATTATGATCCCGATTTTCCATTAATGGTTTTAGCTGAACCACCGCAAAAAAATTTATAAATATTTATGTATTACTACATCTTTTGTAGTGCAAGTTGACATTTCCAAAAAATTGTAATCATCTCTTTTTCTAATTAATATTTTCTATTGAACCAACTTCATTCAAATTGCATTTATCAAATCCATTGGATAGAGTGATGGCGTATTTATGTATTACTACATCTTTTGTAGTGCAAGTTGACATTACCAAAAACTAGTTATCATCTTCTTTTTTTCCAATTAATCTTTTCTGTTAAACCAACTTTTTTAGCTTTTTTTTTTAATTAAGTTGATATGGAAACGAATTTGCATCTATCAATTGAATTTTTGGGCTTAATATTTCAAAATCATTAAATGATTCCTTTAGGGCAACTGATTTTCTATATCGAACTAGTTGATGGTGTTATAAATTATTATTGTCAATTTAGGTTTAATTTCTTGAGGATATGAAATTTTCACAGGTCTAATATTAACTGAATCATTTTCCTATAAAATTTGCTGAATAAACCTTCTTTAAAATAATACCATAGTTTTTATTTATTTATTTATTTATTTTTTATAACATTGTTAAACCAAGTACAAATCTAGTACAGTTGATAATAATAAGTTTTAGTGAGTGCAATTATTCATTAGTTGAACAACCACATCATTACTGGTGTCATTACAAAATACCACATTACATAAGTTGTGATTACAAACAGTTCAAGATAAACAAAGAAACCATCACTGGTAGGAATGTGTGATTAAACACACAGTTCATGAACAAACAAAAAAAAACACAAGAAATAGAATAATGGAGACAAAACAGAAACATCATGGATTACAACTACGTTGTTCAATGAGAATCAAACGATTGCATTACTCCATCAAGCTGTTAACTTCCGTGGTTTTTGCTTCGACTTCCATCTCTAGTTTCATGATGCGGATATTAGCATCTGATTTGAACACCCTTTATATAATACTTGCATGAGTTGTAATTAAATAGATAGATTAATTAATTGGACTCCATATAACTGGAGTGAAGTAATGACGGTGGTTGCTTGAACTCATAATAAATGCTTTTCTCATTTTTTTAATTAATCGTTTCAACTTACCACTTACATTCATGTACTTTAATTAGTTCTAGACAACCTACCTACTATCTCACCAAGATTCAAATCACCTTTAAAAAAATGGCGTCTTAATTTGTGTGTACTCAACCAATTTGGCCACTTGTACACATTTTTTTGTTAAATGGCAAAATGATGTCTTAATTTGTGTGTACTCAACAAATTAGGCCATTTGTACTTGTTTTTTGTTAAATGGCGGTGGTTCAGCTGAAACGATTAATAGAAAATCATGTATCAAGACTACTTCATCTTAAACGAAATATAGTTTTGACAAAACAAAATGTAAACGTTAATGGTTGATAATATCTTGGTTTCTTACTTTTACGTTGTAATTATCTATTACGTTTTTTTAAAAATAAAAAAATTTCATGTTATTACCAGAATTTGTTCACACACACAGGTTAGTTCAATGAAACATCATATTGTTCATTGAAACAAATTAATTTACGTTCCGTTCTTAAGGGAATAAGAAGAAATAGAAAGAGAACACTACTACACTTAAAGAAAAGGAAACATATTTTCGTAACATCCGATGAAATTACAAAAAAAAAAAAAAAAAAAGGCAGCACACTTCGCCAGGAAAAATAAAACTAAACAAACAAACATAACGCTACTTTAGACGTTATCAATATCTGCCAGATGTGTCCTTAAACGGGTGGATTGGTTTATCAAAGAGTAAATTTGATCTGTAAGACCATCAACTTCCATTTTCTGTTGCATGACGCTCTTCTCTCGATCGTTGACTTTAGCATTCTCCACCATCCACTCACGATGCAGATTCCTGCAACGAAGACGTTCGTGTTTGAGTGCTTTCTCAACAATGGCTACCTTCTCTTTCAAAAACTCTAAAGTCTCTCTATCTCCGGAATCCATCATTTGCATTTGTTAGAATAGTTTACTTTATATGAAGTGAAAACGTATATTTATAAAGCTTTGTTGTCTATCATTACGAAGGAGTAGAATAGTTGTAGTATTTAATGACTTCTGAATAGTTGTTTGACTTACATAGTGGTAACCGGTTGTAATTAAGGATAAGGATGTGAGCAAACACCAAAATGACCAAATAAGTGTAAATAAATAAATGTTTATCAACCATATCCGTTCATATATCAATACACACCTCTTCGAAATTGGCAACGTTGAAGGTTCAATACATGAACAAATCAACATTATTAAACTCGAATCAAGAAAACGATACCCATATTCAATTTGAATGTAACTCCTCCGATAACATTGGTAAGATGAAAAATTGGCAAGGAATGACACATTAGGATAACGATGTAAATACTTCTTAATAACAATATGATCACTTCAATATTTACTAACTATACTATTAAGTTGATGTCATATTCCATACGTAATATTGTTATCACCATTACAAACGTACTGAGTTCAAAGATTTCCAATTGACATCATAAATGTGTGATCACAATTACAACAACACTTTCAAGGTGTGATCAGCATGCAAAAAAAAGTCTTAGTTATTTCACCCAACCGGTTCTACTTGACATCATAACCGTGTGATCACAAATTCAACAACACCTTCAAGGTGTGATTAGTAAACAAAAAACGTCTCAGTCATTTCATCCCACCAGTTCTACTTGGCATGATATTTTGTTGTAGTCATATTGCCTAAATATACATTTATATGTTCAACAAGACCATATTACTTCAACACATATAGAAATTCAGTTTTGCTTAGGTTAAAGATAAAGTTACACCAACGATTTCAAATCACCTTACTGTTATTCTAGATGACTTCCTTATAGAGGCTTTATTTGCTGTCTTTTTCTTATCTGTTTTCTCTGCTAACTTCACCTTGTCCTTGGGTGGAACAGTTGGAAGAACAACCTCTGACTTGTTGGTATTGGGACATTTCTACACCTTTTTGTTTGGTTCAGCAATTGACACTTTTTCCTTTCCACCCATTGGTTTTGTTGCTTCCTTAACTTACTTGTTAGCTTGATCACCATCTGCAGTTGATTTTCTCTTTTTACTATGTACAGCTTGTTTCGGGATATCCTTCAGTGTAACACTGTGAAGGTTGTCTTTCTTCTTCTTCTGTTTAGGAGATAGACTATTGTTCCCTTCGGATGCATCACTCGTGCCAATTGCCTCCTTCCCTTTCTTGGATTTCGATTGCTTTAACTTATTCACTTGAGTATCACATAGTTGTTTTTCATCTCCTATTTCTTCACTCGCACTTTCTTGATCTCCTGTATCCTCACTCACTTTTTCATCTCTACTATACAAAGACATCACATTGTCACCCCCATCAGTTTTCACACTGTCATCATCTTCTGATTCCTCCTCATCCTGCACACCCTCCGTTACATCATCTATGTACATTATTCATAAAAAATGAAACTTAAGTTAATTCAATAAGTTTTACATGCAACATACAGGGAAGCACAGTTAAATATAAACAGTAATTTAGAAGCTTCAATGAACTAAGTTGAATTGTTAATTGTGTTTACAATATTTCTTAAACACGGAACAACTTCTATACACACGTCTGGTGTCCTGTTGTCTCTCGTACCATCGATGGGTGTTATTCCATCTTCATTACCATCATACCCATCCTTACTATCATGAGATCTACTGGCCGAACTAACATTAACATCCGGTATCAATTTTGATGATGAACCAAAGGTTTGAGAGTCTTATTTGTTCGAAGTATCCACAACTGGTTGCTGAAAACAAACCAATATACATAATCATAATTTTAAAAAGTAGATTGTATTTCTGTAAACATAATTTCGAACAGTGGTAATTAAACACTTTTTTAATAACAGTAACTATACCGCATCATCTGTGCTATGAAGCTTATTAACCTGGCCCTCTATGACAAGTTGTGTCAATCTAGAAACCATAGTGAGCAGCTCTTTCACTTGGGCAATAGGCACTTATCTCACCAATAATTATGCTATAAGCTCACTTATGTTAACCAAACAACACAATTCATTACATATAGATGTACTAAACAACTCACATATTTTATTTGATCAGGCACCGGTAAGATTTGATTGTTCTTGGGAATTTGTAGATATCGGCAACTGAATCCGAAATTCGTGCGCTCCATCAAAGGCAAATCCAATTGTACAATAGAATTTTGGTCTAGTATATACTTCTACCATATATAAACACAAAAAATAAAGAACAATTACAGCATGCTAGTGGTATTTCAGGTATACTATTGGTTATTGAAAATTTTCGGATAAACTCACCTCATCATCAAGGTACTTTTTAAACCTTATGTGCCGCTTTACAAAATCTATGTAACTATCTGGACGACCATCAGGCTCAAGGTACTCAAATGCATCCATGCCCACAAAACCTGAATTGGCCACTTTTTTTTGTAATTGGGTAGTTCCCAAGCATGGATGGTGGTGGTACCTTCGGAACACGTAGTGATATCAATCCCAAGCTCTGAATAGATGCATGCTCTCCTAGGTACCAAAAGAACCCTACTCTTGGTGTACTGTGAAGATTGCCATACATAGGTCGGCAACTTGTCCTGGTCCACTCCCCATAGGTGCATGTTTACCTCCTTCCTTCTAAGTTTCCTCAATGTATCCTTTAAATCATTGTAATTAGCTTTCTTACTTAAAAAGCCCCAACCCGTTGCCTGAGGAAACGACTTCTTATCTATCAAGCAGATCAATAGTCTTGCAATAGGCTTTATGTATTCGCAAGCCCAAATCTGGTTAGCAAGCAACAAAACAATCACACGAAAACTGTTACAATACCATAAATTTAAGAAATAAATGTACATTTTAAAATACATGTTCAGATCACAATACCTCCCAAGCCTTCCAAAATCCACCGGTGCTTCGATTCTTTCTCACAACAGCATCCATATTTTTGTACAGAGTAGACAAGGCGGCTCCGCCCCAATTGTACCAACCTATAGATGTTATATCTTTAAGACTCGGCATGTAATAAAGGTTGACAACTATAGCTTTGTCACACAGTAATGTGCCTGACAGCAATGCCAAGATGAAAACCCGAGTCACACCCGTATATTGTTCCCACCAAAACCTTTATAAGCTTCATAGATCTCTACAAAAGGAACCTTTTTCAACTTGGATAAATTGGCCATAGGCTCTCCAAACCACCTCACCAGCTCATCCATCATCTTGTAAGCATACACGTCATACTCCATCGGCATTCCAAAAATAAGTATGCCAGTTATTGTGCTAAAATCCGATAGATTCATCGTCATCTCCCCAAATTCATCAAAGTGAAATGTATGGGTCGTATCCCACCATCGGTCCACTAGGGCCCTCAGTATTATTCTCTTTCGGCAGCTGTATTCATTTCCTAAAACCTTCATAAATTCTCAGAAACCAGCTTTTGCAACCTTTAACTTCACGGAAGTGGACAATTTTTTATATCACTTATCACAAAGTATCTTGTTTCCACATCCCCTTAGTCTCCCGTGTATTGGCTACAGGCAGAAGACATACTTACATACATAATTAACAAGTAATCATATATAAAGATAACCATACTTAAATTTATCACTATGTGCATATGAGTATCAACGTGGAGTTGATTCTTCCTAATGTCCCAATTCCCACATGGCTTCCATGACTTGATTCCATACTTCGCTAGGAACAATCCACCTGGAATTTTCGCTACGGTCAACATAGAATCCTGCTGTTTACTGATCTTTTTATGCTTGTTATTTCCACCGGCAACCTTTTGTTTCTTGGTCATCTGCTGCTTGCCCTTTCCACTGCCATGTTCTGTCATCTTATAGTGCTTTCTCTTTCAATCCTTTTCTATTATATTATATATGAAACCTCTAAAAATCACTAATATAGTGAAATAAGTCGGTAGGTATCACCGGAGTTAAACAGGTGGAAACATTAGCAACCGATAACACTGAACAAACACATTGCATAAAAGATTATAGAAGAGCGACTTAGGGTTCATTGGTATACCATTTAAAAAACACTAATTGTCAATAGACCCTAAAGTACTAAACCGTGCATATATTGTAAAATACAATTAACAAACTCGGCATACAAAATTACTCAACAAACAAGAATCAAGATAACTGTTACTAAACTAAGCATGCAAAATTATTCAATAAACACGAATCAAGATACCTGTTACTAAAATTGGCATTCACAATTATTCAACAAACAATAAACAAAATATCTTTTACTAAACTTGGCATCCGATATTATTGAACAAAAGAGAAACAAGATACCTGTTACTAAACTCGGCATGCAAAATTATTCAACAAACAAGAATCAAGATAAAGCCAATTGAATTCCTTTAGCAAAGACAACAAAAACAACACAACATTACAAAACAATGTTGAGAAGAGAATGTGCGTTGACCGTAGTAGCGTGGAGTCAGGATTATGGATATGTGGGTAGGCTTCAATGTTGCTGAAGAGACGAATTCCAGTCTTTACGCAGTAGACAACAACCACAGTCGAATTCTTTTGATGAGTTTTTAGGGTTTTAATTTGGGGATTTCCTAATAACTTTTGTGAAACCTGCTTTGCAATACCTAAAACCCTAACGCTAATCTATAAAAATAAGACATTAACAAATTTGCCCTTCAGACTGAATAGTCTGTTGGTTTTGTTATGTATATGATCATTTCTTTATTATTTCTTGATTCACTGATCCTGATGTATTGCATAGGGATTTGATACTTTTTTAAAAAAAATTTATATAAACAATGTGTAGAATTAAATTGTCATGAAGAGTAATACTTTATTGTCCATCAAACTCATTGTCCATCTAAATTGAGATTCACTATTACTATTATTTGCTTTTTTTTTTTTTTTAAGTCAACAAATACATTTAATGCATTCAACATACCTAGGTAGTGAAAACCATATAGGCTTTAATTAATTGCCCAATGTATGATCAATATATAAACTCAATTAAAATCTTTATGTTTTGATAACCCAATAGGCTTCAATTAATTGCCCAATGCATGATCAATATTTGTATTAAATAGAAAAACAAAAAGATAGTATTGCTTTATCCAAAACTCAATATAGGTTTTTATTGTTTCGTATTATATGACTAGTTAATGTCTCATTATCTCCCAAGCCAATATTGCACATATCCCACACGAATTATTAATGTAACTTTACATTGATGTTCATCGATCTAAAATTAATTTCCAAGATTTAACATCATTGCATTTTCTCCATTTAAAATCATTAGTAATCATGATTTAAAAAAAAAACGCAGATTTTGGTTAAGAATTTTTTCACTACTGTTAAATCTGTATTGTTTATCTTAAGATTTGTAAAATAATTTTATATTTAATTTTTTTTACTAGTTTACCGATTTGTCCTTGTAATTATATTATTGTTACAATTATAAAATTAATAATGTAATGTTGATATCAAGAGACATCAATGTTAAACCTATGTAATATGGTTTGCCGATTCATGGTTCCCACATGTACATAGTACCACAGTATAAAATTAACATACATTGGTTATAATGTTATTGCTGACTGTATACACTAGCTCAATTCATGTTCACATAGTCATGTATATAAATTGAAATGTATTAGGTATAACGGTATTACAAATTGCTGTATAACTATAAAATTAATACTGTAATATTGATATCAAGGGAAATCAACTTTAAACATATGTAATATGGTTTGCCGATTCATGGTTCCCACATGCATATAGTACACAAATATAAAATTAACGTACATTGGTTATAATGTTATTACTGATTGTGTATACTAGCTCAATTCATGTTCACATAGTCATGTATATAAATTGAAATGTATTAGGTATAACGGTATTACAAATTTTTGTATAACTATAAAATTAATAATGTAATGTTAATATCAAGGGAAATCAACTTTAAACATAAGTAATATGGTTTACCAATTCGTGGTTCCCACATGCATATAGTACCACCGTATAAAATTAACATACATTGGTTATAATGTTATTACTGACGGTGTACACTAGCTTAATTCATGTTCACATAGTCATGTATATAAATTGAAATGTATTAGGTATAACGGTACTACAAATTGTTGTATAACTATAAAATTAATGCTGTAATGTTGATATTAAGGGAAATCAACTTTAAACATATGTAATATGGTTTACCGATTCATGGTTCCCACATGCACATATTACCACAGTATAAAATTAACGTACATTGGTTATACTATTATTACTGACAGTGTACACTATCTCAATTCATGTTCACATAGTCATGTATATAAATTGAAATGTATTAGGTATAACGGTATTACAAATTGTTGTATAACTATAAAATTAATACTGTAATGTTGATATCAAGGGAAATCAACTTTAAACAAATGTAATATGATTTGCCGATTCATGGTTCCCACATGCACATAGTACCACAAGATAAATTTAACGTACATTGATTATAATATTATTACTGACTATGTACACTAGCTAAATTCATGAATTATAAACTAGAATATTTTTATGAATTATCAAGCGATATTAATATTGTAATTGTCTTTTATTTGTATTATATACTTATATCTATTATTTAAATTAATTTTTTTTGGTTGAAAAAGATAGCCTCGGCTGCAACCCAGGCTAGATTGTGTATACCTCTACCTTTGGTCAAACCTATGTAAAATGATTTGCCGATTCATGGTTCTATAAAATTTATAGTGTAATGTTGATATTAATCATACAATATGACTACCCATTTCATGTCTCCATATGCACATAATATTTTACAAATAATTAACATTTTGTTGTATGTATGTGGTAAGTCATAGAATATGTCATTAATGTGCTTCCCACCACAAAGCAGCAAATCATCAAGCCTTTCCTTTTTTTTCGTTCTATTTAAAGAATTTTTTATTGAAATTAAAAAAGGCTCCCACATGCAGTTATTAATAAAGATGACAGTTGAACAGTCAAGATGAAGAGTGAAATTGCAACACTCCTTATATTGTTTCACTGGTTAAGTAAGTGCAACATATTCTTCATAAACATTCAAGATGATATATTGCAGAAACTATGGAGATTATCGATTCCAACTCCAGACAGTGGAACATATGGATGATCAGATTGCAGTTCTAGAAGACATAATAAACCTGGAACAAGGTTTTTTCTTCACAGTTCAATTATACTACACCACTAAGCTTATTTATCTGAATCGCATTTTAGCAATTGAAGACGACGCAATGCAATGTAAGTTTCACGACCAATTGGATGAACTTTACACAGAAGATGAATATTCATTGTCAGGTAAGTTGTGTGGATGCTTTTCTGGTAGTGACCTACCAAAAGATGTTGACCAGACTATGACGAAAATAATTGTGCTTATGTCAATGTTTATAGAGTGTACTACGCCAGATTCCAAAGTTTCACCAATTTTGGTGCAAATTGGGATAAATTGGGATTGTGCTTCGACTTTCTATGAAAGAAGAAAGTTTGTTCAAGTCTGAATTGATAAAGATGGAAATTGATATGGGGTCGTTATCGGGAGAACATTGTGTAATTTGTTTTGAAGATTTTTCTTCGTCGAGAGGGGAAATTGTTTTGATGCCATGCTCCCATATTTATCATCATACTTGCATCACCAAATGGTTCGAGAAGGCACTCAACTGCCCAACCTGCCGTTTACAACTGAAACTTTCCTATGAGTAAGCTATGTTCATATTTTTTTTCATTGCAATATTTTGGGTTGATTGGACCAGGCCATCTGATTTGTTTTTTTTGTTTTTTTGTTTTTTTTGTTTTTTTGTTTTTTAATTCTATTTTATGTTATCACACCGTTCAAGTGTGTAATATTTGTCGATCACACCTGTTTGGGTTAGTTTGTAATATGTTTGACATCAGTTATAGTGTGCTTGGTCATTGTATGTACTCTTGGAGGAATTCCCTTTAGTTTTCAAAAAACCTGGAATAATTTGTTCAATTATTTTATAATTTAATACATCCATTATTTTGACCTAAAAGGACATTCGCTTGCATTTTCGGTAATGTATAAGTGGAACCTTTGGTTTAATCTATGAACATGAGCAGTTTAAAAATACATCCGTAAATAAATTATAGTAGGGATCACCAATAGACTTAAAAAAATATAAAAATGAGTGATTCTAATTCCATTTTTTTTGGGGAGATGCATTGGGCAATCATAAATTGGAGTGGATTATATATTTTTGGGTTTCTAACTATTGACACATCATCATACATATTGATTATGGAACTACATTGTCAAAAAATTAAAAAAAATATGCATATTCATCCAGCCAAAATCCTAATTGTGTATTAAACGCATCAATAAATTTTCTTGGATAAAGGAATGCAGCTAATTCATTGAATAAAGTTATGTTGCTTTCATGGAATGGATGTTTTATTTAAACTTCATTAAAATATTTAGGTTGTGATAAGTGATAATCATATATGCTTTAAGTAATTGCCCAATGGATGATCAATATACGTATTACATTCTCGAAAATGCAATATAGGTTATTATTGCTTTCAAGTGTATGGTCAATTAGTGTTTCGTTAATTGCCAATTGCACACTTCCCATGCTGCTTACATGGAATGAATGTTTTATTTAAACTTCATTAAAATAATTAGGTTGTGATAAGTGATAACCTTATATGCTTTAAGTAATTACCCAATGAATGATCAATATTTGTATTACTTTCTCGAAAATGCGATATAGGTTATTATTGCTTTCTAGTGTATGGTCAATTAGTGTTTCGTTAATCGCTAATTGTTCACTTCCAACACATTATTAAATTAAAAACCTGTTGGGTTATAAAAACCTAAAGATTTCAATGAAGTTTGAAATACTGATTATGCATTGGGCAACTAATTGAAATATATAGGGATATCATAACCTAAATATTTTAATGGAGTTTAAATATTGATTATGCATTTGGCCATCTATCTGCTTCCCTTTATCCTTTTGTTATGCATTTAAGTAATCATTGAACAATGCATGTAGACACAATGCATTTACATTTCTCAATTAATATGATGTTTTCAAACTATTCAACAGCAATAGTTCATAGACTTAAGAAATGTACCATGTAATTACAACCTAAAAAATTAAAATAACACTAACAAAGGAATATTTACAATAGGAGATTCATCATATTTTTTGTCGTATAACAAATATCATAATAGGGAAGAAATAAGAGAAACAAAAGGAGATTTACTTTACAGAAGTTATATTGAACAAATTTTATAGGAAAAATAATTCAGTTGATATTGGATATGTACAAATTTCACATCCTCAAGAAATTAAGCCTAAATTGACAATAAAAATTTATTAACACCATCAACTGGTTGGATATAGTAAATCTATTGATTTGATGGATTCATTTAATGATTTTGAAAAATGAAGCCAAAAAATTCAAACCGCCATCACAATATCCAATGGATTTGATATATGCAATCTGAATTAAATAATTTTCTAGTGATTTACTGAGATCAGTAAGAATGTAATAATTGAAACAATTCAAATACGCTATCACAATATCCAATGGATTAGATAGATGAAATCTGAATTAAATAGTTTTCTACTGATTTGCTGAGATCAGTAAGAATATAATAATTAAAACAATTCAAATTTGTTTCCACATAAAAAAACCAACTGAATTAAAAAAATTAAATAATTTGGTTGAGCCGAAGAGATTAATTGGAAAAAGAGATGATGATTACTAATTTTTGGTGATATCAACTCGCACTACAAACGATGTAGTAATACATAAATATTTATAAAATTTATTGTGGTGGTTCAGCTGAAACGTTAATGGGAAATAGGGATCATGATTACTTCATCTGTATGCCAAGTAATTATTTAAACAAAATTATAATCATTGGAAAATTTTATTAAAGCAATATTAAATCGTATTACTTTTTCGACAAAAAACAAATTGTAAGTGATAATGGTTGATGATATCTTTTTTTATTAATAGCTGATGATATGTTGTTTTAAAATTATAATTAACCTTAACAAGTACAAGTTAATCCAACTTTATCAATTAGTCCAGAAATAATAATTCACATTCATTGAATCCAATCAACCTGGATACCGATCAATCAATAGGTATTTTTAGAAATGAAACTAAAACGCTCTATAATTACTTAAGATCAGTTTCATAAACACAAGAACTAAAGACGTTATATAATTACAAACAAAAAGAAACACACATTTTTTTCTTGTTACGAAGAAACACAATAGAACTATACAAAACATGATCATCAAAACAAAAAAAAGTTACAAGTGTGATTAAACACACTTTACATAAAAGAGTGAAGGAAAAAAAAAGTACCAAAAGTTCATCAGTCCTTCAACATATCTTTCGCATGACTTAGGTCAACCACATCCTAATTGCCTTCTGGATGAATCTTTTTCATATAGTCCTTAAAAAGCTTAAACCCGTTCTCCATACCTAGAGTGTGCGCACCAGATACATCTTTTCCAATAAAACATTTGAACTTGATATGGTCAATAGCAGGGTGGCAGAAAAGCTTACGGTTTACTGCATTTAAATCGTGTTCCAATTTCTGTATGTTACGAACCATCATCTCTTGATTATCACGGTCGGAGTTGGAGTTAGTTTTTAATTTCTTTGTTGGAGTTGCTGAAGAGTTTTCCATGGTGGAAAAAAGAAGAAAAATCTGATTGAAAATACATAGAGAGAAAGAGATTAATATGGATACAAAACGTTATTTGGAGAATATAAATAGAGTAAATATAAAGAGAAATAGTCATAACTGGGTATGAATGAGATAAACCATCACACCATTATCAGACCCAGTTGAGTATAAATTTTCATCTTTGTTTCTCCCAATTACATATGAAAACCAATAATCACCACAAAACATTGAAATATATTAAATCAAAATTATTAAATTACAGAAACAGTAATCCGAAGTTATGAAATAACAGAAAAAATATGTAACCAACCTGGCATGGTGTAGATTGTTTGAAGATTGATGGATGTACGCTGCAGACTGTGAGAGAGAGAGAGAGAGTTTTAGAGAGAAAATATGGAGACAAAACGTTATTTGGTGAATATAAATAGGATAAATATAAAGAATAGTCACAACTGTTGGCATTCAGTGCCAAACACCTATAATCCAAAACGGTCAGAGAAAGATTAATAAGGAGAGAAATGAAGTGGTGTATATATATAAGTCATAATTGTTGGCATTTGGTGCCAATCAGACACTTTGGAATCCAACCCGATATGACATAATTTGCTTATAACTTAGTGTATAGTTCAATGATGTGTTACCATATACAATCTTATTAAACTTTGATTACTTTGCAAATATAAAATATTATACTGTTATACCTCATACATAAACAAAATTAATATGGGACCATGCATGAATTGAACAATTGTACACATTAGTGATAACGTACATAAATGACTATATATGAAAATGAATTGACCTATTGTACACATTTAGGAATAATTCGGTAACTACTATATGTTAACTTGCCATTTGTAGTAATGTGTGCATGTGGGAGGGGAATCATATGATACATGTATAACATTAGTATCCTTTGATATTAACATTACACTATGAATGCTTAAAACGCTTTATGTGCATATGGGGACAGGAATTGGATAGTCGGACAACAATTTGTACTACCTATATAATTTTTAAATTTCAATTAATAAAAATGACTATATGTGAAAATGAATTGACCTATTGTACACATTTAGGAATAATTTGGTAACTACTATGTGTTAACTTGCCATTTGTAGTAATGTGTGCATGTGGGAGGGGAATCATATGATACATGTATAACATCGATATCGTTTGATATAAATATTACACTATGAAGGCTTAAAACACTTTATGTGCATATGGGGATAAGAATTGGATAGTCGGACAACAGTTTGTACTACCTTTATAATTATTAAATTTCAATTAATATAAATGACTATATGTGAAAATGAGTTGACCTATTGTATACATTTAGGAATAATTCGATAGCTACTATATGTTAACTTGCCATTTGTAGTAAACATTACACTATGCATATGGGGACAAAAATTGGATAGTCATATGATAGGGAAGATGAAACATTATTTTTATTCTTAATGATTTAGGATATTAAAGAAATGAAAGAGGAATAAACGAATATGAATAAACACGGGCAATAAATACATCGTTTGAGATAATGTTTTATGGTGTGTTAAAGTTATTTGAGTAATTTTATAGATATGATGTATAAAAAAGATAAATAAATAAAAAATTATAAAAAATAACCTAAAACAATATGAACAACATAAATAAAACATTTAGAAACCCTAAAAATCTCTCTCTCTCTCTCTCTCTCTCTCTCTCTCTCTCTCTCACGGTCTGCAATGTACATCCATCAATCTTCAAACAATTTACACCATGCTAGGTTGGTTACATATTTTTTCTGTTATTTCATAACTTCGGATTACTGTTTTTATAATTTAATAATTTCAATTTAATATATTTCAATGTTTTGTGATGATTATTAGTTTTCATATGTAATTAGAAGAAGAAAAGATGAAAATTTATACTCGACTGGGTCTGATAATGGTGCGATGGTTTATCGCATTCATACCCAGATGGTGTAGCCACATTTTCCTGATTTTTAGTTTGTATAAAGTTAATCCCGACTCTTGTATTTAAAAAAAAAAATTGCCTT
Source organism: Acer negundo (assembly GCA_035582765.1). NCBI lineage: Eukaryota > Viridiplantae > Streptophyta > Magnoliopsida > Sapindales > Sapindaceae > Acer > Acer negundo. The sequence goes on along the minus strand of CM069241.1, from coordinate 23,402,567 downwards.
AATTAATAGCTACAGCTAAGTTTGAACATGTTTAAATTTTATATATAATCTTATTCCACGATTTTATACTTGCGTAAGTGTTTGCATGTACTTGATCTAACTTTTAGATTGTTAATTTTGAAAATGAGATAAATCTAGATATTTAGATAGATTTTTTTATTGAAAAATAGTAGTAGTTGCAAATTGTTTGTTTTTTTTGGGGAATGTTTTATTAATATTCTCTCACTTGCTCAATAAAAGGTTTTGTTAATGTCATCATCTTCTTCTTCAAACGTACGTGGGTATAGGGAGGGAAAATGCAAATGTGGGCTACCATTGAGAGAATATATTGCCATAACACCTTGGAACAATAAAAGACTATTCGAAGGGTGTTCCAAAGGAAAGGTTAGTGAACTATAAGTGACTATTTTTTAATTTATACTTATATAGATTGATTTATGAATTAATACAGCTTACATTTCGGGTATTAAACTATAGAAAGAATTTGGTGGATGCAATTACTTCAAATTGTTGAGTCTTGAAGTACCGGCTACAATTATCCCAACTGATATCTCATTGAATAAGAATTGCAGAGGTTACAAAAGGAATTTCATAGGTCGGAACGACTTCATTGGTTTTACAAAAATGAAAATATGGGCTTTACAAATCATGTTCGGGTGTTGGAGTTTGATTTGACTAAGAAGAATGCAACCATTCAGAAAACTAGGGTTTTATATTTCTGTCTTAGATTGTCATTCTTTGACTGCTGTGTAAATTCCCATAACAATGTGTATGGTGGAGTAATCGAATAATATCAAATGTTATATCCTCCGTAACGTAAAATTACTCAAGTTCCTGTAATTTCATTTCATTTAACGTGATCGCATTATTTATGTAGATTTATAGTAGTGTGTTCTTCATATTAGGTTATTTATGTTGTACCTTATTAATTGGCATCAGAGGTAAGGTAAGTCCAGGTTTTGAGTTGGAGGATAATTTTGGTTAACTACGTATATGGCAACTTTTATAAATATTAAAAACTTATCTTTGTGGCCCAGTACACAATATACAAACAAAACTAGTTAAATTTCAATGGAAGTCATCTGGACCATGTAGACACTAATTAGTATACATAAAATTATGTGTCCTTGTGGTACAGTTCAAAACACATAAATCAAACAAAGTACATGTCAATTAAAATCATATAACAAACAACCCAAAGAGAATTATCCACACAACAAACAATAATCAAAGTAACTAACATTCATGAGAATTAAATAACAGTCCGGTGACAACCAAATACATATAACAAACAAGACAAATGAAAAAAATCAAAATGCATCATTAACCCAAAACACTAATGAAAGTGACTAACTGTTTGATTCTTTTTTTTGACAACTACGCCAGTCGTGCCTAGAAATGTGGCATACACGACACTAATTTGGTCTTTCACGCTTCTGTAGCTTGGCTGCTGGTGTAGTAGGTGCAGTCGGACCAGTGGGCCTGCCTTTGGTCTTCACAACATTTGGATCTTTTAAAATTTGGCTCTTTGTACCAGAATCATCATCATTTTTGTTGCAATTATTTTGGAACTCATCATCCAACCCTTGCATAGTATTTCTCAGAATATTGAATTCCCTTTTAATCAAATTAAAACCATATTCGGTTTGGCTCCCATAGTGACAGAGATAGTTGCACTCTGTACTCAATGAAGTGAACCGGGAAATATCAACACTCTTCGAACAGTCTTCGTCAGGCTGGAGATGAATACGAACGTCATCTGTAGCTGACTTCGTCCACCTCTTAAATATCAATGACTCTAGAACCTTTGTAATATTATCCACTTTCATAACATAAAACATATGACAGTAGAGAATTCATTTATTTTGTAACAACTTGCATTCACACGAAAGTACTGGCAGATTGTGTTTTGATGAATCTCAATCACCATCCTTAACGACTTGCTGAAAATCAATTCTGTCCCTATGGTAAAAAACACTCACAGTCTTTTTATATGGAGAATCATATTCGGTGAGAACGTATTCAACTTCATTCTCTTCATTCCATGGTGCAAAGTGTGAATACTTTATTGAATCGTTGATCTCTTTAGTAATGTCACAATAGATACGATAAGTGTAAATGGAAGATGCATGCTTCTCTAACGATTCATGTGGCTTAAGATCACTGGACTCTTAGTTTTTAAAGCATATTCGTCGGTAAAGAAATTGTTTCTTAACCTCATGAGTGCCCTATGGACTTGAGGAAATAAGTCAAACAATTTTTCACGGCTGCAACCATATTCTTTCCTGTAATTATTCATTGAGTCTGATCTTTGAGTGCTGCACATTCCAGCAAAAAAATAGCCCTTGGAATATGTTTCTGCCCATCTATGTCTCTTTTCGTACACCATATTAACCTAAACGTTGTCTTTAAGACCGTGTTGTTTTATCATTTCATTCCAACATTCATCGAATTTGTCCTCGTCTATGTGGTCAAAGATGAAGGATCTAAATGCCGATTACTTCTTAGGGCCATTAATGTGAGCACATGTGTTTCTTGCTACATGCCATCCTCATACCTTATGCGGACAGTTTGGAAATACCTCGTCGATTGCCTGTTGCATTGCTTTGTCTCTGTCCGTTATTATAGGAAAGGGATGCTTACTGCCCATTGAATCCATGAGTTTAGTAAGGGCCTATTTGTATGAAGTAAAAGTCTCATCTAACAAAAGTGCAACACCAAATACATAAGTAGCACTATGGTTGTTTGCACTGACAAATAAAACCAAAGGCTTGCCATAGGCATTTGTCTAGTAAGTGGTATAAAAAACAAGAACATCTCCAAAGCACTTGTACTCAAATAGAGAATAGGAGTCCCTCCAAAATATATTAATAAGCCTAACATCATCATCTGTGTTGAACCTGCAGTAAAAGTTTGGTTCACTAAATGCCTTTGACTCGAGATACGAAATTGCTGCTTGTGAATCGCTTTCAAAAGATTATGATCGTCTCATCTTAGTAATCTTGTTGTACATGTCCTTCTGAGTGATTCCAATTTTGGAGTATCCTCCTTTATGGTCAACCATGTACTCAAATGTTTGACAACCTCTTATGAAGTTTTTGCCCATAGAGTCAATTTGGGCATAGTCACCTTCTTCTAAGTTTCTGTGAGATCGATGAGATGAAACCTCATGAAAAGTTACTAGTTTGTATGAATGATCATCCATGAATACCCTAACGTTGTACTTTAACGTATCACTGTCTAGGCCAATTGAGAAACAAGCTTTGCAATTCTGTCTTGTCTGCTGCCTTGGCTTGCGTTTCCTATTTTTATTGGAAAAATACTCCTCCTTTCTTGATCCCTGCTTATCACAAACCCACTTTCTCCTTAATACTCTACATTCATGGTCATGGTCCAAGTTTGTCGCTCTTATACCAAACACATTACCCCTAGCATAATCAAGATAAAAAGACCTTGTATCATCCACAGAATCAAATTTCATATTTTTGATATGATTGAAATTATCAACATCTTGATTTTCACTGCCTTCCCATGACGAAAATTGGACAAAATTAATCCCAGTATAACACATATTATTTGGTGTGAAAAAAAATCCTTCCTTGTTGTTAGGCTTACTTTGCAATCCACTCCCTTCCATTACTACACAAAGTCAAAATAGGATGATCAAATATATGCAAAGTTTTTATCGCAATAAAATGTGTTCATCGAAGGATAGTGAAAGTAATAGCAAACAGAAAAATAATATTGATGCGAGGAAACACCGACATTTTGAACATGCATCATTCAACATAGAAATGATACAAGGAATATAGACAACATTATTGAGGCAATGAATCACCGAGATTTTGAACATGAATCCTTCAGATTAAAAATTATTGAAATATCACTACAAAGATAAGATACTAAAACAATTACATACAGGAGAACATTATTGATTCTATGAATTATAAAACTAATTAACTTCATATTGATTTCTAAACTAATCAAAACAACCGTATGGATGTATTCAAACAATAAGTAATTTCATATTAAATTCAAAGATAACCGAAAAAACCATGAATTAGACATACCTGTGAGATCAAACTTGATGAAGAAAAAAAGAATAGGTTGGAGACGAGATTTCAGTACGAACACAAACAGACTAGTCAGAACACCAGACCGAATCACCAATGAGAAAGACGAATGATCGATTGAAGTGGATGTTTACCTATAAGATCAAACTTGATGAAGTATAAAATAATAGGTTGTAGACGAGATTTCAATAAGAACGCAAATAGATGAGTTTGAACACTAGACCCAATCACCAATGAGCAAGACGAATGATCGATTGAGCTAGTAGAAGATATGATAGGGAAGAAGAGTTTGAGCTGGTGACAAGAGTTTTTGAGCTGGTAAACCAGAAAAGTTCAAAAGATAGCGTTAGGAAGGAGAGTTTGATTTGGAAAGGAGAATAAGTGTTTATGAAAGCTTAAACAGAAGAAAATTGTGCTGGGAAAGAGAAACATTAAAAACGGTAACTATTGGGCTTTGTGAAAAACAAATGGTCATTAGGTTTTGGACCTGCTAAGAAGGTAATATTATTATGCATAGGGAATCACAACAACTTTAAAACATAACCATTAGATGTGAAAGTTGGACAAATCAAGGGTCAATATTTGATGAGCTGGATTTTTTTTAAAAGGTGTATAGAAACACTGGTGTTCTATAGATTGTCCCTATATATAATAAGATAGTTTTTAAAAAGATAGATAAAATTAATAATTGAAAAGCACATTATATAGATAATAGAACGATTAAAAGAAAAGAATGAAATTAATCACAAAATAATGAGTATTTCCTCATATAAGCTTTTTTGAAGTTATGAACTTGTTTTTCAATGCATTTAATGTTGTGATTTCAAGGCAAGGCGGCCAAGGATATGTGGTGCAACAAATAATGCATGTATATAAATAGATGATAACTAAAATTTGGGTCAGAAATGGAGAGTAGTGAAAAACGAAAGTAGTCAGGGAAATAGAGTTGTTGTAATTGTTCATATTTTATTAAATAATGGGCTGCCGTAATTGTCATATCTTATTAAATAATTGGTTGCCCTTGGGTGCAACGTTACATGATACAACATAGAAAATTTTGACTATGATCATGTCTTCTTTAATACAACCACATCAACTAATATGTGATTGAATGTTCTAACATGCGATCAAAATAATTTAATTGTGTGATCACGCGCAATTCATATGCAATAACATTATATATATTTGTGATCACATGTAATCATATGTGATCACATACTATTATATCGTGTAATGTTGCACCGAAAAATGACCCTTAAATAATTGTATCTGGCTATTTATAGGCCAACTACAACTAAACAACTGATAGCAACTACAACTAACAGTAATAACAAGGGAAAATGTTGCTACTTTCCAGCAACACTACTGCACTATCCAGCAACACTACTGCATTATATAATCCATAAATGAAAACTAACAAAAACTAAGGCTACAACTTATTGACTCTAACAACCACGTATCATGGCACTTGACATGGCTCTTGACTCGGTCTTCCTCACGTGTCGAGTTTCTCACGTAGCAATAGAAATGGTGCAACAAATAATGCATGTATATAAATAGATGATACCTACAATTTGGGTCAGAAATGGAGAGTAGTGAAAAAAAAAAAGTAGTCAGGGACATAGAGTTGTTGTAATTGTTCATATCTTATTAAATAATGGGCTGCCGTAAGTGTCATATTAAATACTGGGCTGCCGTAATTGTCATATATTATTAAATAATTGGTTGCCTTTGGGTGCAACGTTACATGATGCAACATAGAAAATTTTGACTATGATCATGTCTTCTTTAGTACAATCACATCAACTAATATGTGATTGCATGTTCTAACATGCGATCACAATAATTTAATTGTGTGATAACGTGCAATTCATATGCGATAACATTATATATATTTGTGATCACATGTAATCATATGTGATCACATACTATTATATCGTGTAATGTTGCACCGAAGAATGACCCTTAAATAATTGTATCTGACTATTTATAGGCCAACTACAACTAAACAACTGATAGCAACTACAACTAATAGTAATAACAAGGGAAAATGTTGCTACTTTCTAGCAACACTACTGCACTATCCAGCAACACTACTGCATTATATAATCCACAAATGAAAACTAACAAAAACTAAGGCTACAACTTATTTACTCTAACAACCACGTATCATGGCACTTGACATGGCTCTTGACTCGGTCTTCCTCACATGTCGTGTTTCTCACGTAGCAATAGAAATGGTGCAACAAATAATGCATGTATATAAATAGATGATACCCACAATTTGGGTCAGAAATGAAGAGTAGTGAAAAAAGAAAGTAGTCAGGGAAATAGAGTTGTTGTAATTGTTCATATCTTATTAAATAATGGGCTGCTGTAATTGTCATATTAAATACTGGGCTGCCGTAATTGTCATATCTTATTAAATAATTGGTTGCTCTTGGGTGCAACGTTACATGATGCAACATAGAAAATTTTGACTATGATCATGTCTTCTTTAATACAACCACATCAACTAATATGTGATTGCATGTTCTAACATGCGATCATAATAATTTAATTGTGTGATCACGTGCAATTCATATGCGATAACATTATATATATTTGTGATCACATGTAATCATATGTGATCACATACTATTATATCGTGTAATGTTGCACCGAAGAATGACCCTTAAATAATTGTATCTGGCTATTTATAGGCCAACTACAACTAAACAACTGATAGCAACTACAACTAATAGTAATAACAAGGGAAAATGTTGCTACTTTCCAGCAACACTACTGCACTATCCAGCAACACTACTGCATTATATAATCCACAAATATCTTAGATTTATTGCTTTGCGAAGTAGTTTGTGTGTTTTGTTATGTTGAAAATAAACATATCTTTTACTCATGTCTTACATTGCCTGCACAAGCAATGTTTAGGCTAGGTTTGCGGGTGTAAGTTTTGTGTTTGTTTGTGTTATTTTTCTTATTTTTGTTTAAAGCATATGCATTTGATTTTGTTTGAGCTGTCTTGTGCTAGAAAATGAAAATTTGTAGGTCGGATGGACCGTACAACTCAACAGAGCGTCGCGGATGCTTAGTTGGTTTGATAACCACTCGTGAGGGCTAGCGCTTCAAGGGTAAAATGCTTTGCTCATAGTGTGGTGATTTTTATTTTTTATTTTTGTTTAGATTTAAGAGTGGATTTGTGTCATTCTTAGATCTTAGGTTGTTTTATTTGTTGTTAGTTTTTTGTGTTTTGTCCTTATCTCACAATTCTTACTTGCATTGTCCATGCATATGTGCGGAGATGGTTTTTGTTGTGCAATATTAAGGACAATGTTGAGTTTAGGTTTAGGGGTGTTGACACTTTTGGTTATGTATGTTTGTGTTTTTGTTAGAAAGTTTTCAAATCTATGCAAAAATCGATCAATTTTAAAAAGACATGTCGTGTATCCTTTTAGCTCTATGCATTGCTATAAATGTGCGTGTACAGTGCCAATCTTTTGATATTGAGGTGGATAAGACCTCTTTGCTTGTTTAACCTCGAAAAATAGTGGAGACTACCCGCAAGTGACAATAGCCTCAATAGCAAAAATCTAAGGATATATTTTGTTTCTACTCTTTAAACACTCTTCGAATTTGCTCTTAATATTGATCTCATTGTACATCAATTTCTTTCATTAATTGCCATAGAATATTCATCATGTGGACTGTTTGTTGAGATTTGTATTCCCTTGTTATATGTGCACTTTTATTATAAAAATTGAGGCCAAACAATAAACCTACCACATCATCAATAACCCAAACACTTAACCATTCCCTAGTTATTGATCATGTTAAGGTGTATAGCTTTAGAGATTGTAAGTTCCTCAAGTTTGATTGGCTTATTTCGGTGACAAACCACAATTGGAGTTTGAATTGTAAAGGGTAGCTTAGGTGTTGGTGATCAAGCTCAAAGATCCTCTCAAGACCTCAAGTTGATAAGCACTCAAAAGGTATATCACTTGTGCTTAGTTTTCATTGAAGAGACTTAGTTGCACACACACACTTCTCATGCTTGTACATGTGTTCATTGCTCTTGTGTTCATTCTCTTCACATTTCACATTTGTACTTCTTTGTTGAATCTTGTTGTGTGTTAGTATGTCTAGTAATTCGTTTTCCAAATATTGTTCGGAAACATCCGCACATGACATTTCCCAATCTATCTTGAAGAGAGATTGAAAAATAGATAAAATGGAGGTTTTCAGGATTATTACAACCCTAGAGTTAAAAGGAAGTTACATTTCCGCTAATTTGACCAAGTGTGACTCATATAATGACAAGAATACCCCTGAGTAAATAAAGAAAATATTAAAATAATAATAGATAAAAAAAGACTCAAAGGAATACAGTGCCTCCTCCACCATCTTCTGATCTTTTTTTCAAACCCTAGAACTTCAATTATTTTCACAATCCAAAGCCAGTTGAAAAAATAAAATAAAATAATAATAATAATAAATTTATTAGTTAGATTATTTGAAAAAAAAAATGTTACAAAGTGGAGATCACATTCCTGCAGCTTCCATGGCTTATCTTGACAGAGGTTATGCCTCATTTCCAATGAAGGAGAAATGCGACCTCCACTAAAACTACAGCAGCCGTAGTGTCGTCATAACTAGTTTCAATGCCCAGAACAATCAAATAAAATGGTCAAAGATTATTACAAAGGTTTTGAAATGTGTTTGGATATTGTGTGTTTGAATGAATCATCATTACACACTAAATGGTCAAACATTATACGATAAAAAGTAAGCATACTTACACGATTAATTTAATTTATCATGTAAGGATGCTTACTTTTCATCGTGTAATATTTGACACTGTTGATTTTTGATCAACAATGTGAATGATTATACGATGAAAAGTAAGCATACTTTCATGATTCATTTAATTTATCGTGTAAGGATGCTTACTTTTAATAGTGTAATCTTTGACACGGTTGATTTTGGATCAACAATGTGAATATTCGTATATCTTAAAAAAAAAAACATTTTTTTCTCTCTTTTCTCTTTAAAATATTTTTCTTCTCATTGAAATGATTCCAACGGTATATTATGGGTGAAAATCGGATATCGTTTGCCCCCTTAAAAGTTCTTTGAAAGTATTCAGTTTCACGTTCACACTGAAATCTTTACACGCTGAAATCTTTACAGGCTGAAATATAAACATGATTACACGATGAAAATCTTTATATGATGAAATATCAACATCTTTACACGATGGAAATCTTTACACGCTGAAATATTAATATCTTTACACGACGGAAATCTTTACACGCTAAAATGTCCAAAAAAATTAATGTTTTTAAAAAAATTATTTTAATTTCATTAAAATAATTTTTAAATAACAATTAAAATTATTCATATTTGTTCATTATATATAATTTTTAAATTTAAAATTTATTATAAAATTATAATTTTTTTATAAAATATATATTAAAAGCAATTAAATATTAAAATTTAAATAATAAAACATATATATATTAAAAGCAATTATATATAAAAATTTAAATTATATATATATATATATATATAAACCCAAATGATTGAGAGTGTTAGGAACCCAAAATGCAATGATTGAATAAGACCCAAAATGAGTTCCAAATTTGGAACCCAATATAGGTCTTGTGTTATGGGTCCCACATATGACTCTTATTATTTGGGTCCAATCTTGCCCCACTATGCCCGCCTACCAGCTTCACTTAAAAGTGGATCCACATAAATGGGTCTCAAAAGCTCCCCACTGTGGATGCTCATGAGAGGAAGAAGATTTAGTGGGATCCATCTGTAATCCACTTCCATCTGATAGTGTCTTAACACGTGTTAATACTGATGACGTGGCGAGCAAAAGCCCATGAGTCTAGAAAATATTTTATAGGCCTAGGAACAATTCTGTTAGGCCTAGGTATGGTTCCTAGGCCTTTCAGTTTTCCTTCGTAGAAGAAATTATATGGGCCTAGCAATAATCTCAACGATCGGCATCGTCCAGCGATGAAAAGGTATCAATGGGAACCTGTATGTGAAGTTTTGAGATCATCGAATGGTCGAACAAGTACATTGCTGCCCATTACACTAGATATAATAAACAACCCTTTTAATTTTGAACCCACAAATGTCTTAGAGTTCTTTCACAAACTTGTAAGTTGTTGTCATTGCTTGACTCGATTTCCCGTATTAGCTTTACAGTTCCCAACTCTAGTCCAATGGGTGCAAACCGCTTTTTAAAAACATCTCGTACAATCCGAAATATATATATATTTATTTAATTTGAAATTAAATCCACCATGGGCCTAGGAGTTATTCCTAGGCTTAAAGTACTGATTCCTAGGCTTATGACATCATAGGCTTAGTTCCTTCTTCACCAATGTCAATAGTGATGACGTGGCGACGAAAAACACCTGAGCCTAGGAAAGATTATATAGGCCTATGAACAAATTATTTTGGGCCTAGAAATGGTTCCTAGGCCTTACTGTTTTCCTCCGTTGATGAAATTATTGGGGCCCCGCAATAATCTCAACGATCGGCACCGTCCAACAATGAATGGGTATCAATGGAAATATGTACGTGAAGTTTCGAGATCATCGAACGATCGAACAAGTACGTCGCAACCCATTACACTAGGTATAACAAACAACTCTTTCAAATATGAACCCTTAAGTGCCTAAGAGATCTTTCAAAAACTTGTAAGTTGTTCTTGTTGCTTGAATTGATCTCCCGTATTAGATTTACACTTTTGAAATCGATTCCGATAGGTGCACACTGCTTTTTAAAAACATCCAGTGCAATCGGAAAAAAAAAATTCAAAAAATATATTTAAATTGAAATTAAATCCAGCATGGGCCTAAGAGTTATTCCTCGGCTTAAACTACCAATTCCTAGGCCTTAAACTTCCTGGACTTAGTTCCTTCTTATCAGCCTCAAAACTGATGACGTGGTGAAGAAAAACACCTGAGCTTGGGAAAGATTTTACAGGTCCAGGAACAAATTAGTTTGGGCCTAGGAATGGTTCCCAGGTCCATTTGATCTCCATTACACATACAAATAACACTTTTCTATCTTTAAAACTTTTTTTTTTCCTATCTTTTCTCTTTAAAATACTATTCTCCTCGTCGAACCGATTCCAATGATATATTACGGGTGAAAATCGGATATCATTTGCCCCATCAAAAGTCCTTTGAAAGTATTTCGTTTTACTCTAAAATCTTTACACGCTAAAATATCAACATAATTACATGATGAAAATCTTTACACGCTAAAATGTTAACATGATTACAAGCTGAAAATCTTTACCTGCATGAAATCTTTACACGTTGAAATGCATTTTTACACGCTGAAATTATAAAAGGATTACACGCTAAAACTACATTTCAACGAGTAATGTTCTTGGAAACTTCAAATTTTTTATTTTTCAATCTCTCTTCCGACATTTCAACGTGTAATGTTTTTGGAAACTTCAAATTTTTTTTTTCAAACCTTCATTTATGGATATTGAACATTACACGCTAGAATTAATATTCATTTCTAATTTTGTAAGACTGTTAGACACGAAGAGTTGTTTATTGGTGTAAGGGAAGAATGAATATAATATATATTTTTTTAATTTAATCTTTGATTCTCTTACTTTTTTTTTTTTTTTTTTTTGAAGTTGCTATAATAATATTATTTATAGAAAGAAAAAGCCATGAGAAGAAGATGAAGAAGCAGTGGGATCTAGCCTGTAATGAGAAGAAGAAGAAGATTTAGTGGGATCCATCTGTAATCCACTTCCACCTTATAATGTCTTAACATGTGTTAATACTGATGACGTGGCGAGCAAAAACCCCTGAGCCTAGAAAATATTTTACAGGCCTAGGAACAATTCTGTTAGGCCTAGGTATGGTTCCTAGGCCTTTCAGTTTTCATTAGTAGACGAAATTATGCTGGCCCGTCAATATTCTCAACGATTGGCACCGTCCAGCGATGAAGGGGTATCAATGGAAACCTGTACGTGAAGTTTCGAGATCATCGAACGGTCGAACAAGTATGTCGCTGCCCATTTCACTAGATATAGTAAACAACCCTTTTAATTATGAACCCACAAATGCCTTAGAGTTCTTTCACAAACTTGTAAGTTGTTGTCGTTGCTTGACTCGATCTCTTGTATTAGCTTTACAGTTCCCAACTCGAGTTCGATGGGTGCACACTGCTTTTTAAAAACATCCCGTGTAATCGGAAAAAAATAAAAAATAAAAAAATATTTATTTAATTCGAAATTAAATCCACCATGGGCCTAGGAGTTATTCCTAGGCTTAACGTACCGATTCTTAGGCCTTGAACCTCCTGGGCATAGTTCCTTCTTATCAGACCAAATACTGATGACGTGGCAAAGGAAAAATCTCTGAACCTAGGAAAGATTTTACAGGCCTAGGAATACTTATTTTGGGCCTAGGTATGGTTCCTAGGCCTTACAATTTTACTTCATAGATGAAATTATGAGGGCCTTACAATAATCTCAACGACCTGCATTGTCCAATAATGAAGGGGTATCAATGGAAATCTTTACGTTAATTTTTGAGATCATCGAATGGTCAAACAATGTTTGACCTCATTTTTTAGCCTAGGAATTATTATTTTAGGCCTGAGAATTATTCCCATCAGCGTGATTAAACCATCAATTGAACATTGTTTAACCTCATAAGCCTGGGAATTGTATTACCACCTAGGCTCAAAATAAATAACACTAGCTAACAACACATACAAATAAGGTAGTCAAGCAACAAATAATCACCTGTTTTCAAACAACACATATACACTTGTTTTGGTTCAATTAACCAACACATACAAATAAAAATGTTTATAAACAAAAACACATACAAATTCCCTAAACCTGTTTCCCACCAAACCAAACAAACTAAACTTCACCGTACATGAAATATGAATTCAGCGTAAGTGTTATTCAGAAGTATTGTCTTCTCCGTCGTTCAACAAAGGTTATTCATCGGCATAAAATTCTGCTTGGTTCATGACCAACGAAGACTACATTGGATAGAAAAATGATGAGGATGTCTGGACCTGAGAATTTTTGTGTCTGTGTGTGTCTGTCTCCTTTTGCTAATCATCTGCCTCATTTGCATACCTCCTTTTATTTTATTTTTTCACGTGCATCATCTTTCCTCCTATAAATCCATTTTGTAGCTATTATATTAAAAATAATAAAGAGTAACTCATGAACCAATTCTTTTATAAATTGACAATATTCCTCTAAGATTCATGGACTTTCCTAAGGATTATACTCTCTCCTCTCTCCCTTGCCTCATAAAGTCATGCAACTTACATATAATGTGTAAAGCACACACATCATTCTGTCTTAAGAGTACAATTAGACATTGCAATATGCAATCAAAAAGATGTATATATGCAACAAAATATTACCTTTCCGATCAATACAAAAATACAAAGCAAGAAGCACATATAAGATAATGAATGGTTCATGAAGATGCACATGCACACACTTAAAAGATCTCCAACCAAATGATAGAAACATGGCTCTTTTTGTTCTGTAGAGAAAATTAAGATCATTTAGTTACAATTTATACCTAAAGTTGAAAACTAAGAATACTATTAGAATATCAATGCTCCATACAATCATCTATCACAAGATAAGACTACTAGGAAGTGATATGCCAAAAAACAAACAACTCCTAGTCCGGTTAGCTCCTATTATAATATCAGAGTTAAGAGCTGAATAATTCCACATTTTGACCCTATTCCTTTTCTACCTGACAGACTTTATCAGGAATCGATACAAAAGCTGAAACATATTTTTATGCAAGTGTAGAACACTGGACTTCATGATAAATGAACACAAATCCTATTAAGAAGGGACCTTTGCATCGACTGAATCCATACGCAGTAGAATTAGAATAATGGGGTTTTTACAATTTGGTCCCTATCTAATTGGGAAAAGACACTTTTTTACTTGCTAATTGATTTTTTAATAAATTGATCCTAATATAATTCAAAATACAACAAATTGGTCCTAATTGAATTATATTAGGAACAATCTGTTGTATTTTGAATTATATTAGGACCAATCTGTTGTATTTTAGGACCAATTTGTTGTATTTTGAATTATATTATGACCAATTTGTTGAAACATCAATTAGCAAGTAAAAAAGTGTATTTTCCCAATTACATAAGGACCAAATTGTAAAAACCCCTAGAATAATTGATCAACCAGTTAGATAATACCAAAGAAGCTAAGCATGCTCACATCAGATCAAATATAAACAAGAGGCAAAAGGTTTCATACTAAAGCCTGAGCTCCATAAGCGGGCACCACTCCTCCATAATGTGAATCAGAGTATGGATATGATGCACATGCCGGCCAAAAAATAAAAGTTTACTCCGTACTTCAGTCTTGATTCCGTGACAAAAAGAACATGAGAAAGGAAAGGCCCAAAAATGTTGACAGTCAGACGATCAATGTTATATTAAGTACTTCTAGAAATCACTGATGTTAAATTGTTAAAGAAAATTCACACACGGGCTCCTCTATGAGCGATGTGCACCTAAGAGAGAGAGAGAGAGAGAGAGAGAGAGAGAGAGAGAGATTATCTTGTGAAGTGATACTACTAGGAAGTGATAATGCATCATCAAACATGTATTACAATCATCTGTAATCCACTTCCACCCTATAATGTCTTAACACGTGTTAATACTGTTGACGTGGCGAGCAAAAACCCTTGAGTCTAGGAAATATTTTATAGGCCTAGAGAACAATTCTGTTAGGCCTAGGTATGGTTCCTAGGCCTTTTAGTTTTCCTTCTTAGACAAAATTATGCGGGCCCCGTAATAATCTCAATGATTGGCACTGTCCAGCGATGAAGGGGTATCAATGGAAACCTGTACGTGAAGTTTGAGATCATCGAACGGTCGAACAAGTACGCCGCTACCCATTTCACTAGATATAGTAAACAACCCTTTTAATTATGAACCCACAAATACCTTAGAGTTCTTTCACAAACTTGTATGTTGTTGTCGTTGCTTGACTCGATCTCTCGTATTAGCTTTGCAGTTTCCAACTCGAATCTGATGGGTGCACACCGTTTTTTAAAAACATCTCGTGCAATTGGAAAAAAAAAATTTATTTAATTCGAAATTAAATCCACCATGGGCCTATGAGTTATTCTTAGGCTTAATGTACCGATTCTTATGCCTTGAACCTCTTGGGCTTAGTTCCTTCTTATCAACCCCAATACTGATGACATTGCGATGGAAAAACCTCTAAGCCTAGGAAAGATTTTACAGGCCTAGGAATAATTATTTTGGGCCTAGGTATGGTTCCCAGGCCTTACAGTTTTACTTCATCGATGAAATTATGGGGGCCCTGCAATAATCTCAACGATCGGCACTGTCCAACGATAAAGGGGCATCAATGGAAATCTTTACGTTAATTTTCGAGATCATCGAACGGTCCAACAATATTTAACCTCATTTTTTAGCCTAGGAATTATTATTTTAGTGTCTAACCTCATTTTTTAGCCTGGGAATTATTTTTTTAGGCCTGGGAATTATTCCCATCAGCGTGATTAAACCATCTATTGAACATTGTTTAATCTCATAAGCTTGGGAATTGTATTACCACCAAGGCTCAAAATAAATAACACTAGCTAACAACACATACAAATATAAGGTAGTCAACAAGCAAATAATCAGCTATTTTCAAACAACACATATACACCTGTTTTGGTTCAATCAAACAACACATACAAATAAAAATGGTTATAAACAAAAACACATACAAATTCCCTAAACATGTTTCCCACCAAACCATACAACACCATAAATGTGCAAACAAACTAAACTTCACCATACATGAAATATGAATTCAGCGTAAGTGTTATTCAACAGTATTGTCTTCTCCATCGTTCAACAAAGGTTCTTCATCGGCATAAAATTCTGCTTGGTTCACGACCAATGAAGACTACATTGGATAGAAAAATGATAAGGATGTCTACACCTAAGAATTCTTGTGCCTGTGTGTCTCTATCTCCTTTTGATAATCATCTGCCTCATTTGCATACCTCTTTTTATTTTATTTTTTCACGTGCATCATCTTTCCTCCTATAAATCCATTTTGTAGCTATTATATTAAAAATAATAAAGAGTAACTCATGAACCAAATCTCTTATAAATTGACAATATTCCTCTAAAGTTCATGGACTTTCCTAAGGATTGTACTCTCTCCTCTCCCCCTTGCCTCAAAAAGTCATGCAACTTACATATAATGTGTAAAGCACACACATCATTCTGTCTTAAGAGTACAATTAGACATTGCAATATGTAATCAATAAGATGTATATTTGCAACAAAATATTACCTTTCTAATCAGCACAAAAATACAAAGCAAGAAGCACATATAAGATAATAAATGGATCATGAAAATGCACATGCACACACTTAAAAGATCTCCAACCAAACGATAGAAACATGGCTCTTCTTGTTCTATAGAGAAAATTAAGATAATTTAGTTACAATCTATACCTAAAGTTGAAAACTAAGAATACTATTAGAATATCAATGCTCCATATAATCATCTATCACAAGATAAGACTACTAGGAAGTGATTTGCTTTGAAGGGGACTACATTGACCATAAATAGTAGCTTACATTTCCAAGCTCGCCTGTTCCACTAGACTCTCAAACTGTGAGTTACAAGGTTTCTCTGTTACAACTTACAACTTAAATAACAACTTGTAAAGAGGCAGTGCATACAACATTACAAAGTATAAAAACAAAACTTTCGTATAGTATAACGTCAAACTATGTAAGTAATGCACCAATTCTAAATCAATAAAATTTCCCACAAATATCTATCATTTATTTATGTTACAGCATCTCTGATGAAAATTGTTATCACTATCCCATTTTCCAATTTGAGAATGACATGCCACAACAAAATCGCATCACAAGCACTTTAGAATCTATTAAAAAAATTTTGCAAACCAAGCTTGAAGAAGTAAAACTCAATATTATGCAGTCTATATCATAAGGTGAAAGGAGAATTTACTGACAATCCAACTGGAAGCTAGGGTTTCTTATAAGAGAGATTTTGGTGGCTTTTGGAAGAGAAGAGTCCAGCGAGGAACAGACGGCAGATATCGCGATTGTAGTACTTGCAATTGACCTTGCATACATCGCCGTTTCAGTTAGCTCCCATCAACACGTCTAGTTGCTTCCTCATTGCATCAATGTTTACTCTCTGTGTGTGGGAATTTGTGGAGAGGGGAGACTGGATGCTAAGGTTTGCTTATAGAAGAGATTTTGGGGACTTTTGGATGAGAAGGGCAGTTTCGTCCTTACACATTGTAAGAGGGTAATTTAGTCATTTTGCATGGTTTAGTTGTGAAGGGCATTATTGTCTTAGAAAGGCTATTTCCTAGAAAGTATATATCAGGAAAGGCTAGATATGCACTTTTTATTCCAAGCAGCTATTTCCTAAAAATGATTATTAGGAACGGCTATATTTTCAATGCCCCCTAAAATCAAAACAGCAAAACATTATTATAACAGAAACGAGTGCGAGAGAGATGGATGGATACCTGCACGACTGCACCAAACAAGATTAATATACTTGATAAGCTAATTCCGAATTGCATAGCCATGGAATTCAAAAACCCAAATCAAATCCAAAAATTTTTGGTTCATCTTTTTTGAGAGGGAGAACGAAGGGTGAAAAATATAAAAGGATTTTAATTTGTTATACATAGTTAGAAGGGTAAATACCGGTAATATGAAAAATTCATTAAACCAAATGAGCTTCGCGTGTTTTTCACGAAGCTCTTTTACCAAAAGCGGGCTTGACTTCTTAAATAAGAGCTTTCAGACATCAAAAGCTCTTATTAGTTATTAACAAAACATCCAACCTTAGGCTCAGTTTGGTATTGAAATATTGTTGGGGGGAATTGTTTTTGGATTTGCGATGAGAAGAATCAGCTTAGTGTTTGGTAAACTGATTTTTAAAAGTACCGTGAGAACCAAAAGAAATTTCAATCTTTTTGTTAAACTGGAAGTAAAAAGTGCTGTGACTATACAAAATTACTAAAAGGACACAGTTATGTTTCTTGAACCTTCAATTTATATAATACAAAAATAAAATGTTTTAAATCTTCACCATCCAAATCTTGATTTATTAATGGTATATTAATAGTTGAATTAAAATAATTAAGAAATAAAACAATATTTAAACTATGAAAATTAATTAAAAACCAAGATATTTTTAAATTGAACATCTAGCAAAAAATGTTTGAATCATTAAAAACAAAGTTTAACATTTTCCCTACGGGTATCACTGTTTTATCATAGGAATGGACTTGAGGGTAACCCCCACAGTGATCCAACTCAGTCTCACAACTTTGTTGTCCCATTGAACCTAGATCCTAGGATCTCCAGTCAACTAGGTTGGGTTTCCATTGTATCTTCTTTTTATCTCATGGGCTTTAGTCCCATTCCTTTCGATGATGTCTCAACTAATTCTTTGTTTAACCCTTTGGTTAGCAGATCCGCAATGTTAACTTCTTACATAGTCAATAGTGATAACCCTAGTTGAGATTAGATGTCTAATGATATTATGTCTTTAGCGTATATGTCTAGACTTCCTATTATACATCTTGCTATGTGCTTTTCCTATTGCTGATTGGCTATGACCGTGAATGCAAATTGCCGGCACAGGCTTCAGCCATCTTGGAATATCCTCTACAAATTGGCGTAGCCATTTAGCCTCCTCACCACATTTATCTAGTGCTATAGACTCAGATTCCATGGTAGATCTAGCTATACAAGTTTGTTTGGAGGATTTTCAGGATACTACCGCTCCTCCTGGTGTGAACACATACCCACCAGTGGATTTTGAATTTTTCATATCAGATATCCAGTTTGCATCGGTGTATCTTTCTAGGCCAACAATATATCTGGTATAATGTAGTTCATAATTACAAGTGAATCGTAAGTACTTCAGTACTCTTACTATTCCTTTCAAGTGATTAGTTCCTAGATTACTCATGTATCTGCTTAATTTGTTGACTGCATTAGCTATGTCTGGTCTTGTACAACTTGTTAAGTACATCAGACTTCCTATCACTTGAGAATATTTTAGTTGAGAGACACTCTCACCTTTATTTTTGGATGGTGTAGATTCGTATCTACTGTGTTCTAGAAATTCCAGAATCATTTTTGTTGAATTTCTTAAGAATTATGTCAACATAGTGTGATTAACTTAGTATGAGTCCATTAGATGTACTTGAGAATTTTATTCCTAACATTACATCAGCTGGTCCCATATTTTTCATATCAAATCTTGATTACAACATATCCTTGGTAGCTTTGATCATTTTATCATCACTACCAACAATGAGCATGTCATTAACGTAAAGGCACACAATGACATAGCCATTTTCTGTGTCCTTGACATAAACACATTTGTCACATTCATTGATTTTAAATTCATTTGACATCATAGCATTGTCAAATTTCTTATGCCATTGTTTTGGTGCTTGCTTTAAATTATATAAAGACTTCACCAATTCAAAGACTTTCTTTACTTGTCCTGGAGTAGAAAAACCCTCAGGTTGATCCATGTAAATCTCTTTATCTAGATCTCCATTTAAGAAAGCTGTTTTCAGATCCATATGATGTACTTCAAGATTTCGCAAAGCTGCGATTGCAAGTATCATCCTAATGGAGGTTATTCTCGTCATAGGAGAATATGTGTCAAAGTAGTATAGACCTTCTCCTTAATTGTATCCCTTAATGACAAGTCTAGCCCTATACTTATCAATTGACCCATCTACTTTCATCTTTCTCTTGAAAATCCAAGTATGATTTTGAAGGATGGAATCAACTTCACTATTAATAGCCTCTTTCCACAAGAGTCTTTTTGAAGACGTTTACCTTCTAGGAAGTTCGAGGTTTACCTTTTAGGAAGTTCGAGGTTTACCTTTTAGCAAATAGGTCATAAAATCTGGACCAAAAGACGTTTCTGTCCTTGCTCTTTTACTACGTTTAGGTTCATCCTCAACATCATTTTCTTGGTCCTCACAACTATCAACATGTGTTCATTTTGACGAACTTGCTTCATCATTGGATTTATATGAAAATGCATGTTCAAAGAACGTTGCATTTCTATATTCCATTATCTTTATAGACCAAGAATCGATGAGCACTACTGTTTTGTGCATATCCTATGAAAATGCAATCAACAGTTTTTGGACCTATTTTCACCTTCTTAGGTATAGGAACGACCACTTTGGTAAGACATCCTCACATTCGTAAGAATTTATAGAAAGACTTTCTTCCTTTCCATATCTCATATAGGGTCTTGTCTTCTTTCTTTCGGGGTACCTTATTTAAAAGGTAATTGCTGGACAAAATAGCTTCATCCCACATATTCTGAGGCAATCCAGAACTTATCAACATTGTATTCATCATTTCTTTCAAGGAATGATTTTTTTTGTTTCAGCAACTCTGTTTTACTGAGGGAAATACGGCACAGTGGTTTAATGTATGATTCCATGTTGTGCACATAATTCACCAAACGGTGCTTCATACTTACCACCTCGGCCATCTAGAAGGTTTCACTTGGGGTTATCCCTTCATAATGAATCTCATGCACAATCTCTT